>JANAVB010006800.1:12777445-13114945 GCA_029216955.1 Iris pallida | reverse complement strand
TATTAATTTACGAAGGAAAAATTCATTTAATATTTATTGAAAAAATCGTATTTTCTGATTATTTAGCAAAACTTAGTATTTTGTAATATTATATATAAAACTAATATTTTTCTTTAAATGAGAAAAAACGTGAATTTTGTTTAAATAACAAACTTATAATTTTTCTAGTTATTTAATGTGAGAAAAATGATATTAATTTCTTTAAAATAATTAGTTATTTATTATTTTACGTGTTTACGTCAAACCAACAAACCAGAAAATAAAAACTACTCTACATTATTACAGAACCATATAAAATAAATAAAAGTTGGGCTTATGCCCTTACAATTATTTACATAAATGAATGGAATAAAAAATAAATATACTGATGAATCCTGAACGCCGGGAAGCGATCCAATTCAGCAGGCCGAGGCCCTGCACCAAAATATGATTTGGCCAGTAACTAGTTCTAAATAATAAATTATTATTAAATATAATATTAAAAAATAGGTCTCAGACTTGGTTCAAAAATCATGTTTACAATTAGCTAATGCCTCAACGTCCGGAACAATGCCGGTTTCGTTTGCATTTCACTAAGAGTAGACCATTGACCGATACAATCGAGTAATCGGAATTCAAATCAAAAAGCCAATTTAGAAATTTATATAGAAACTATTTTAAAATATTTTTCTGAAAATTTGGGCAGCATTCCCTCTGTATTTGGGACAACCCAATACTGGGAATTGTGCCAATCAACACGCCAATAATATTCCAACTAGGGAATTAACTCATAAAATTCTTTCTACTATTAACATTAAAACCCGAAAATAATATCGAACCCGAAAATACATCCACAACATGTTTCCGGTATTCGGTAAACCGAAATTATTCTGAACCCGAAAATATCATAAAACAAATCTACATAATATATCCGAACATAACTCGGAATTTTCGAGAAGCCACAAGAACAAAAACCACAGAAACCCAATAGTTTCGGAAATTCCGAAACTAATCAACAGAACTTAAATTCTCCAACCACAGCACAACCAAAGAGGACTTCGGAATTTTTTTTGAAATCGAACTCATCTAAACCGAATCCCGTAACGGAATCGGAGAAACAAAATCATCATTGACTCGGGAGGGACGAACTACAAAGATTATCAGAATTTACCCAATATCCGTTGGTCGAAAAGCCGCGGGATAATCTCGGGAATGAAAACTGGACAGCGGGAACGGCCACGAAAAACTACGGACAACAGATCGAGCACGGGCAGCCGGATCGGGGACCACAGGAGGTCGAACACGGGCGCGGGGGTCGCCGGCGAAGGAGATCGCCGAGCGGGGGTCGGCCGGTGGCCGCGGGTGGCGCGCTGGACAGAGGAGGAGGTGGCAAAAATGGCTAGGTCGGGCACTGGATGGCGGCGACGGCGGGATCCTCTCGGGGTCGGCCGAGAGGGGCTCGGGCAACAAAGTGTTGTGGCATCGGGGCGCACGCCGAGGGGTTCGGCCAGAAAATTGTCGGACAGGGGTGCAACTAGGGCTGAGAAGTTGGGGAAAGAGGGTTTTTGGGTGTGGTGAAATGAAGTGTGGTGGAGAGGATAGGTTTTATAGGAGATTATGGGGAAGAAGAGCAGTCGGCCGTTGGCCGTTCAGAAAATCGAGGGGTTGGCCGACTAACGTTTGGCAGAGGGAAATGAAAGGGTTTTCATTCTCTCAGGATTTGAGTATCAGTGAGTAAATGAGAGAAAGAGAGTTAAGTGAGTGTAAAGAGTTTATTTTAGTGAAGGTTTTAAAATAAAAGTTTAGTTTTAATAGTATTTTCTTTAATTAAGGGAAAATGACATAAATAAATACCAACAATTTTGTTTTGGGAAAAACCTAAATTGATTTTTCCGAAATGGATTCAAGATGGGTTCGGAACGGGTCAGGACGGGTCAGGCCCAAACAATCAAAAATTCCAGGATTTTACTAATGTTTCAAAAATATGTTTTTTCTAAAAATTCAATTTTCCTAATTTAACAATTAATAATAATTTATAATAATAATTAGCTAATTAAATTATTTAATTAATTAACTGAAAATTTACGGGTTTCACAACCTTCCCCCCTTAAGAAATTTCGTCCTCGAAATTAAAGGGTAGGGTTAGGAATTACCTCAGGTCTCAAATAGACACAGATACTGCTCCCGTATCTCATCTTCTCGCTACCAGGTAGGCTCGCCTGGAGAATTGTGTCGCCACATAACTCTCACTATGGGCGTCACAGAGTTCCTGGTTCTCTTCTCGCCTCTGTGTAAAATTGCCACTGGCTTCTCTGGCACTGTGAGGCTGGGTCCAATCTCCAGCTCTGAATGGTCCAAGATGTGACTTGAATCCGGGATGTAGCGTCTAAGCTGTGAAACATAGAAGACATTGTGCCCGCCTTCAAGATTAGATGGTAGAGCTAATCGGTATGCTACTTCTCCAATTCGGTTCAAAACTTCGAATGGGCCGATGTACCTGGGGCTCAGCTTTCCTGCTCTGCCAAATCTGATAGTTCATCTGGTAGGGGAGATCTTCACGAACATACTGTCTCCTTCTTCGAACTCCAGTGGTCGGCGACTGCTATCAGCCCAATGCTTCTATCTATCCTGAGCAATCCTGAGCTTGTCTCTAATCACCTTTACCTTCTCTGCTGCATCGGTCACCATTTCAGGTCCAAACAGTACTCTTTCTCCTACATCGTCCCAAGCAAGTGGAGTGCGACAACGACATCCATAGAGTGCCCCAAATGGTGTCATACCGATGCTTGCTTGGTAGCTATTGTTGTAGGAAAACTCTACCAAGTGCAAGTGCTCTTTCCAAGACCCTCCAAATTCTAAGACGCAAGATCTCAGCATGTCCTCTAGCGTCTGGATGGTTCTCTCTGATTGTCCATCAGTTTGGGGATGGTAGGCGGTGCTGAACTTCAGTTGTGTTCCCAAACTGTCATGCAAACTCTTTCAAAAGTGAGAGGTAAATCTAGTATCTCTGTCAGATACGATTCTTACTGGAACTCCATGAATCCGGTAAATATGCTGCATGTACAGTGCTGTCAACTTCTCTGTGGATAGACCAACCTTGAAGGAAATAAAGTGAGCTGACTTTGTCAGTCGGTCCACAATAACCTAAATGGCATCCTTTCCTCCTTGGAATCGAGACAGTCCTAACACAAAGTCCATCGTTATGTGTTCCCATTTCCACTCTAGGATGTCCAGAGGCTGCAACAATCCTGCTGGTCTCTGTCTGCTGGCTTTTACTTGTTGACAAATCAGGCATCTAACGACAAATCTGGATACGTCCTTTACCACCACACTACAGTACGCATATCCCGATATATTTTATTAGCACCTGGACGTATGGAATACTGCGACTGGTGTGCTTCTTGTATAAGCTCATTCCTCAGTTCGCCAGTTGGTACGCAAAGCCTCGTACCATGCCTCAGTACTCCATCGCTGGCGATTGAGAATCCTTCAAGTGTTCCTGCCAGCACTTGATCTCTGAGTTTGCAAAGCGTCTCGTCTTGAAATTGTGCCTCCTTGACCTTGTCCATCAGACTTGAACGCACTTGTAACTGCATCATTGATGATTCAGTTCCTGGTATAATTGCTTCTCTTTCCAACTTCTTTATTTCTTTTTCAGGCAGTATAATCTCCAGTCCAAGCTTCTCTTTGTCCTCCAGTAAATGCCGCTCCTTGGTCAAAAGCATTGCCATCGGGTATCGACTAAGTGCATCTGTAACCACATTAGCCTTACCTGGATGGTACTGTAAGTCGATGTCGAAATCTTTCATCAGCTCCAGCCATCGCCTCTGATGCATGTTCAGCTCATTCTGAGTGAAAATATATTTAAGACTTTTGTGGTCTATAAATATTTCTACTCTCTCTCCATAGAGGTAATGCTTTCATAGCTTCAAAGCAAATATCACCGCTGCGAGCTCCAAATCATGTGTGGGATAGTTCTTCTCATGAGTCCATAATTGCCTAGATACGTAAGCAATTACTTTTCCATGTTGTTGAAGAACACAACCCAATCCTTTACCAGAAGCATCACTGTAGATTGAGAAACCGTCGGTACCTGCGGGTAGCGCAAGTATCGGTGCTGTGGTAAGTCTCTTCTTCAGTTCCTCAAATGCTTCCTGGCAAGCTTCAGTCCATACAAACTCTTTATTCTTCTTTGTGAGCTTTGTCACCGGCTCAGCAATCCTGGCGAAGTCCTTCACAAATTTTTGGTAGTAGCCAGCTAAGCCCAAGAAATTTCTGATTTCAGTAACTGAACTTGGTGTACTCCACTTCTCAAAGGCAGTTATCTTCTTTGGATCTACCAAAATTTCTTCTCCTGTGACAACATGGCCCAGAAAATCCACCTTGTCTAAGAAGAATTCACATTTAGATAGCTTACCGTAGAGCTTCTCCTTCCTTAAGGTTCCCAGAATTTTCCTCAGGTGCTCTTCATGCTCTTCTTCAGTCTTCGAGTAGATCAGAATGTCTTCGATGAAGACAACAACAAACTGATCCAGATATTCATGGAAGACCTTGTTCATAAGGTTCATGAATATCGTAGGGGCATTCGTCAATCCAAACGACATGACCAAAAATTCATACTGACCCTATTTGGTGTTGAATGCTGTCTTTGGAATATCCTCCTTCCTGACCTTGATTTGATGGTAGCCAGATCGAAGGTCTATCTTCGAGAACACCTTAGCTCCACTGAATTGATCAAACAGGTCATCGATCCGGGGCAGAGGGTACTTGTTCTTGATGGTGATGTTGTTCAGCGCCCAGTATTCGATGCACATCCATACAGTCCCGTCCTTCTTGGGTACAAATAAGACAGGTGCTCCCCAGGGTGAATTTTCGTCTCTGATAAATCCAAGGGCCTTCAGCTCATTGATCTGGTCTTTCATTTCCTTGGCCTCCTTAGGGTTGACTCTGTAGTATCCCCGAGAAATAGGGGCAGAGTCGGGAACTAGATTGATGGTGAATTCTACATCTCGATCTGGGGGTAATCCTGGAAGACTATCAGGGAAGACATCCATGAATTCTGCTATGATAGGGTGAGGAGGTCCAGGTTCTTCGGTGATAGAGGAGTAAGTAATACCCTCCATATCTTCCAGAGCTTAAGAGATTTCAAACTCCGGCTCTCCAGGTGGGCTGAAGACTACACATCCTCTGTGATAATCTATCAGCGCATGCTGCTTACTTAACCAGTCCATTCCTAGGACTACATCATAGTTAGGTAAGGGCATCACAAGTAAGGGTGCTAAGAAGTTGTGTCCAGATATTGTTATAGGATAGTTACAGGTCTCAGTGATGGGTATGGGTCCACTACCAGTCATAACTCTACATATCTTCTTGCTAAATCCCGTAACTAGGTGGTGTACAGAGATAAATTTTGTTGATATGAAACTATGTGATGCACCCGAATCAAATAATGCTAAAGCAGGATATGAATGCACATAAATGAAACCTGCGATGACATCAGCGGTGGGTTCCTGCTCTGGCACTTGCTCCTCTGCTGTTAGTGCAAAAGCTCGCCCAGTCTTCTGTTGATGTTTCCGAAACTGTTGTTGCTGAGTGGGTAGGGGAGCCTTCTGCGATGTTGTTCCAGTCCGGTTAAAGGCCGTGGGGCAGTCCTTCACTTGTTGGGTGGCAGACCCACAGACTAGGCAGTGTCCTAGCCTCTTCCTGCAGATGTTCGACTGATGTCCTGGCCTCTTCTAGAAATCGCAGAATGGAATCTGCTTCTGAGGCACTCTGTCATTGGTCCTTGCCTGATGATGCTGGTGGTGGTGGTGAGAAGGCCTGTTGTTATTGTTATGATTGGGCCTCTTTTGGTTATTCTGGAAGTTTCTAGTTCCAAAATACTTCCTCTTTGAGCGAGCAGGCTGACTCTTCTCTATATCCTGAGCTCGTATTAGGATCCTTTCATACGTCTTGGCACCACCTGCGATCACAGGAGTGCGAATCTCTTCCCTCAGTCCATACCTGAATCTTTCAACACGATCGGCAGGGTCAGCAACCAAGTTCTTGGCAAAGCGACTAAGTTGACCAAACTCTGCCGCATATTCGCCAACAGTCATGTTCCCTTGCTTCAGATTCTGGAACTGTCTTTCCATCTTCCGTAACTCTGATGTTGGAAAGAACTTCTTTCGGAACAACCTCTTGAAGGTGTTCCAGTCAAGCTGTCTGTCCTGGAGTTGTGGTTCATTCCGATACCAGGTGCTGGCTACATCTAACAGTTGGAGTCCCACAGCTTCAACTTGAAGATCATCAGGAAGTCGAACAATGCTGAGGAGACGCTCCATGCTGTCGAGCCATTCATCAGCATAAATGATTCCCTCGGTTCCTTTGAAAGGTCGAGGGCCCAGCTTCTTGAATTTCTCGATATCTCCGACTTTAGTAGGCCTTGGTTCAGATTGGACTGCTTCTCCTCTCTCCAGTGCAGCCATAGCCACATTATGGGCATTCTCCATGCATTCTCTCATAATCGCCGTCTGTTCGCGATGAGCTTTAGCTTGAGTTCTCTGTGCCTCAAGCACTCATCGTAGCAGGCCTACGAGGTCGGTGGGGTCTACGGGCACTAGTGGCGCAACTGGATCAGGTACCACCGTAAGAGCTTGTTGTTCAGTGTGGGAAGATGTAGGATCTAACACTTGAGTAGTAGTGTAAAATCTACGGGATGCTGGTGCATTATGGGGATGATCGGTCAGTTGCCGGGGTATAGGATCCGGACTCGATTGAGGAGGTGGGGTGTGATCGGGTGATGACATCCCATCGCCAACAGGATTGGTCATGTCAGTGGCCATACTCTGGAAGGTTTAGGATTGTAAAACATAAGCAAGGTAGCCTACCAGTCTATAGCAAACAAAAATATTTATTTATAATATATTTCGGTCCTATGTTGTGACAAATTAATGTTCTAGTGTTCTAAATATTTCTAGATATATTTTTCTAAGTTGTTGATCAGACCTGCATGGGCCACCACTAAAAACATGTCACAACTCGGTCCCAATTTGTTGGGTCGAATCGGATCTTGTCCAGCCTGCACCGTTGTGAGACGGCGGCAGTAAGCTGTATCCAAAAGCAGATAAACACAACACCACAATCTATTTTGTCACAACATCTGAATTTCGAATATTTAAAATAAACTTTGTCCAACAAAATACAACTGAATTAAACTGTCTTTTATTTAACATAAAAAAAACTAAAAGATAAAACATCCTCTAGAGTGTTGGCTCATCAGCCACAATATCATCGTCCTCCAATTGGGACTCTGGTAGCACTGCTGGATAAAGCACCGAGTCGTAGTAGATATTTATCAATAGCTCAGCTTCATCAAAAGAACCTATTGGGGGTGGAGGATCCAGTCAGGAAAGGAGCAAAGTACAATTATGAAAATTTAACAATTTAACTAATAATTAGAAATTTGCAATTTAAACAGTTGAAATATTTGAATAATATTTTCAAGTAATTTTCCACAATTAAAAATAATGTGATTTGAGTATGTAATGTTTATGACTGGCTTGGGTTGTACAATAGTATCCTAGTGATACGATACGGCTTATCCCCATGTGTAAGAGAGGTAAGCTTGCACAATCAATATGCAATATGAGGGGTATTGGTCATAATACACTACACTACTCCCCCATTCCCGCAATCATTAACAATCAATACTCTAGGAGAGAGTTCCGTGTAGCAATGTGGTTTAATCTTGCAATATTACTATTATTAACTAAATTAAAAAATAAATACAACCGTACTTGCCTTTGTTTTATGACTGGTTGAAAAGTTGGTTCCGGGATAGACAATCTGACTCGTCTTCGAAATCTTACATTGAGAATCCTGACTTAGTATTAGAAAGGAAACCATATCTAGGTGTACTAGTTACAATCTCTAGAATTGGTCCTAATCCAGTTTTATGTTATTTACAAATTCTACCAAAATACGTTTATCGATGTGATTTATTAGTTATTAATTTAGAAAGAAAAATTCATTTAACATTTATTGAAAAATCGCATTTTCTGATTATTTGGCAAAACTTAGTATTTTGTAATATTATATATGAAACTAATATTTTTCTTTAAATGAGAAAAAGCGTGAATTTTGTTTAAATAACAAACTTGTAATTTTCCTAGTTATTTAATGTGAGAAAAATGATATTAATTTCTATAAAATAATTACTTATTTATTATTTTACGTGTTTACGTCAAACCAACAAACCAGAAAATAAAAAATACTATATATTATTACAGAACCATATAAAAGAAATAAAAGTTGGGCTTATGCCCTTACAATTATTTACATAAATGAATGGAATAAAAAATAAATATACTGATGAATCCTGAACGCCGGGAAGCGATCCAATTTAGCAGGCCGAGGTCCTGCACCAAAATATGATTTGGCCAGTAACTAGTTCTAAATAATAAATTATTATTAAATATAATATAAAAAATAGGTCTCAGACTTGGTTCAAAAATCATGTTTACAATTAGATAATGCCTCAACGTCCGGAACAATGACGATTTCGTTTGTATTTCGCTAAGAGCCCATTGACCGATACGGTCGAGTAATCAGAATTCAAATCAAAATGCCAATTTAGAAATTTATATAGAAACTCTTTTAAAATATTTTTCTGAAAATTCGGGCAGCATTCCCTCTGTATTTGGGACAACCCAATACTGGGAATTGTGCCAATCAACACACCAATAATATTCCAACTAGGGAATTAACTCATGAAATTATTTCCACCATTAATATTAAAACTCGAAAATAATATCGAACCCGAAAATACATCCACAGCATGTTTCCGGTATTCGGTAAACCGAAATTATTCAGAACCCAAAAATATCATAAAACAAATCTACAGAATATATCCGAACATAACTCGGAATTTTCGAGAAGCCACAGGAACAAAAACCACAGAAACCCAATAGTTTCAAAAATTCCGAAACTAATCAACAGAACATAAATTCTCCAACCACAGCACAACCAAAGAGGACTTCGAAAATTTTCCAAAATCGAACTCATCTAAACCGAATCCCGCAACGGAATCAGAGAACCAAAATCATCATCGACTCGGGAGGGACGAACTATAGAGATTATCAGAATTTACCCAATATCCATTGGTCGGGGAGCCGCGGGATAATCTCGGGAATGAAAACTAGACAGTGGGAACGGCCACGAAAAACCACGGACCACAGATCGAGCACGGGCAGCCGGATCGGGGACCACAGGAGGTCGGGCACGGGCGCGGGGGTCGCCGGCGAAGGGGATCGCCGAGCGGGGGTCGGCCGGTGGCCGCGGGTGGCGCGCTGGACAGAGGAGGCAGCGGCAGAAATGGCTAGGTCGGGCGCTGGAGGGCGGCGGTGGTGGGATCCGCTCGGGGTCGGCCGAGTGGGGCTCGGGCAACACTGGAAGTAGCGTCGGAGCGCACGCCGAGGGGTTCGGCCAAAAAATTGCCGGACAGGGGTGCGGCTAGGGCTGGAAAGTTGGGGAAAGAGGGTTTTTGGGTGTGGTGAAATGAAGTGTGGTGGAGAGGATAGGTTTTATAAGGGATTTTCGGGAAGAAGAGCAGTCGGCCGTTGGCCATTCGAAAAACCGAGGGGTTGGCCGACTAACGTTTGGAAGGTTTTAAAATAAAAGTTTAGTTTTAATAGTATTGTCTTTAATTAAGGAAAAATGATATAAATAAATACCAACAATTTTGTTTCGGGAAAAACCTAAATTGAGTTTTCCGAAATGGATCCAAAATGGGTTCGGAACGGGTCATGATGGGTCATGCCCAAACAATCAAAAATTCTAGGATTTTACTAATGTTTCAAAAATATATTTTTTCTAAAAATTCAATTTTTCTAATTTAACAATTAATAATGATTTATAATAATAATAAGCTAATTAAATTATTTAATTAATTAACTAAAAATTTACGGGTTTCACATATGCATGAAAAATAATGCTGATGCGTGCATCGTGCTGGCCAACCAAATCCTACAAATCCGGGTTTAGCCGCCGATGCTGCAGCATGTCACGAGACGAAATCATCGCCTTGTGCCGCACACTGACAGAGCCATGTGCACCGCCCGTGCCATACGCTAACAGCGTCGAAAGCAACCACGTATATGCGCATAGCGAAAAGTGTATAGACGCATAGCTCATAATTCACAGCTTCTTGACACATAGCTGCCATGTCGCATTGCCGCCATGACGCACAACGCCTGAATGCTTAGCCGCTATGACGCATAGATGCCAAGACGCATAGCACCTGATGCTTAGCCGCTATTACGCATAGAACCTGATGCTTTTGCGCTAAGACACTTAGACGCCTTAATGCATAGACGCTGTGGCGTATAGCGCTTGACGCTTGCACCTTAGCAAGCAAGTGTGCATGCAACTTGCATATAAAAGGAGAGCACAAGTGCCATGCGACGATGCTGACATGCCAAGTGCAAAGTGCACTATAAAAGTGCCACTTTGCGTCCTTCGTCGAGTCCAAGTCTGAGTCCTATAGCTCCTATGGAACCCAAATAGAGTGACAAAACAAAGGCTTGTTCTTTGTGATTTAAACTTAATCCTCTCAAAAAATCAATCCACATGGGCTACCTTACCCTATGTGCATAGTCCAACACAAGCATAACTTTATATTGAGATACACTTTGGTAGTTTCCAATGTGGGACTAAAACTTTCTAAAGAAAAGTAAAAACACTAACAATCTTCCACATATATCTTAATATATGGTTGAGCGTTTCTCACAGTGACTACCATCATGCATTAAGAGAGATATCGCTATGACTTGAATCTTCCTGTATGGGTCAAATAATAGTAGGATACAAGAATAGATAAGCCTTGAATTATGCACCATATCTGTTATTCTTTCCATTCACATCATGACATCAACTGCGCCTCCGGTCGCACATTAAAGAGCCTGTGCTAACTTGGTCTTGGTGTATGTATCTTGTGTCGTGTCCAACTTCCGAAGAAGCGATCATCCTTGCTTGGGCGTGATGTCATGCGAACCTAAGTTGCAATCGCGCAAGGCCAGATCCTAAAACGACCAATTAAAGCTAGGCCACAGAGTCACACAGAGTGTCCCTATTACGGCAGAAACTAAATAAATTTAAAGCAAATCCAACCTCTTTATTGATATGTAAGAAGTGTTACTTGCGGTGCTAGGCCGAGATTACAAATCGCTCAAGCTCTCTCTCCTGAAACATAAACGTGTGCCAAGCAGCTTACAATATAAAATAATACATAGTGATGTTCTGATACATTATGTCCTATACATGGTGCTTCAGTTCCTTTGTAATGCTCGAAGGCTCCAGAGCTAGCTCTGCACCTTAGCATGTTCGAAGGAAGACTACATACCAGATGTGATGCTTCCACACCTTATAAGCAATTTAGGTGGTTATCAGTACATTGCATGCACTGGTAGGGGCGCTAGCTTGCCCGCTCGCTATTATTACCAAACATGTTCAATTTAGTTTTGTGCACTATCTATCAGTTGTTGTCTTTCTAATCTTGCCTTAGGATCAATTTTTATAGCATATATTGCAAAACCTATCTTGTGTTATAGATATCAAATGTCACATAGGAATAATATGCACAATTTACCATATTTACCATACGATCTTTCCTATCCAAGGTAAACCAAGTTAGCCAACATTTTATACATAATGAATTGACTGATTGCATAAGAAATACTAGCACACTACAAGAAAAATGGCTTTTCTTGACGGTTTTTCCCCGTCAAGAAAGACTTTTGTTGACGGTTTTGGATCCGTCATCTAGGCCCCCGTCAAGAAAAGTCGACACTTTTCTTGACGGTTTTTTGTTTGTTTTCTTGACGGTTTTAAACCGTCAAGAAAACAAGCTTGTCTTGACGATTTTAAACCGTCAAGAAAACAAAAAAAAACCGTCAAGAAAAGTGTCGACTTTTCTTGACGGGGGCCTAGATGACGGCTAATGACCGTCAAGAAAAGTCTTTCTTGACGGGAAAAAACCGTCAAGGAAAATATTTTTTGATGTTTAAAAACCGTCAAGAAATGAATTTTCTTGACGTTTTGCAATCGTCAAGATAAACATGTTTACAATAATATCAATATATTCCAGAATCCAATTACCAAACACACATAATATCAATATATGCCAGTTACAACACACACATAATATTATAATACACAAACTTTTTATTGATCACAAATACAAAGTTTGTACATCACAAACATCCAAGAATGATATATACAAAGTATACAAATGTGAATACAAAGAGTTTAAGCACTAACCCAAAAAAAAAAACTTGTCAAACTATTTTCTTTGAGATCTCTGGGCTTTGGGCAATGGTGTAGTGTACAGACAGAGAGGGAGAGGAAGAAGCCAGCCATCATCATAACCGAGCTGAAGTTGTATCCAAGAGAGGTCACATGTTTCCACCTGGGTCTCCAGGTTTTTTTTAGAACCTTACTGACCTGAAGTTTTGGCACCTATGCACCCAAAAAAAACATAGTTCCAAAAGCCACCCACCCCTGGCTGCACAGTACTTTATTCATCCTAGCATTGTTCTTGGCTCGGCCGATACAGACCGATATACTAACGATTCGCTCGTTTCTTCATCGTAACCATTAGGCACTTCAATCAAACGCTTCCCGTTAGTCTCAGATTCCTTATCTAGGATGTCCTCTCTAACATGGTCCGAGATACAAGCCTTGAAGTTTTCGATACACCTGCTGTTCTTGGAATCCAGGTTGAGATAGATGAGAACATCCCAGCACTTTCTGAACTGCTTCTTGTTGATCTTCAGCTTCTGGCGAACAATCTCAGTCACGTGGCGGGTGATTATCATAAACTATAACAAGAAAGTACAAAAATGAGGAACGAATAGCAATGTACCTGTAGTGGAAATTAGTCGCATTGAACGAGGATTAGCAATTTCAAAATTTTGAGAAGGATCAAACCCAAATGATTAACATAAGCTTGGCGTGAAAGCGACTTCGGACCCACTCACTGTCAGCCTACAAACCTGGAACAATAGAAAATAAAAATTGGATGGCAAACAGATGCTATGAGAAACTAAGGATACAAGTTAATTTCACACAAGATGAACATAATCATGAACATCAGACAGTTTTTTTCCCAACAAATTCACCTAAACAATGTGACAGGAATAATGGCACGAGTTATCTTGGTTTCTAGCAAAATGTAAGAAAGTTTTATAACTCAAAAGGGCACAGTTGAAGATCAGCAAGAGTTGATTCTTTAGAGGATCCAATACTAATTTTTTTGGAAAATCACTGACCATACTGCAAAATGAAATGATGAAATGATAATCAATTAAGCATGGGTACAGTGAATGTATACTCATTGAGTATCAGATGAAATTGTTAAATGATAATTGGACAGGTGAAAAGATGGTTCCAATATAGAAATTTTCACACTTCTACATAATAATATATGTGGTAATTGATTCGAGGTTAATTGCAAGAATATAGGCAAATAAATGTAGTTTCTGCTTCACAATCCCTTAGTAATCAATGCCCTATGCCACTACTCTTTGAATGGCTTCTCCTCTTTGTCTCTATAGTAGCTATTTCAGACTCAGTATTGGTTATTTCTGCCATCTATACATTTTTGTTTCATAACCTAAATTTATTGTATACCTACATTAAGTAGTGGATTTAAAACTGAGAAATATAGAATTGTCTTAGAACTACCTAGACAAGAATTGCTGATGGTACCTTCAATGATGAATAAAACATAATTGCTAACAGAATCTCTGATTAGGAATGCAATATTAAAATGCATCTAAAATTATAAGTGGGTTTAGCAAACAAACTGAATTTTCCTTCAGCTTTTCGTTGGAGGCATTGGACTCATAATTTGGGTTTAGTATCCTTGGAGGTATCCCAACAGGAGACTTTTAAGACAAATCTGGAGCTTTTGGCACCATGAGAAAGACTGGGTTGAGAGAAACGCTTCCGCTTGTATGTCAATAGCACCTTGTTGTTCACCATTCTGCAGTCAATTAATCTATCGCATCCAACATATCCTCAATCTCTTAGCAGTCTAGAGATTGTCATGTGTGCCTGGAATCATCACAAATCAAATGCAAAGAACTTTATTAGTATAATATAATAATTTTATTACACTTCAAGATAATAACTTTAAATAGTATCTATAAAAGATGTGATGCTAATGCACCAAATATAAAACATCTGATGCACCAAAGGGGAGTAATTATTTGAGTCTAGGAGTGGCAATATTAGGCCAGACTCGTATGGCAGCAAGCTAAGATGCAGGTTTCTGCAATCAATTTCCATTTTTGCATCGGAGCACCTTAGGAGGTACCAACGACCCGGAAATTAAATTGGTAGGGTATCAGTCTAACATGCATGTTCTTAGAGGTTACTACCATAAGAAACTTAATTTCAATTTTGTATAAAATGTACTTAACATATATGTATATTTACGAGGATAAACAAACACAATCACATAAATGTTTATCTTGTGCATGTATGTTTACGATAATAAACATATAGCTGTATCCTTGTATGGATTGGAGAGTTGCCTCACCATCCCATTTCAAATTATGGCACACGTGTTTGTATCTGCTACCCATAGATTTACGAACTCAAAAAAAATTCACTCATTAAGATATATTTAATAAAAAATTCACTTTCATCTTCTAGATCTAATGCAGCAATCCATTCAACTGATGGCTTCAGAGAGCATGCAACAAAGGAATGTAGGAAAGCCTAACATGGTGTAGCTTGTTAATTACAGCGATTGAAAAGAATTTCAATAGATGGATGATTGTAACTTTTCCGTCTCACTAAAGGATTATCCATTAGCAAATGGTTGCATTTTATATTTTTTCAAACTAACTTGTATGAGAATAGATTAGTAGGTAGAAGAAAAAGCTTACAACTTTGAAGTGACACAGTCAGGATTTTTAAAAAATATTATCCGGGACCCAATCTCATTCTACTTCCCATGTGTATTCTTGATCCCTGCATTGACAAATTGACGTGGTGAAGTACTCCCATCTTTAGTGGTTGAAGCACAAAGTAAAGAGTGTTGATAAATAAAATACCTCAAACATGAAATAACAACAAGATGTGGTGTTTGAGAGTCGAATTCTTCACAATTTGTCCTTTCTAATCCCAAAACCTAATCGTTACACAATAAACGGAGACAAAATGTCATTCAGGGAAAGATTGCAATTTTACATCATAACAACAGGATCTGCAAAAAAATAGAAAGACTAACAGATACACATACATATCTGGAATATTCTATAACAGATATCTGCAACCTGGATGTTTAAGTTATTGAAGTAAAAAAAGAAGAAATGTCAACATATGCCACAAGTATCTCATAATTGAAAAGGTTATCCATTAGAGTTGTACCTTTAGAGTTTCCCATGTTGAAGCATGTGCTTCTGGTGTCTGTATAAGCAAATTTGACTTAGAGAAACTACATTATTCGAAGATATAATATTTCGATAAAACTAATCAGAACCCAAATACCAATATCAAGGAAAGTGACTAGGAATACACTAGTAAGCATGTGAATCACATGAATCGGAAAACCTATCATTAGAATGAAAGAAAAAAGAGAGGGATTTTCCAAACCGTATTGGTATCGGCCGTATCGTATCAATATCGGCCGATATCGTATCGGGAATTTCCAAACCGTATTGGTATCCGCCGTATCGTATCAATATCGGCCGATATCGTATCGGGACATTCCAAACCGTATTGGTATCGGCCGTATCGTATCGGTATCAGCCGTATCGTATCGATATCGGCCGATACTGCAAACTATATTAGAAATATATTGAATTCGCCCATCAAACACAGTGCTGCAAGAGTATGTTATGTTCAGAACATCGTCTCCTTCTTTCTTTCTTTTATTCTGTGAAAAAAAGAGAGTCCTAGCATGGAGCCGAAAAGAATCAGCCGGCATAGTGGCTAAAATAGATAAGGACTCAAGAGATGGTTTCTCCAAGGATAAAGCAGAACAATATGGGCGATATAAAACTAGACTTCCTTTGTCTCAGCCCTACTAGTCTATGCAATTAGAGTTTGCAGTAAAGGGTAAAAGTTAGATGATACCTTTGTATCCGCAGTTAGTCTATAGGAGATCCATCTTGAACTTTAAAACCCTTTTTCTGTGTATAAAATGAAGTTCTTTCTTATGTAATCCAGTCTATACTGAAGTATATGCAACCATATATCATAACATGTTGTGGATGCCTGAACTTTAGAACTGATAGGTGATAAAATGATTACAAGGCAAGAAACTTATTCAAGATCATCACATCTTCCCCAAGAATAAAGGCCGAAAGAACTAACAAGAAATCTCCAAACTCAGTGGAAGTTGAACTGACTGGAAACAGAAGGAAGTGTGAATTAATCGTAGTTTCATACTGCAACACTTGATTCAACAGATATTACATCATTTCAAAACAAAACAAAAAATATTATCCAGTATTCAACTAAGCACAGGTACAAAGTTCATTTTATTATGAAAATCTGTAAAAGTGAGCAATATTTGCATATTTGATCTCCTTCACTACGTAAATACTCTGCAAAACTGAATTCTTTTAGCAGCACACAAATACAATTATCCGGTCACTTTGAAGACCAGACGTGGAGAAGTCAATAAGTTTGTAAGACTCAAACTAAATTTCAATATGGTACATGCCAAAAATGAGCAAGAAGAACAAAACAAAGCAAATCTTGTATTAAAACAGAACGAACAACTGATCATATCAATTGTTTATGAAGGCTATGATCAATTCAAGCCTTACTGATAAAAGGGACAGTACTATATTGAACATCAGTTAGCTATTTAGGAAGGGCACTCACATAACTAAGCGAGCTTGAGCATGAAGGATTTCACTGAGAAAGATGCTACTCTCAGCACTATATCAAGGTTGGGTGCTGCTTCCATCATATCAAAATGTTCAGATAATGACAGAACATACAGAATGACACTTGGAATTGAGAGGTTGGACACGAAAATTTATCCATTCTTCAAAGTATAGGGAAACTTGCAGGAAACAAAAATGACTGTACTGTTGTCTTATGTTTGTTTTACTACATATTATAATTATTATTCTATCAAAAATCTACTGGCGTCCAAACGAAATGTGCCCCACTTATCATATAATCTAGCGTGCATTGCACGCACACCTCTAACGAAGATGGACACATGTTGGTGATAAAATCATTATTATGGGAGACAAGCTAGTGAGTGTTGGCATCTATTTTCTAATGAGGAACAGGTATAATCATAGTCTTGAATCCAGATTCTTTGGGTCGGGTCAGTAAATTAGAAATTCTCTATTTGCATCAAAATAACTACTCGATTCTTGAAACTAATTAAAAGAGAGTTCATACCAATTGTTTATATAACCAAATTTATTGTTGACGCCGTGGTTAAAATGAAGCTCATTTGCGAAATGTAAAAGGTCAGAATCACATGATACATTAAGAACACTTCCGAAGAAATTCACAGGATACATTAGGACATCTTCGCCGGAGCTAGGGTTTCCGGGGGGGTCGGGATGAAGAACATGGGAGAGGGGTTTAGGGCTGTGGGGAAAATCGGGGTCGGAAGGGAAGGGGGAAGAGGGAACGATTGAAGTCGGCTGCGGGGATGAGAGGGGAGACGGCGGATCGCCGGAGAACAGGGTTAGGGCACGGTCGGGAGGGCTGTGGAAGTCGGGGTGGCTGACGAGATGGTCGGAAAAGAAGCTAGGGAAGAGGGCAGAGGAGAGGGGGAGACTTACGGGCTCGGTCGTCGGTCGGGGTTCGCCGGCCGGGGGAAGACTTCCACCGGAGGGGGAGCTCGAGAGGGAGAGGCTGAGAGAGTTGTGGTGTTGGGGATCGGGGGGGAAGGAGAAAAAGAAGTACTTGGATGTGAAATATATAAGAAACCCTCTATTCCCAAATTTTGTTAAAACCGTCAAGAAATTTTTTTTTTTTGAAAAAATTACGAAAATGGCATCTAAAATGTGCGCGCCTTTTTTTTCTGCACATGCATTACTTGACGGTTATCAGCAAACCGTCAAGTAATGCAATGGGTTTTCTTGACGCTTTGTATAAAACCGTCAAGTAATATGGTCAAATTTTAATATATAACAGAAAAATGGGTGTTTTGTTGACGTATGTCTAAAACCGTCAAGATAACTGCTTTCCTTGACGGTTTTGACCATACGTCAATAAATTGACCGTCAAGAAAGGTCATTTTTCTTGTAGTGGCATCATAGATGTGTTTCTATCTCAGGTGGACGAGATACTCAAGTTTTTAAGATGTGTTATACTCAAGTTTTGTTTAGATGTTCATTCAGTTACTCAGTTGTTTAGCTTACTCAGATTACTTGTTTCAATGCAAGGACTCGCACATTGATTACAACAGCGAGCCAGCTTAGTCTATATGCATCGGTTACTGGCAATCAAGCCATTTGGACTATACATACGTGGTATTCGTAGTGACTACCAGGTGTAATGGTCGGTACACCATGATAGGCTACGAAATACCAATATTATATCGCTTGTGTGGCCAGGCCCGCACCCAAGTCACCTGTAGGCTATGATTCCTCCTATGCCAGCATGATCCCTGGTCACCCAGCTTCTGATCGTCCGAGGAATCTTTCTTTCTTTTTCTTCGTGCATGAGTTGTCCATGACCATTTGTATTTTCTTTTTATTTTTAACATAATAGCCTCTCTGAGCCATAACTTATTATCGGCTACATTATGACGGCACTCCATGTAGCATGGATAGCGAGCCCTAATACACGTTCCCGACATACCTATTGATAATCATACTTTTCTTCTTTCCTTTCTTTCTTTTTATTCACTTAGTCATTCATTCATTCTTTTGACTATTCATAGCGTGATCCCTAGTACAACCAGCTTCTGATCGTTCGGAAAATCCTTCATTCATTCATTTTTTCTTTCTTTCATTTGTTTATTCATTCATTCATTATGCAGCTCTCGATATAGGAACTGCTTTGGCGACCTAACAGTCCCGAAGCCTTTCAATAGTTGTATTACTCGGCTCGGAACGACTATATGATAGTCTTTCTGCCTAAATTCAGTAAACCATTTACTGTGTTGTGCCTCATGTTGTGGTATGATCCAACTGACAAGCATTTTGTACATAGTTGAGAGCATAAGTAAATCTACTCGAAACATAAGCTATGCCTTGGTATGAGTGTGGAGTACGATATGAGGGTTCAAGTAAACTTCTAAGTTTATTTCCATATTCCACACAAGCAATAGAATTATTTTCTTATTTAGGTGCGTTAAGTTATTTTATTAGCATGCAAGGGTTAACGCCTAGCGATCTAGCAATATCATCCTTATGATTATGTGTCAAGGCTAAGCACAGACAGACTCATCGGACCCACTCACCTTAGTGATGATCACATCGACCGAGCGGGACTCTGAGTGTGTCTTTGAAAGTCTAAGTCTGGATTCTTCTGAAGGGTCAAGTTCATTACCTTTGCCTTAAGCGAGTCTTTTCGTCGAGCAAGGCGGGATTTGAGTCATTACACTTGCGCCATTTGAATCGACATTCTGCGTGTGTGAAGCGGTTCATTACACAATACACCACTTAGAATAAGTCTTATCCTCGAGACTTTATGGGTGCAAGTTGTCCTACCGTTCCTTAATCCACACCGTGTGCATGTCTTAGAGCATTCCCATCGAACGACTCTATCCTTCAATAACATCAAACTACGCTCAAGTATCTTTCTTAGTTTCGTGTCACATACCTTTGGCCAATTTCATTGAATGACTTTACCACTCATTCGAGGTGACGGTACTCACTCAATCATTGTGTTTCTATGACTTGGTTGCTATTGTACCCTCTCACAGAACTATAATGCTCACATGAGGTACGTTATGATTTATCCCTCACGAGGGTCTTAGGTTGAGTCTAACTCACTCATCCATACATATCTCAACATATTCACTTGTAGCTGCATTCGAGTTCAGCATATCTCTAAGTCTGGATCATGTACATATTCAAGGCATCCCCCGAATATACACATTTAAACCAAGATTAGTGATAGCGAAGTCGGACAAGCTACTTGTGATAGTTTCGAATTATTGGTCGTTATACTAACTAAAACCGAACTCTAGTTCTTTTCAGTATCATCTATCTCAATCCTCGAGATTACATGCTTCATTTCTTAAGCATTTTTGTCTTATGAATCAATACGATACTTCTAGTAGAGTCGACCAAAATCTAAGTAATTCTTGTCTGATTCAAGGCCAAGCATTGTACTACCATCAAGTACCTCTTCGAAGCAATGATTCAATTTATTATCCCAACTTTACTTATGCATCATCGATTTCTATCATTTATTTCATTTAGGTCTGATATCAATTTTGCTAGCGCACACTTCCAGGTCCAAGTACTACAAAAAAAATGACGATTCTTGACGGTTTATAAGTTGACGATCGTCGAAAACCGTCAACAATAGGGTTTATCTTGACGATTTTAGGCTTACGTCAAGAGCTGGCCTTTTTTTTTGTTACTTTAGCTCATTTATAGCATGTATGTTGACGGTTTCGAGGGATCCGTCAAGAAACAACATCTTTTATATTGACATTTTGATAATAACTGTTAACTATTGTGTATGCGAAAAAGTTGCTGCAGTTTTTTCATTTGCCATTATGGTAATTATTTCAAAGTCTTTAAAATTAATGACGGTCTTCCACAAAATTTTTTAAGGCTCATAAGAACCAAACTCTCGACTTCACCCCCCGCTCTCTTCGAAACTCTCGACTTCTCTCTCCCCCCGCTCTCTCAGAAACCCTCGTCTCCCCCTCCCCTCCGAAACTTTCATCTCTCCCCCTCTCAGAAACCCTCGTCTCTCCCCTTCTCAGAAACCCCTCCTCTTCCCCCCCCAGAAACCCCTCTCTTCCCGTATCAGAAACCGCTCTGGAGAAAACCTAACCGGTCTGGAGAAAACCCCTCTACTTTGATACTTCTCTGGAGAAAACCCTAGGCTTCAACAACTTTGTGCTAGAGAAAACCCTAGGCTTCAACAACCGTTCTTCACAATGCGGCAACTTCGATCTTCTCTGTGCGGTATAATGCCTTTAATTTTCTCTCTATGAAATTCAATTTTATGCCTAGGTTTTTGTGCCAACTTCGTTCGTTCTTCACGTTAGGGTTTTTTGGCGGTAACTTCGTTCATAAACTTAGGGTTTGATTATAGAGAAGTGGGTTTTTGGATGTTATGTTATGTGATGGGCCAAAATGAGTCCCTTCGTTCGTAAACTTCGTTCGTAAACTTAGGGTTTCATCATGAATAAATATGTGCAAATGTACGCATTAACTTAGTTCATTTTTATTCATCCACCAAAACTTGTATAATTCAATAACTGTTATGTGTAAACTACTAGTGGTCAAAAATTATATGGATGTTCACTATTTTATCCAAGAAGAGAACTATAGTGATTTTTAAGTTCACACTTGACAATCCTAATAGTTGGTGTTGGTTTTATGGATGTTCACTGTTTGTGTAAGGATGTTCACTGTTTGTGTAAGAATTTTGAATAATAATTTCATGATTGATTTTGTGTAAGGATTTAATAGTTGGTAATGGTTTTATAGATTGATTTTTAATTTTAAAACATCACGAATTGATTTTGTGTAAAGATTTAATAGTTGGTGTTGGTTTTATGGATGTTCACTGTTTGTGTAAGGATTTTGTAAAATTGCTATCTTCCTAATAGTTGCTGTTGGTTTTATGAATGTGTAAGGGTTTTAGGTATGTATCAGTAGGTGTATCAGTATACACTGATTTCACACTTGAAATCCTAATAGTTGGTGTTGGTTTTATGGATGTTCACTGTTTGTGTAAGGATGTTCACTGTTTGTGTGAGGATTTTGAATAATAATTTTGTGTAAGGATTTAATAGTTGGTGTTAGTTTTATGGATTAATTTTGTGTAAGAATTTAATAGTTGGTGTTGGTTTTATGGATTGATTTTGTGTAAGGATTGGTTTTATGGATTGATTTTGTGTAAGGATTGATTTTGTGATTGATTTTGTGTAAGAATTTAATAGTTGGTGTTGGTTTTATGGATTGATTTTTAATTTCAAAACATCATGAATTGATTTTATGTAAAAATTTAATAGTTGGTGTTGGTTTTGTGGATATTCACTGTTTGTGTAAGAATTTTGTGAAATTGTCATCTTCCTAATAGTTGGTGTTAGTTTTATGGATGTTCACTGTTTGTGTAAGGATGTTCACTGTTTGTGTAAGAATTTTGAATAATGATTTTGTGATTGATTTTGTGTAAAGATTTAATAGTTGGTATTGGTTTTATGGATTAATTTTGTGTAAGGATTTAATAGTTGGTGTTGGTTTTATGGATTGATTTTGTGTAAGAATTGGTTTTATGGATTGATTTTGTGTAAGGATTGATTTTGTGATTGATTTTTTGTAAGAATTTAATAGTTGGCGTTGGTTTTATGGATTTATTTTTAATTTCAAAACATCATGAATTAATTTTGTGTCAGGATTTAATAGTTGGTGTTAATTTTATGGATGTTCACTGTTTGTGTAAGGATTTTGCGAAATTGCCATATTTCTAATTATTGGTGTTGATTTTATGAATGTGCAAGGGTTTTGTGTACGTATCAGTAGGTGTATCAGTATACACTGATTTTGGATGTATTTCAATTGTTAGATGTATCTAAATTTTTAGTGTATCGTTGGTCCTTAATTTCTAGATGAATCTCAATTTTTTATTTAAAATGCATAAACTCTTAGTTACTTCCTACTTTAATGTTGTACAACTAGGTGAAGGGTCCTTAATTCCTTAATTCTAGGCGTATGTACCTGAGAATTGTTCGTTTCTTTATTTGTAGAATGAACGGTTCTTCAATGTGAAGGGTTTAAATACTTGCAAGCATTGTCTTCTACTAGTTTTAGATACCCTTTGAATTTGTATTGCACATTCTTAGATGGTTTTTTCTGAGTCTTGCATTGTATAGGTTGCATTCCCCTTCTTCAAAAAATACTGTTGTAGCTTAAAAAATTGCTCTGCCATATTTTGGTTGCAGGAAAGGATGAAGGTAAGACCTTAAGGAGTGGACTAAGGTCGTCTAAAGTTGAAGCTCATGTATACAGACTATTACAATATTATATTGCACTTGTATCTTGCTAAGTAGAGTTACATGTCTAAATCATGGCTAACATGCTATATTGACCTGTGTAGGCACTTCTATTCTAATCCAACCCAAAATGGATAAATTGTGGATGTCAAAAGATATAATGTGTAGGAAATATGAGGAAGGAGTAGAAGAGTTTCTTGAGTTTGCAAAACTCCATGCAAGTAATCCTAATTCTATTAGATGTCCATGCAAAAAATGTGGAAACCTGACATTTCAAACGTTAGGGGTCGTAAGAAAACATTTGTGTAGGAGGGGTATAGATCGAAGTTATATAGTATGGGTTTTGCATGGTGAGAAACACAAGAAGATAGGATCGTCAAGCTTTGGAACATATGCTGAAGGAACACGCGGCTATGAAGACGACTCCTTTGAAGACGTTGTAGATGCTGTGGAAATGGTCAATGCTGCATATGAACATATTTCTGGTGACCGTAAGTCATTTATTTCTCTACTCGAAGATGCTGAAAAGCCTCTATCATGGTTGTTCAAAGTATACAAAACTATCAGGATTGATGAGATTGTATAACATTAAAGGAAGATTTGGGTGGTCTGACAGTAGCTTTTCAGAGTTGTTGAAAACTCTTCATGATATGTTCCCAACACAAAATGAAATACCTTCATCAATGTACGGGGCTAAGAAGATGATGAAAGCTCTGGTTTGGGAATATGAGAAGATACATGCATGTCCCAATGATTGCATACTTTATAGAAAGGAATATAGTGATTTATCAGATTATCCCACTTGTGGAACATCAAGATGGAAGAAGGCAACTAATGATCTTCACCAAATTTTTAGTAAAAAAGTTTCTGCCAAACTATTGTGGTATTTTCTTCCCATTCTCCGGTTTTAAACGAATGTTTCGATCCTCAAAGACAGCAATGGACTTAACTTGGCATGCTTATGAAAGAGTAGTTGACGGCAAACTTCGCCATCCTGCAGACTCCGCATCATAGAAGCTATTTGACCATAAGTAGCCATATTTTGCGAAAGATCCTAGAAACCTTCGATTAGCTCTTTCAGCTGATGGCATAAATCCACATAGGTCCCATTGTAGTAGGTATAGTTGTTGGCCAGTTATATTGGTTACCTATAATCTACCATCGTGGTTGTGCATGAAAAGAAAATTCATGATGTTATCGCTATTATTTTCTGGTTCGAACCAGCCGGGCAATGATATTGATGTTTATTTAGCACCATTAGTTGAGGACTTGAAACTTTTATGGCAAGAGGGAGTTGATGATTATGATGCACAAAAAAGAGAGTTCTTTACTTTAAAGGCCGTATTGTTGTAGACTATTAACGATTTTTCTGCATATGGAAATCTGTCTGGTTGCACTATTAAGGGGTATTATGCTTGCCCCATATGCCGGGAAGATACTTATGCACCTAGGATGAAACATAGTGGTAAAAATGTATATACTGGTATAAGGAGGTTTCTCCCACGATATCATCCGTATCGCACTCAAAAGAAAGTTTTCAATGGTAAGCAGGAATTTGGCGATCCTCCAACACCATTGAGCGGAAAGGATATATTAGACAAGGTTGGTGAAATTTTGAACTCATGGGGAAAGAAACATGTAAAGTGCAAAGCTTTACAGTTAGGTGAAAGAAGATGGATGAAGAAGAAGTCAATCTTCTTTACACTTGGCTATTTGGAACACTTGCATATCCGCCACACACTCGATGTTATGCACATCAAAAAAATATTTATGAGAGCATATATGGTACATTGCTTAACATTCCTGGAAAGACAAAGGATGGAGTCAATGCTCGTCTTGATCTTGTGGACGAGGGTCTAAGGACTGAATTAAAACCTGATTTTGAAACGAAATGAACATATTTGTCGCGTGCTTGTTATACATTGACGAATGATGAGAAGAAGATATTTTGTCAAACATTGGTAGACGTAAAGGTTCCTGAAGGTTACTCTTTTAATATCAAAAATCTTGTCTCAATGCAAGATTTGAAACTTTATGGTCTGAAATCCCATGATTGTCATGCACTAATGCAGCAACTACTACCCGTGGCAATCCATTCAATTTTGCCTAAGCCGGTTAGAGTTGCTATTACTCGATTTTGCTTCTTCTTCAATGCAATTTGCAAGAAAGTGGTAGATGTGAATAAGCTAAACGATATTCAAAATGATCTTGTGGTCACATTATGCATGTTGGAAAAGTATTTTCCACCGTCTTTCTTTGACATTATGGTCCATTTAGCTCTTCATCTTGTTCTCCAAGTCAGGATATGTGGACCTATTTTTTCGACATGGATGTATCCATTTGAAAGGTGAATGAAACCCTTGAAGGGTTATGTGCGCAATCATAACCGTCCCGAAGGATGTATTGCAGAAGAAGCAATAGAATTTTGTAGTGAGTATCTATCATATATTGAAGCAGTAGGAAATGCACTTGTAAGGAAGGGCAACGTTAAAGATGGCCAACCTCTGCCTGGAGGTTGCATTGTTACAGTTGATCGTGAAGAATGGCAACAAGCCCATTTATATGTCTTGGAGAATACAGATGAAATTCAACCTTATATTGAGTAAGCATCTTTATCATAAATTTTATATTTATTCATTGTATGAAAATTGTTAGAAAATTGTATAATTAAGTTTGTTATAATGTCTTGACAGTGAGCATATGGAGTGGTTACAATCACAACATCCCCTTAAATCCAAAAATAAAAAGTGGTTACAGGACAAACACAATCAAATATTTCTCCAATGGTTATAGTAGAAGGTAGAAGTTGTAGCAATATTATTGTTGTTATATTCTAACTTATTTAGATGTTAAGTTTGCTTTTAATAAATATGAAACTTTGCAGGTTGGCGGTCAATTTAATGAAAGAGAAGACATTTCACAAACTGTAAAGTGGATAGCACAAGGGCCTAGCCACCATGTGCTTAAGTGTTCTGGCTACGTTATTAATGGTTGTCGCTATCACACGAAGGGTCGTGACAACGCTCGAGTTACCCAAAATAGTGGAGTTAGTCTTATAACTACGACAATGCAGATTGCAAGTTCGAAGATAAGAATCCTATAATAGGGGATATGTGTTTCTACGGGGTTATCACAGAAATATGGGAGCTTGATTATCACACTTTCAAAATTCCAGTATTTAAGTGCGACTGGGTCGATAGTAAGGGTGTTAAGGTTGATGAACTTGGTTTCACATTGGTAGACCTTAATCGAGTTGGGTACAAATCAGATTCTTTTGTTTTAGCTTCACAGGCCAAGCAAGTATTTTATGTAAAAGACCAACTTGATCGTAAATGGTCTGTTGTTTTGTCCATGGGTCAAAAAGACTATATGCACAAAAGAGATGATGAAGACCTGGACAATACAATGGAACATCATCCCTTTGCTAATGCATCGATGAATACTGATATATTATTTGATGCTGGGGATGATGATAATATGTGTTATAAAAGAGTAGGTTGTGAAGGGGATTGGGTTGATAAGTAAATCTTGGGCACAAGTTTCTTATCATATGGGACATTAATGAATTTTGTTTTTTGAACTCATACGATTACTTCAGCCTATTTTTACTGATACTATCCACTTACTTTGTTAGACATATATTGTAAAATCTCCTCTATTTATTTCTTTGACATATATAGTTTGATCCAACATGTTTGCATATTATTTCATATCCTTTTTCGGCCACCTTGCAGACATCAAGCATGCCTAATATGATACCTTCCAAAAATAAAAAAGTGGTCATCAAAAGAGGTATGCATCATATTATGTGATATGTTATTTGGTAAGTGTTGTCTATCAAAAGAGGTATGCATCATTTTTTTCTGGTAAGTGTTGTTCCTGAGACATATATATGGGATTCTGACATAATATATGGGAAATTGATGTTTGGTTTTTAACTAGGTTTGAAACAGGCTCAGTTGTGAATTAAAATCTTTGTAGGGAGACACACAAATACAAACATCATATTATGCTTTTGTTTTTGTTTGATCCAGTGGCAACGCCGATCAGAGAGCCACTTAGGAATTATCCTCCTAATCAAGTTAGCTTTTTGTCACATGCTTGTCTTTGTCACCGGTTATAGAGATGAACCCTCCCCAAGTGGAGGAAGTACAAAAATAAAAAGTGACAAGAGGTCCTACAAAAATGGAGAAAACTATCAAGCGATAAAGTGACGAAATGAAAAAAATTGTCACATTCAATGAGGCCGGACAGCCTATTGGGGCGGCTGGTGCAGAATGTGTTAGCTTGATTGGGGTCATTGCACGTTCTATGATACCCATTACTTATGACGATTGGCAAAAAGTCCCTCAAAATATTAAAGACAATACATGGTCGTCAGTGGAGGTAACTTTTATTTATATAGAAAAATTATTTTGAGTTCATTTATTACTACTTCTGGTTCTAAACTGTAGTAATCTTCATATGCATCAATCTTTTCTCCTTGATCCAAGAGCTAAAAAAAATTAATGCAAACAATGGGTGTTGCATCAAAATTATTTCGGCATACATTGACAGCTTATGTTCTTGCAAATATGGACAAACTTGCAGTTCTTCGAAATCCCCCTCCAAACTATGATTTTATCAATCAAGTGAATGGTCCAAGTTTGTGGCAACTCATTTTTCTAACGACTTTCAGGTATCATAGTGTTAATTATGTTTTAACTTTGCAACTTCAAAAATTCTTACTTACTGTAAGCAAATTACATTATTGTTTCAGTCCCGGCGCAAAGTACAACAAAGACGGAGAATAAAGCATGTATATAACCATAGGCTAAGCCGAAAAGGCTATGCCGGTTTAAGAGAAAAAATTGTATGTGATCTCATTTTGAATTTGAAGTCAGTATTTGAGTTTTATATATCTCATTTTGAATTTTAAGTCAGTATTGTGAGTT
Source organism: Iris pallida (assembly GCA_029216955.1). Taxonomy (NCBI): domain Eukaryota; kingdom Viridiplantae; phylum Streptophyta; class Magnoliopsida; order Asparagales; family Iridaceae; genus Iris; species Iris pallida. The sequence goes on along the minus strand of JANAVB010006800.1, from coordinate 13,086,874 downwards.
TTATATAATGATTTTTTCTAAAAAATAGAAGAAAGATGGTACATATTCTGAGGACCAAGTAGACCGCTGTCTATTTTGAAAGCTAGCTCAGAAGAAGCAAAAGCAGGATGTAGTCACAAGTTCAACAAAAAGAATAGTAGGGGTTGATAATGAAGATGCGAATGAAGGTGATGATCCATCGATAGTTTATGATCCAGTCACACAAGCAATGGTGGATAAAATTGTAAGCAAGTCTTAACTGTATTTCATTTTCATTCTTCTTGCACAACTTCATATTAAGATGCTAACATAAATTCATTCTTTTTATAGGATGAAGTGAAAATAAAATAAGTTCTGGACAGTTGTTGATTCCTCAAAACATAGATGCTTTTGGATATGCAAAGGAGAGGCCCGAGCATGGTAGTCGTGTTACAACAATGGAGAAATATGTCACCCCAAGATCTTTTTTCAACACTCCTAAAACTCTGACTGCCTGGGAGGATGAGAAAAAGAAGTTGCTTGATGAGATTGAGAGAAATAAATAAGATGATAAACAGCTTACTTTCACAAGGTCTCTGTGCTACGCCATTATCCGATACCGGTTCCAACTTTCCAATTCTTTCGGTCCGTACCGTTAATGCACCGAGTTATGCCTCCGACGGTTCGCAGAGGACAAGGATGATGAATCAGGTTTATTTCATCCCCTCTTTCAATTTTAGTGTAAAGTAGACATACACTATCTACTTCACCAAGGTTCGAAGTATCGGTGTCGGAATCAGTATCGGACCATTCCTATGAGTATCAGGATCGGCGGTATCGGTCAGTATCGGGTATCGGTCGGTATCTTATCGGGACATACCAAACCGTATCGGTATCAACCGTATCGGATCGGTATCGGCCGATACCGCGAACTATGACTTCAACTTTTCTTTCTATTTATTTCTAGAAAGTTGGACTTCTCTGTCTACTTGAACTTTTATGAACACTATCTACTTGAGCACACTATCTACTTGCATTTTTTTTACTTGAACTTTTCTGGAAAGTTGGACTTTTCTGTACCTACTTGAATCAGTATCTAGTTTTTTGATACCATTATCTACTTTTCTGAAAAGGTTGTAAGTGAAAAATCTCCTCTCCAAACTGATCAAGATATGGATGTAGATGCAACAAAACCTAGCCCGAAGAGTAAAACAAAGGTACTAAATGCCAGTTTCATTATTCTTGAAATCCTAGTAAAATGGAAGTAATAAAGGGACATACAATTTTCTATATGCTTTCTTTTAAAAAGGTAGAAGCTTGCCATTTGGCTGTGGGTTCCATCGACAATATTGTTGCCAAAGGAACCATTATGGAATACAAGCCCCCCAATGTTATTGTGTCCATCGAATTGGTATTGGATGAGGATGCGTTGCTTCCTATTCCACCTGAAGATATCCCTGTAACTAAGATTAAGGATGCTATTGGATATCACATACCTTAGCCAACCGATTTAGTTCTTCATGGTACTCTAATTAGAGAGGTAGTCAATATTTATTTAGAAGTCTCTTGTATAAATATCATATTATTTAAGTCTTCTACAATTTTACTCTGAAAATGTGTTGTATTTTAGGCATCCAAGGTGGACAAGGAAGCTCCCAATGAGCAAAGGAACACGCCAACTAAAGTTAAAACTCCAACAAGGGCTTCTACTAGAATTCTAAGGTCATTCAAAAATCTTCCCGGAATGGACTGCTTTGCTAAACTGGTACAACGCTTGATCGTTGAAAAAACTGTAATTTCGGTACCACTTTCTGGCGAATTATTTAGTACCGCAAACGTTGTAATTCTGTTCGAGGAGGATTTCAAAAATTTTATTAAAATGCGTGCCCTATCATCTAATTGCGTCCAAATATACATAATGTAATTGAATACTTTGCTTTTCAAATTTTTGTTATTACATTAATAAGTTGATCTAAATAATCTGCAAACTACATATATAGGTTTTTGTACATTCGTTTAAAGGAGGTAAACCTTGTCGAGGATGTTTGCTTCATTAATCCGAGAATAGTCTCCGCGTCTGGTTTGAAAGATGTTCTTGGAACGCGGGATGCAAGGGCACGACATATTTGTAATAGTTTGATATCTCGAAAAGGAAGTCGACTTATTTTCTTGCCATACAACCCTAGGTAATACATTTTCTTACTTATTTTTCTTCTACAATTTCTCACTAACTCGATAAGTTGTATATATCTGGGTGTATATGGTGTTACAGTTTTCGTTTGGTTTTGGTTGTCATTGACCTGTCACTAATGAAAGCATATTATTTGGACTCTTTGAGGATTTACGTCCAAGACGATCTTCAGTACATTGTAACAAGGTATGCATCAATATTTGTACCATATTTTAGAAATTTTACAACTACAGTTAATGTACTAATTAGATGATTCAGTAATGACTATTAATATTATCCACTTTAATTTGCTTATAGTGGACTTCGGATGTTTCATGCTCAAATAGAAAAGCAAGTCAAAAAGTTTAAATTGAACTGGATAACAATTAAGGTACAACATATTTCTCTCATGTAAATGTAAATGAAAAATAAATACAAGTTTGTAAGGACTTTGCTTAATTTTCTATGATTAGGCGCCACAACAAGCCGGCTCTATGGAATGTAGGTACTATGTGATGAGATTTATGAAGGAGATCGCATCTGATCGAACCTTACTTAATCCAAAGGTGATATTTTTCTAAATCGACATATATATATATATATATATATATATATATATATATATATATATATATATATATATATATATATATCATGACAGTAACAGTTTCAATTTTTCTTCCTATTTACAAACAGTATAATCAAAAGGAAGACTACAATTTTAAAGAAATTAATAAAGTTCGTACAGAGTGGATGGAACATGTTTCACAGTTCCTTAACTAACAAATCGTCGTAGGTAATTTTAGACTATCTACAGTGAATCTATCGTTTAACAATTTCGAAGAAATGTTTTCATTATAGAGTTTTATGATGGCACTCTATTTCCATTTGTTTGCCTACTAGCTATTTTGTTTAATGAGTCTATAGTTTAACGAGCTTAAGCTGTATTTCTAAATTGCAATGATCTGGAAACTATATTTCATGATATCGAAATCAGACTCGGTATCGGACTATTCTTATGAGTATTGGTATCGGCGATATCGGTAGTACTTGTAACACCCAGTTTTCCAAATGAGGGTAATTTTGAAATTTTGTAATTATAATTATTATTTATTGATATTTATTACATATTATAATTTTAGGTGACTTTTTAATCATTTAAAACTATTTTAAAACATGACTTATGATTTTGGTATTTGATAGTTTAACCTTGGAGACTGGTTAACCTAGAGCCTAGCCTTGTGATTAGGGTATTTTATTTATCATTTCTAGTTTGAGGATATTTTTTTCATTTTTGTGGTTATTTGAATTTATTAGAACTTATTTGAATTTATGGGAATTTTTAGGATTTATTTTGGAATTGTTTGAATGAAGGTTGACTGAGTGGACTTTGACTAGCAATGACCTTGGTAGACTAACCTAGGAGCTAACTCTAGTTGTGTTTGGACTTGGTTAGGTCATACAACCCGAGTTAGACTAGGGACAACCTATGGTTTAGTCATTTGACTCAAGTTAGAATAGTTATGACACAAGCCATGACTTATGGTTGAACCATTAATCAATAACTTAGCCATAGAAGCCAACCCATTAGGCATGAGCCAAACCCTAGCCCAATCTTTAATGGCCGGCCACTTGACCCATCCTTGGGATTCCCACCCTATAAGTACTCCTAGAAGTTAGGGCTAGCCGCCATTAGGAATTTTACAAAGTTTTAGAAAAAGGTAAGTCTCCATCTTCAATAAATCATAGAAAATCCATTTCAACTCCTTTTTCCCCCAAACCAATTGCTATAGATTCTAATTTTTCTGTTCTTGCTGTTTTTGTAAGGATATTTCAGAGTTTGGGCAATTTGGAGAAGTTTGGCTATCAAGAGGAACACCCCATTTTGGAGTTTTTGGAGGATTTGCAACCTATAGGTAAATTTCATTCTACACCATAAAATTCTGATTTTCTTGCATATCTAGGAAGCCCTAGGCCTAACCTAATTGTAGAAATAGGTAACCCTAGATTTTGTGTCCAATTCGTTTCCCATTTGGACACGTATCAGTCCCACTGTGCAAGTGTTTGATGAAATGCCCCAATGGGCATTTCGATTGATTTTTAGGATTCTAATTGAATAGGAAATTATGTTTTTATGTTGCTCATGAGTTTTTTGTTTCTTTGTATGGTTTTTCATGTCGTGTCTAGTCACCACAGACACGTGAACCCGCTATCGTGCGCACACGTGCATGAACAGGTTGCTGTCCTGCTATACGGGTACGATTGCGCCGCGGACACGATACGTCGACACGTGAGACTTGACACACATTAAGGGGAAGTGACTGACACCACGTGTGTCAAGTCTTAGTCCCTCTCGTGTCGTGTCGGATACGCATGAACACGTGCATGGGGATTACACTTTGTTGGCGGCTGTCGATTTCGTGCACCGATACGCGTGTCGTATCGCACGCACACGTGTCGTGGACATATATCTGTATGTCCGGGCCCTAGCCCTAGTCCTAGTCGACACTTGGACACGACCACGAGGTCTGTGTCGTGTGCACGAACTCTGTGAACACGTGCACGAGGATTGGTCCTGTTTTTGCACTATTTCGTGTTTAAATCGTTTGGACACGTTTATGTCCACTTGGGTGGACACAAACTCATTATTTGACACATGCACAACTAGTTTATACATTACCAACCTTTTGTTTGATGTTTTAACTTGTTTTCGATGATGAATTCTCAATTTCCCCTAATTTCCTGATACTTAATATCAGTTATCATTTCCTGTGTTATTCCAGATTTTTAAATATAAATTTCTAGCATCTATTTAACCTATTTTAACTGTTTAATAGTGTGGTTTAAACCTCTAATGTGGTAAACCTATGAGTTTCCTATTTGTGTGTCAAATTTGGGGTTAAATGGTTTTGGATTGGCTCTTAAATCTGGAATTTTAGTTTGGGGACTATTTTAACTGAAATTTTGAACGGTTAAATGATTTCTATGTGTTAATCTAAGTATGATTAGACTGAACTGAGATCTGGGATGTGTGTATAGACTGTTAAACTAAAATTTTAATGAACTATGAAATGAATTTTTAATGTACAATTATGAGATTGAATGAATGTTGTTGAATAGCCACTGTTGCCTATAACTGAGATTGTGTTTCTTCCTATTTGAAACTGAAATGAAGGTTGTTCATGAGTTATGTAATTACCATGGTTGACTGAACTGAAATGTATGTGGTTCAATAATACACTGTTTTCCTATGATTCACTGTTTTTGCAATATATAATTCCTATAACACTGATTTCAGAATTTTTTACCTCTCTTGACCCTTCACTAGACACCCTCATATTTCATGCTTCACTGTCACACTGTTTCACTCTTTCACTCACTGTTTTGCTTTGCACAGTAATAATTCCCTGTTTTTCCTGCAAACACATACACACTTGACACTATGTATCACTCACTCTTCACAGACTCTTGTGTTCACTCTCTCATATCACACATGAACACTCACTGTTTTCAGTGTCTCTAACACACACACACATGCCTCACACACACTCTAGCACTCTCTTGCACACATGTCTATTACTAACACACACACCTTCATGCCTCACTTGACACCTCACTTCACTAATGACACACACACACACATTCATTTCTTATTCTCTATGTATGAGTGCACATATACATGTATATATATATATATATATATATATATATATATATATATATATATATATATATATTGAGATATACATATGTGTAACCTATATTAATGTGTGTGCCTAAATATAAATATATTAGATATAAATATGTTGTGTGATATATACATATAGTTAGCCTATATGTTATGTATTCCTATATTAGCTTATATAAATAGGTCAATATGTGTATTGTTTTAGATATAGATAATATCATGTGATCATATGATTTACCTTGGCTTATAGGCATGATATAGCCTATGGCCTATTTGTGTGTCTGCTTGACTAATGAGCCTAGATTAGACTTGTACAGCCTTGTTAGACCTATAATAGATTTGCTAGACTAGTGTAGACTTGTTTGACCTAGTTTGACCATAGTTGACCTAGTTTGACTTCTAGGGTTGACCAGAGTTGACCAAGAGTTGACTTTGGCCTAGATTGACCTAGATTCATGTAGAATGCATTAAATTGTATCTTGTTATCATTTTAGACTTGTTGTGACTTGTGCTGTTCTGATTAGGAGCTAGACACCTCTCCTCGGACAGTACATTTCATCCGGACACTCAGATACAGGCGAGTACATTCTCTGATCATTTCATATCCTGCTTAGAATTATTTTTCTGTATTAAATTACTTTACTTGATATTGTCATGTTGGTCACACGGATTAGTACTATATGGATCCCATCTTTAGATGTTATCCCTTCAGGAAGCATCGGCTACTAGATGTTCTGTGTGTTTCACTTACATGGCGTATCACTATGCTTCATTTGGTTCTTTGATCACTTGTGACATATACTCTTATGATCACAGAGTTTTCCTTGAATTCTTATCCCATTTATTGGGTTTCCCAGAATTCCTATTTATGGGACTACTATGTACCACCCTTCGGGGGCCGTTACATAGAATCATAACATAACCTGGTTGGATCCTTGTGTATTAATTGGGGGTACGGGGGAGTAGAAGTGGACATGTGAATAATACCCAAGTAGTATCTCATCCGAATCTTTCCGTAGTGTCTTATCAGAATCATCTTATGCCATTTACATGTCTATATTATACTCTGACTCACTCGCCACTGTTAGTTCTTTATTTATAGTAGATATTTCTATTACAATTCACTCTCTCTATGTTTACTTACTGCATTTCCTTTAGTATCTGTATCTTACTTTACTGCTTGATTATATTTTCTAACCTGCTATGAACTGTTGAGATGTACTGTGCTCGATCCTGTCCTGACTGGACCGGTTGAAAATATTACAGAGGAAGAGGAAGAGGCCTGTGTGGATACCTTCTGCAGGACAGCTCTAGCTGACGACTTTACCCTACTGCCTAGACTAGCTTAGTTAGGCTTTATTTTACTTATGTTGTCTTGAGACTAGTAGTTAGACTTTATTTTTGTCTTGAGATTTGGGTTGTATATATTCTTTCATATTCAGTAGCTGAGACCTTGTACTCTGGATATCTGCTGAGATGTTATCTTAGACTGTTTGATCATCTGTATTTTCTTAAGTTCTATATCATATCGTGCTTCTTCTTTCTTAGTTGTGATTGAGTTTATTTTCTGCTATGTCACCCCCATTCCCGGAGTATAAACTGATTAGCGTTATATTGTTAGATGCTGTGACCTAGAATAGCATTCTACCGCCGACACTGCGGCGTAGGCTGGGCGTTGTTGCATTCTTGTACCCTCACAGTGGGTGCGGGTCGTGACACGTTTTTAGTGGTGGCCCATGCAGGTCGAGTTTATGTAGTGGTATTCGAACTAGAGTATCACTACAGCCTGCAGTAGGATTATGATATTTTGAAGGTACTCAATCACATTAGGAAAAACTCCTTATCATATCCCTTTTATCTAAATTTGCTGCTTATTGTTTTTTTTCCTTGAATATAAACTATCCTTCTTTGAGATTTTGCTTCATTCTCAGAAATTATTTCTTGTTTTGATCTGTCTTCATGATGGTTTTGGAGACATGATCTCATCACTTCGGTTCGGGAGATACTATCGAGAGGCTGGCCACCTCTCGTCCTGTTCATCAGGGCCTCGAGACCGCAGCTTCTGTTGTGCCGACTCAGGTTGGCGTTTCTGCTACATTGGAGGTGCACCTCCGTCTGTACAGAGACCTTTTCCCGTTATTTCCGATTTCTCTCAGCTGCAGCAGTTCATGCAGCATCAGTAGCAGACCAGGGAAAATAAGCAGGGGCGAGCTATCATCAGGACAGTCGAGGATGCACAGACCATTGGAGATCTTACTGCAAGTTTCGTTCTTCTCAATTTCATTCCCAAAATTGTCTTTTATAACTACCTTGAAATCCGATTCCATCTGTTCCTTGTTGATTGATTAATTTTGTTATGTTACTCTTTTTTTATATTTGTTTCCTTTTTTTTCTTTCTGAGAAAATCATATGGGCTAGGTCACCTCAGTTATGGAATCTAGAATCTTCGATGGTCGTGTTAGTTGGCATAGTGAGGACATGTAGTCAGATTTTGGATGTATTTCTCGGGTATGGGAATTTAAGGTTTTCGCCGTCGCATACGGCAATGCAGAAATTTTAAATACCATGAACCTAAGGGTACGTACCTTAGTCAAGGACTCTGTGATTATCGTAGCCTTGCTCACTAGCATGATGAAGACTCTGGACAACATAATTTTGGATAGACGCATATGATTAACAGGTTGTATCTTGAGAAGGTTTGAAACATCATACCCTTCTGTTGTTGTAAATAACTTAAGAGTAGGGATATTTAGTTTGTAGAGCTTGTTCATAGGTAGACTTCATAGTAAATAATATGACGACTTGTAGAGTGTCTGTACCCTAGAGATGATAGTTAGCATTGGTATTATAATAGTAACCTATTGTAGATGATTTCCCTGTTACTTATAATACCAACCAGTTTATATATAGGATGTTAGTATGCCTTACAACCTTCATGATTGTTATTATTTTTCCTTACCCTTCCCAGAGAGGCACCCATGACTAGAGCCTGTCCTTGAGTATAGTTGTAGCTGCACCTAAGACTGAGAGGTCTATATACATAGATAGATTGCAGAGGGTATTGGCATATGGGATATGGGTTTGGTTAGTATCTATAGGTCATGGTTGTATAGGATTATTGACATGTTGTTTAGCCTATATTTGGTTCAGTTTTCTATTTTAGTTAAGTTCTTTTTGTGTTGAGTTCAGTCATGTTTGATCAACCTTTACAGGTAGTATGCAGACCCTTGTATGATACGTATTCATGCTACACTTTGATTACCAACCTATTTAAATACATATTAATATGTTGTTGATGTTTAAATTCTCAAAACCCTAATATTCTGATACAGTACAGTATCAGAGACTGGTTCTCTGCTTTTTCCTGTTTAAATTCATAAATTAAAAATAAATTTCATGTTATTAGCTATGTTTACATCACTGCACATGTATGTTATACATAGGGTTTCAATTCAAAAAAAATTTGGTTGAGTTTTGTGTTTGAATTTGTCAAATCTAAGACTGTGTGCATATTAACCCTTAATACTGGATTTTAAATGTTAGTTCAAAATTGCTATTTTTTTAAAAATATTTTGAGCTATATACATTGTTGTATGTAGGAATATAATATTAGGTTTCATATTCTTAATGTTAGGTTGTGATAAATATTGGGTTGGTTTGATGTTCGATTTTTTCCAAAATCCTAAAACTGAATACATGATTATATTTTTACGTTGATTTCAAATGTTTAGATCGATTTCAGATTTAATATGTAATATTGAACTGTATGCATAGATAAATGTATGGATAGTATGTTAGGGTTCATCTCCATCATGTTAGGATGTGTTGGGAGCATTGAGTTAGTTGTGATGTTTCAAATCCCTAAAAATCTGAAACTGTATTATGTTAATATTACCCTGGTTTAAATATTAGCTCATTTTCAAGATTTTGTATGTAAATGCTGAACTAAAACTGGATTTGACCTTTCAATACTAAGCTATACCCTGTACAAGGACACACATACCCTAACTTAGTATATACTGCCATGTAAACCTAACATTTCCTCTCTATGTTATGTTCACATACCTGTATAGATATATATAGAGTTTATGCATACATGTTTTATTGTATATAGTAGATACATAACTATATATATATATATATATATATATATATATATATATATATATATATATGGTTAGCCATGTATGTTATGAGCAAATGGGTTGTGTATTGTAGATTGTTTAACCAATATGCCATGAGTAGTGTAACTTGATAGCTATTGTCTTGAAACCCAAATCCTCCTATACACATGCCCACTATCTAACCATATGAACATGTCCACATACACCCATACACACACAAACCACATAACATTTACATAATGCTAGCTTTTACCTCTCTAACACACTCTCTATATATACACATTGTGATTGGATTCCATGCAATTGACTTTCATTCTTTAACTTTGATTTTTAATTTTCTTGAATAGTATCCCTTAATAGATAATTGGTAGTTATCTTTATTATATTTTATTTTTGATAAGTACCAGTTTTCATATAGGAGGGTAGACTGTCTTACAGTCTTGATGATTGTTATTTCTGTATATTTTCTAGTTTAGCACCCTAGATTGCTTGTGTGTTTTGATACCTTGTGATTGCCTAGTACTTTAGCATGTTGGTGTAACTAGATGAGATCCCAGACTGATAATACATGCCATGACCCCATAGGTTACACTTTTCAACTATATGATTTAAATAGGTATCTGAGACTATGATTGCTGGAGGCTTAACCTAGAACGAGTACGATCACCTTTAATTTCGAGGACGAAATTTTTCAAAGGTGGGTAGGATTGTAACACCCAGTTTTCCAAATGAGGGTAATTTTGAAATTTTGTAATAATAATTATTATTTATTGATATTTATTTCATATTACAATTTTATGTGATTTTTTAATCATTTAAAACTATTTTAAAATATGACTTATGATTTTGGTGTTTGATAGTGTAACCTTGGAGACTGGTTGACCTAGAGCCTAGCCTTGTGATTAGGGTATTTTATTTATCATTTCTAGTTTGAGGGTATTTTTGTCATTTTTGGGGTTATTTGAATTTATTAGAACTTATTTGAATTTAGGGAAATTTTTAGGATTTATTTTGGAATTGTTTGAATGAAGGTTGACTGAGTTGACTTTGACTAGCAATGACCTTAGTAGACTAACCTAGGAGCTAACCCTAGTTGAGTTTGGACTTGGTTAGGTCATACAACCCTAGTTAGACTAGGGACAACCTATGGTTTAGTCATTTGGCTCAAGTTAGAATAGTTATGACACAAGCCATGACTTTGGTTGAACCATTAACCAATAACTTAGCCATAGAAGCCAACCCATTAGGCATGAGCCAAACCCTATCCCAATCTTTAGTGGCCGGCCCCTTGACCCATCCTTGGGATTCCCACCCAATAAGTAGTCTCCTAGAAGTTAGGGCTAGCCTCCATTAGGAATTTTGTAAAGTTTTAGAAAGAGGTAAGTCTCCATCTTCAATAAATCATAGAAAATCAATTTCAACTCCTTTTTCCTCCAAACCAATTGCCATAGATTCTAATTTTTCAGTTCTTGCTGTTTATGTAAGTATATTTCAGAGTTTGGGCAATTTGGAGAAGTTTGGCTATCAAGAGGAACACCCCTTTTTGGAGTTTTTGGAGGATTTGCAACCTATGGGTAAATTTCATTCTACACCATGAAATTCTGATTTTCTTGCATATCTAGGATGCCCTAGGCCAAACCTAATTGTAGGAATAGGTAACCCTAGATTTTGTGTCCAATTCGTGTCCCATTTGGACACGTATGTGTCCCACTGTGCAAGTGTTTGATGAAATGCCCCAATGGGCATTTCGATTGATTTTTAGGATTCTAATTGAATAGGAAATTAGGTTTTATGTTGCTTATGAGTTTCTTGTGTCTTTGTGTGGTTTTTTGTGTCGTGTATAGTCACCACAGACACGTGAACACGCTGTCGTGCGTGCGTGCACGGGCAGGTTGCTGTCCTGCTACACGGGTACGATTACACCGTGGACACGACACGTCGACACATGAGACTTGACACACACTGAGGGACAGTGACTGACACCACGTGTGTCAAGTCTCAGACCCTCTCATGTCGTGTCGGACACGCACGAACACGTGCATGGGGATTACACTGTGTTGGCGGCTGTCGATTTTGTACACTGATACGCGTGTCGTATCGCATGCACACGTGTCGTGGACACGTATCAGTATGTCCTAACCCTATCCCTAGTCCTAGTCGACACTTGGACACGACCACGAGGTCTGTGTCGTGTCGTGTCGTGTGCACGAACTCTGTGAACACGTGCACGAGGATTGGTCCTATTTTTGTACTATTTCGTGTTTAAATCGTTTGAACACGTTTGTGTCCACTTGGGTAGACACAAACTCATTATATGACACGTGCACAAATAGTTTATACATTACCAACCTTTTGTTTGATGTTTTAACTTATTTTCGATGATGAATTCTCAATTTCCCCTAATTTCCTGTGTTGTTCTAGATTTTTAAATATGAATTTTTAGCATCTATTTAACCTATTTTAACTGTTAAATAGTATGGTTTAAACCTCTAATGTGGTACACCTATGAGTTTCCCATTTGTGTGTCAAATTTGGGGTTAAATGGTTTTAGATTGGCTCTTAAATCTGGAATTTTAGTTTGGGGACTGTTTTAACTGAAATTGTGAACTGTTAAATGATTTCTATGTGTTAATCTAAGTATTATTAGACTGAACTGAGATCTGGAATGCGTGTATAGACTGTGAAACTGAAATTTTAATGAACTGTGAAATGAATTTTCAATGTACAATTCTGAGATTGAATGAATGTTGTTGAATAGCCACTGTTGCCTATAACTGAGAATGGGTTTCTTCCTATTTGAAACTGAAATGAAGGTTGTTCATGAGTTATGTCATTCCCATGGTTGACTGAACTGAAACGTTTGTGGTTCAATAATACTCTCTTTTCCTATGATTCACTGTTTTTGCAATATATGATTCCTATAACACTGATTTCAGAATTTTTTACCTCTCTTGACACTTCACTAGACACCCTCATATTTTATGCCGTCACTGTCACACTGTTTCACTCTCTCACTCACTGTTTTGCTTTGCACAGTAATAATTCCCTATTTTTCCTACAAACACATACACACTTGACACTATGTATCACTTACTCTTCACACACTCTTGTGTTCACTCTCTCATATCACACATGAACACTCACTGTTTTCAGTGTCTCTAACACACACACACATGCCTCACACACACTCTAGCACTCTCTTGCACACATGTCTATTACTAACACACACACCTTCATGCCTCACTTGACACCTCACTTCACTCATGACACGCACACACATTTATTTCCTATTCTCTATGTATGAGTACACATATACATGTATGTATATATATATATATATATATATATGTATATATATATATATATGTATATATATATATATATGTATATATATATATATGTATATATATATATATATATATATATATATATATATATTGAGATATACATATGTGTAACCTATATTAATGTGTGTGCCTAAATATAAATATATTAGATATAAATATATTGTGTGAGATATACATATAGTTATCCTATATGTTATGTATTCCTATATTAGCTTATATAAATAGGTTAATATGTGTATTGTTTTAGATATAGATAATATCATGTGATCATATGATTTATGGCTCGGCTTATAGGCATGATATAGCCTATGGCCTATTTGTGTGTCTGCATGACTAGTGAGCCTAGATTACATTTGTATAGCCTTGTTAGACCTATAATAGACTTGCTAGACTAGTGTAGACTTGTTTGACCTAGTTTGACCATAGTTGACCTAGTTTGACTTTTGGGGTTGACCAGAGTTGACCAAGAGTTAACTTTAGCCTAGATTGACCTAGATTCATGTAGAATGCATTAAATTGTATTTTGTTATCATTTTAGACTTGTTGTGACTTGTGCTGTTCTGATTAGGAGCTAGACACCTATCCTCGGACAGTATTTCATCCGGATACTCAGATATAGACGAGTACATTCTCTGATCATTTCATATCCTGCTTAGAATTATTTTCCTGCATTAAATTACTTTACTTGATACTGTCACGTTGGTCACACGGATTAGTACTATTTGGATCCCTAGATGTTATCCCTTCCAGGAGCATCAGGTACTACATGTTCTATGTGTTTTACTTACATGGCGTATCACTATGCTTTATTTGGTTCTTTGATCACTTGTGACATATACTCTTATGATCACAGAGTTTTTTTTGAATCCTTATCCCATTTATTGGGTTTCCCAGAATCCCCATTTATGGGAATACTATGTACCACCCTTCGGAGGCCGTTACATAGAATCATAACATAACCTGGTTGGATCCTTGTGTATTAATTGGGGGTACGGGGAGTAGAAGTGGACATGTAAATAATACCCAAGTAGTATCTCATCAGAATCTTTCCGTAGTGTCTTATCAGAATCATCCTATGCCATTTCCATGTCTATATTATACTCTGACTCACTAGCTACTGTTAGTTCTTTATTTATAGTAGATATTTCTATTACAATTCACTCTCTCTCTGTTTACTTACTGCATTTCCTTCAGTATCTATATCTTACTTTACTGCATGATTATATTTTCTAATCTGCTATGAACTGTTGAGATGTACTGTGGTCGCTCCTGTCCTGACTGGACCTGTTGAAAATATTACAGAGGACGAGGAAGAGGCCTGTGTGGATACCTTCTGCAGGACAGCTCTAGCTGACGACTTTACCCTACTGCCTAGACTAGCTTAGTTAGGCTTTATCTTACTTATGTTGTCTTGAGACTAGTAGTTAGACTTTATTTCTGTCTTGAGATTTGGGTTGTATATATTCTTTCATATTCAGTAGCTGAGACCTTGTACTCTGGATATCTGCTGAGATGTTATCTTAGACTGTCTGATCATCTGTATTTTCTTGAGTTCTATATCATATCAAGCTTCTTCTTTCTTAATTGTGATTGAGTTTATTTTTTGCTATGTCACCTCCATTCGGGGAGTATAAACTGCTTAGCGTTATATTGTTAGATGTTGTGACCTAGGACAGCGTTCTACCGCCGATACTGTGGCGTAGGCTGGGCGTTTTTGCGTTCTCGTACCCTCACAGTGGGTGCGGATCGTGACACATTTTTAGTGGTGGCCCATACAGGTCGAGTTTATGTAGTGGTATTCGAACTAGAGTATCACTACAGCCTGCAGTAGGATTATGATATTTTGAAGGTACTCAATCACATTAGAAAAAACTCTTTATCAGATCCCTTTTATCTAAATTTGTTGTTATTATTTTTTTTCCTTGAATATAAACTGTCCTTCTTTGAGATTTTGCTTCATTCTCAAAAATTGTTTCTTGTTTTGATCTGTCTTCATGATGGTTATGGAGACATGATCTCATCACTTCGGTTCGGGGGATACTATCGAGAGGCTGGCCACCTCTCGTCCTGTTCATCAGGGCCTCGAGACCGCAGCTTCTGTTGTGTCAACTTAGGTTGGCATTTCTGCTACATTGGAGGTGCACCTCCGTCTGTACAGAGACCTTTTTTCGTCATTCCCGATTTCTCTCAGCAGTAGTAGTTCATGCAGCATCAGTAGCAGACCAGGGGAAACCAGCAGGGACGAGCTATCGTTAGGACAGTCGAGGATACATAGACCATTGGAGATCTTACTGCAAGTTCCTTTCTTCTCAATTTCATTCCCGAAATTGTCTTTTATAACTACCTTGAAATCCGATTCCATCTGTTCCTTGTTGATTGATTAATTTTGTTATGTTACTCTTTTGTTATATTTGTTTCCTTTTTTTTCTTTCTGAGAAAATCATATGGGCTAGGTCACCTCAGTTATGGAATCTAGAATCTTCGATGGTCGTGTTAGTTGGCATAGTGAGGATATGTAGTTAGATTTTGGATGTATTTCTCGGGTATGAAAATTTAAGGTTTTCGCCGTCGCATGCGGCAATGCGAAAATTTTAAATACCATGAACCTAAGGGAACGTACCTTAGTCAAGGACTCTGTGATTATCGTAGCCTTGTTCACTAGCATGATGAAGACTCTGGACAACATGATTTTGGACAGACGCATATGATTAACATGTTGTATCTTGAGAAGGTTTTAAACATCATACCCTTCTGTTGTAAATAACTTAAGAGTAGGGATATTTAGTTTGTAGAGCTTGTTCATAGGTAGATCTTCATAGTGAAATGATATGACGACTTGCAGAGTGTCTGTACCCTAGAGATGATAGTTAGCATTGGTATTAGAATAGTAACCTATTGTAGATGATTTCCCTGTTATTTATAATACCAACTAGTTTATATATAGGATGTTAGTATGCCTTACAGCCTTCATGATTGTTATTATTTTTCCTTACCCTTTCCAGAGAGGCACCCATGACTAGAGCCTGTCCTTGAGTATAGTTGTAGCTGCACCTAAGACTGAGAGGTCTATATACATAGATAGATTGCAGAGGGTATTAGCATATGGGATATGGGTTTGGTTAGTATCTATAGGTCATGGTTGTATAGGATTATTGACATGTTGTTTAGCCTATATTTGGTTCAGTTTTCTATTTTAGTTAAGTTCTCTTTGTGTTGAGTTCAGTCATATTTGATCAACCTTTACAGGTAGTATGCAGACCCTTGTCTGATACGTATGCATGCCACACTTTGATTACCAACCTATCTAAATACATGTTAATATGTTGTTGATGTTTAAATTCTCAAACCCCAATATTCTGATACAGTACAGTATCAGAGACTGGTTCTCTGCTTTTTCCTGTTTAAATTTGTAAATTAAATATAAATTTCATATTATTAGTTATGTTTACATCACTGCACATGTATGCTATATATAGGGTTTCAATTCAAAAAAAATTGGTCGAGTTTTGTGTTTGAATTTGTCAAATCTAAGACTGTGTGCATATTAACCCTTAATACTGGATTTTAAATGTTAGTTCAAAATTGCTATTTTTTTTAAATATTTTGAGCTATATACATTGTTGTATGTAGGAATATAATGTTAGGTTTCATATTCTTACATGTTAGGTTGTGATAAATATTGGGTTGCTTTGATGTTCAAATTTCTCCAAAATCTTAAACCTGAATACATGATTACATTTTTACGTTGATTTCAAATGTTTAGTTCGATTTCAGATTTAATATGTAATATTGAACTGTATGCATAGATAAATGTATGGATAGTATGTTAGGGTTCATCTCCATCATGTTAGGATGTTTTGGGAGCATTGAGTTAGTTGTGATGTTTCAAATCCCTAAAAATCTGAAACTGCATTATGTTAATATTACCCTGGTTTAAATATTAGCTCATTTTCAAGATTTTGTATGTAAATGCTGAACTAAAACTGGATTTAACCTTTCAATACTATGCTATACCCTGTACAAGGACACACACACCCTAACTTAGTATACACTGCCATGTAAACCTAACCTTTCCTCTCTATGTTATGTTCACATACCTGTATAGATATATATAGAGTTTATGCATAAATGTTATAATATATATAGATACATAACTAAATCTATATATATATATATATATATATATATATATATATATATATATATATATATAAATATATATATATATATATATATATATATATATATATATATATATGGTTAGCCATGCATGTTATGAGCAAATGGGTTGTGTATTGTAGATTGTTTAACCAATATGCCATGAGTAGTGTAACTTGATAGCTATTGTCTTGAAACCCAAATCCTCCTATACACATGCCCACTATCTAACCATATGAACATGTCCATATACACCCATACACATACGAACCACATAACATTTACATAATGCTAGCTTTTCCCTCTCTAACACACTCTCTATATATACACATTGTGATTGGATTCCATGCAATTGACTTTCATTCTTTAACTTTGATTTTTAATTTTCTTGAATAGTATCCCTTAATAGATAATTGGTAGTTATCTTTATTATATTTTATTTTTGATAAGTACCAGTTTTCATATAGGAGGGTAGACTACCTTACAGTCTTCATGATTGTTATTTTTGTATCTTTTCTAGTTTAGCACTCTAGATTGCTTGTGTGTTTTGATACCTTGTGATTGCCTGGTACTTTAGCATGTTGGTGTAACTAGATAAGATCCCAGACTGATAATACATGCTTTGACCCCATAGGTTACACTTTTCAACTGAATAATTTAAATAGGTATCTGAGACTATGATTGTTGGGGGCTTAACCTAGAAGGAGCACGATCACCTTTAATTTCGAGGACAAAATTTTTCTAAGGTGGGTAGGATTGTAACTCGGTAATTTTAAAATTTTGTAATTATAATTATTATTTATTGATATTTATTTCATATTATAATTTTAGGTGATTTTTTAATCATTTAAAACTATTTTAAAACATGACTTATGATTTTGGTGTTTGATAGTGCAACCTTGGAGACTGGTTGACCTAGAGCCTAGTCTTGTGATTAGGGTATTTTATTTATTATTTCTAGTTTGAGGGTATTTTTGTCATTTTGGGGTTATTTGAATTTATGGGAATTTTTAGGATTTATTTTGGAATTGTTTGAATGAAGGTTGACTGAGTTGACTTTGACTAGCAATGACCTCGGTAGACTAACCTAGGAGCTAACCCTAGTTGAGTTTGGACTTGGTTAGGTCATACAACCCTAGTTAGACTAGGGACAACCTATGGTTTAGTCATTTGACTCAAGTTAGAATAGTTATGACACAAGCCATGACTTATGGTTGAACCATTAATCAATAACTTAGCCATAGAAGCCAACCCATTAGGCATGAGCCAAACCCTAGCCCAATCTTTAGTGGCCAGCCACTTGACCCATCCTTGGGATTCCGACCCTATAAGTAGTCTCCTAGAAGTTAGGGCTAGCCTCCATTAGGAATTTTGTAAAGTTTTAGAAAGAGGTAAGTCTCCATCTTCAATAAATCATAGAAAATCCATTTCAACTCCTTTTTCCCCCAAACCAATTGCTATAGATTCTAATTTTTCTGTTCTTGCTGTTTATGTAAGAATATTTCAGAGTTTGGGCAATTTGGAGAAGTTTGGCTATCAAGAGGAACACCCCTTTTTGGAGTTTTTGGAGGATTTGCAACCTATAGGTAAATTTCATTCTATACCATGAAATTATGATTTTCTTGCATATCTAGGAAGCCCTAGACCTAACCTAATTGTAGGAATAGGTAACCCTAGATTTTGTGTCCAATTTGTGTCCCATTTGGACACATGTCAGTTCCATTGTGCAAGTGTTTGATGAAATGCCCCAATGGGCATTTCGATTGATTTTTAGGATTCTAATTGAATAGGAAATTAGGTTTTTATGTTGCTTATGAGTTTCTTGTGTCTTTGTGTGGTTTTTCGTGTCGTGTCTAATCACCATAGACACGTGAACATGCTGTCGTGCGCACGCTTGTATGGGCAGGTTGCTGTCCTGCTAAGGGGTACGATTGCGTCGCGGATACGACACGTCGACACCTGAGAATTGACACATATTGAGGGGCAGTGACTGACACCACATGTGTCAAGTCTCAGACCCTCTCGTGTCGTGTCGGACACGCACGAACACGTGCACGGGGATTACACTGTGTTGGCGGCTGTCGATTTCGTGCACTGATACGCGTGTTGTATCGCACGCACACGTGTCGTAGACACGTATCAGTGTGTCCTAACCCTAGCCCTAGTCCTATTCGACACTTGGACACGACCAAGTGGTCTGTGTCGTGTCGTGTCGTGTGCACGAACTCTGTGAACACGTGCACGAGGATTAGTCCTGTTTTTGTACTGTTTTGTGTTTAAATCGTTTGGACACGTTTGTGTCGACTTGGGTGGACACAAACTCATTGTATGACACGTGCACAACTAGTTTATACATTACCAACCTTTTGTTTGATGTTTTAACTTGTTTTCGATAATGAATTCTCAATTTCCCCTAATTTCCTGATACATAATATCAGTTATCATTTCCTGTGTTGTTCCAGATTTTTAAATATGAATTTCTAGCATCTAATTAACCTATTTTAACTGTTAAATAGTGTGGTTTAAACCTCTAATGTGGTACACCTATGAGTTTCCCATTTGTGTGTCAAATTTGGAGTTAAATGGTTTTGGATTGGCTCTTAAATCTGGAATTTTACTTTGGGGACTGTTTTAACTGAAATTGTGAACTGTTAAATGATTTCTATGTGTTAGTCTAAGTATGATTAGACTGAACTGAGATCAGGGATGTGTGTATAGACTGTTAAACTAAAATTTTAATGTACTGTGAAATGAATTTTCAATGTACAATTCTGAGATTGAATGAATGTTGTTGAATAGCCACTGTTGCCTATAACTGAGAATGGGTTTCTTCCTATTTGAAACTGAAATGAAGGTTGTTCATGAGTTATGTAATTCCCGTGGTTGACTGAACTGAAATGTATGTGGTTCAATAATACACTGTTTTTCTATGATTCACTGTTTTTGCAATATATGATTCCTATAACACTGATTTCAGAATTTTTCACCTCTCTTGACACTTCACTAGACACCCTCATATTTTATGCCTTCACTGTCACACTGTTTCACTCTCTCACTCACTGTTTTGCTTTGCACAGTAATAATTCCCTGTTTTTCCTGCAAACACATACACACTTGACACTATGTATCACTCATTCTTCACACACTCTTGTGTTCACTCTCTCATATCACACATGAACACTCACTATTTTTAGTGTCTCTAACACACACACACACACACATGCCTCACACACACTCTAGCACTCTCTTGCACACAAGTCTATTACTAACACACACACCTTCATGCCTCACTTGACACCTCACTTCACTCATGACACACACACACATTTATTTCCTACTCTCTATGTATGAGTACACATATACATGTATTTTTTATGAGATATACATATGTGTAACCTATATTAATGTGTGTACCTAAATATAAATATATTAGATATAAATATGTTGTGTGATATATACATATAGTTAGCCTATATGTTATGTATTCCTATATTAGCTTATATAAATAGGTCAATATGTGTATTGTTTTAGATATAGATAATATCATGTGGTCATATAATTTATGGCTTGGCTTATAGGCATGATATAGCCTATGGCCTATTTGTGTGTCTGCTTGACTAGTGAGCCTAGATTAGACTTGTATAGGCTTGTTAGACCTGGAATAGACTTGCTAGACTAGTGTAGACTTATTTGACCTAGTTTGACCATAGTTGACCTAGTTTTACTTCTAGGGTAGACCAGAGTTGACCAAGAGTTGACTTTGGCCTAGAATGACCTAGATTCATGTAGAATGCATTAAATTGCATCTTGTTATCATTTTAGACTTGTTGTGACTTGTGCTGTTCTGATTAGGATCCAGACACCTCTCCTCGAATAGTACATTTCATCCGGACACTCAGATACAGGCGAGTACATTCTCTGATCATTTCATATCTGCTTAGAATTATTTTTTTGTATTAAATTACTTTACTTGATACTGTCTTGTTGGTCACACGGAATAGTACTATATGGATCCCTTCTTGAGATGTTATCCCTTCTGGCAGCATCGTGTACTACATGTTCTGTGCGTTTCACTTACATGGCGTATCACTATGCTTCATTTGATTCTTTGATCACTTGTGACATATACTCTTATGATCACAGAGTTTTCCTTGAATCCTTATCCTATTTATTGGGTTTCTCAGAATCCCTATTTATGAAACTACTATGTACCACCCTTCGGGGGCCGTTACATAGAATCATAACATAACCTGATTGGATCCTTGTGTATTAATTGGGGGTACGGGGGAGTAGAAGTGGACATGTAAATAATACCCAAGTAGTATCTCATCAGAATCTTTTTGTAGTGTCTTATCAGAATCATCCTATGCCATTTACATGTCTATATTATACTCTGACTCACTAGCCACTGTTAGTTCTTTATTTATAGTAGATATTTCTATTACAATTCACTCTCTTTCTGTTTACTTACTGTATTTCCTTCAGTATCTATATCTTACTTTACTGCATGATTATATTTTCTAACCTGCTATGAACTGTTGAGATGTACTGTGCTCGCTCCTGTCCTGACTGGACCTGTTGAAAATATTACATTGGACGAGGAAGAGGCATGTGTGGATACCTTCTGCAGGACAGCTCTAGCTGAGGACTTTACCCTACTGCCTAGACTAGCTTAGTTAGGCTTTATCTTACTTATGTTGTCTTGAGACTAGTAGTTAGACTTTATTTCTGTCTTGAGATTTTGGTTGTATATATTCTTTCATATTCAGTAGCTGAGACCTTGTACTCTGGATATCTGCTGAGATGTTATCTTAGACTGTCTGATCATCTGTATTTTCTTGAGTTCTATATCATATCGTGCTTCTTCTTCCTTAGTTGTGATTGAGTTTATTTTCTGCTATGTCACCCCCATTCAGGGAGTATAAACTGCTTAGCGTTATATTGTTAGATGTTGTGACCTAGGACAGCGTTCTACCGCCGACACTGCGGCGTAGGCTTGGCGTTGTTGCGTTCTCATACCCTCACAGTGGGTGCGGATCGTGACACGACTAATATTATAACCTCTTTAAACCATGATACTAACTTCATTAGATCGGGACATGCCAAACCGTATCGGTATCGCCCGATATCAGATTCAGACATGCCAAACCGTATCGGTATCGGCCGTATCAGATCGGTATCAGCCGATATTTTAAACCATGCATCAAAATTGTATAGCAAAAAAATTTACCCATAAAATTCTAAAATAAAGACTAAGGAGGTTCTAATATTAGTACTACAAGAATTGACGATTAGAGAAACAATTAGCCATTTTTTAGTGGACAAAACAATGATAAATGAGGTTAGTTAACTTGTATTGATGTCAAATGATACAAAGTTAACTAGTATTCTTTCTGTCATCTGATACACAGTTAACTAGTATTGATTTCAAATAATCAATTTTGTAAACAAGCTTATATGCTTCTCTGGATGTTGGCAAGTTTCTGGAGAGTTATGAGGTATCCAACAAAAATGTGGGATCTTGAGTCTGAAACTCTTCGAGTGATTGTTATAAAGGCAAACTTCTCCCTCTTGACTCTCAATAGATTTGTGGAATTGAGATATTGTGTGAAATTTGTGAATAATAATTTAAGGGTGGTTCATCTCAGATTGACATGATAAAGAAACCTGACAAATTTTCTTGCTTAAGCATTCACAAATTGTAACATTAGTGTATAATGTATGTAGATTCTCAAGTAGGTACAATGTAGTCACACATGTTGCACGAATATGATTACGGGTACGAGTCCGAACACGATAGGGACACTAATTTCCTGTGCAACATGGGTGACATTAATCAGATGTTTCTGTGCTGTTTGGTCAAAGGAGAACCAATACTTGGTTGTTTCAGTATCGCATCTTTCTGTTGCAGTTTTGAATTATATATAGTTTCAATTATAGTGAGAAACTTTACATGATCGACAATTTAGCTAGCCTTCAGATTCTTTACATGATTTATACATGTTTGTGAATTATAGTTTCAATATGGGTAGCCTTGCAGTTCTTCTCAAGTGATTCAAATTGTCTCGAGTTGTATTGATAATCCTGTAATAGTAAGTTGATACTTTGTGTTCTTGTTCTCTCAGGAACTTGCTGAAAAATGAAGGGTGGATATGCATGCTGTGAATAGGAGCTGTGGATATGGAGGGATGTTCTCTAATATGGTTTGCTACTTTCTTGGTTTCATTTTATAGTTTTGGTGGATTATGTTTCGTGGCTGTGACAAGTGATGGATGTTTGTGGTTTGGATGTAATTAAGTTGTATGGAAACAACAAATGTGGGATATGTAGTACTTTATGGTTGGATTATGTCGTGGTTGGACAAGTGAAGAATACATGTGGTGGTATGTGTATTGTAAGTTTTTTTTGTATGAACAATACAGTTTGTTAATATGAAATTTGGGTTTTATAGTAATTTGATGTGTGCAGCTTCTGGATTGATATAATGTGTGGTTGATTAATATTATATAATTCTTGACAAAATTTTGGCATGCTTATCTTGATGGTACTCTGGATAGCTTCTCTTGACGGTTGTCATACGTCAACTTTAATTCATATCATGCTGCACAATATAGCCGTAAATTAGTGCTTTTTATGACGGGTTTTGTCCGTCAAAACAAATACTTTTATTGACGGCTAAAGACCGCCAACTAGGCCGGAGTCAAGAAAAGTTTTTGCCTATGTTGACGGTTCCTAAAAAGAGCTATCTTGACGGCTAAAAACAGTCAAGAAAACTGCATAAAATGATGGTAAAAAACCGTCAAGAAAAGCCCTGTCAGGGACCGTCAAGAAAAGGGGAGCTTTTCTTGACTCCTGCCTAGTTGACGTATCTGCAACCGTCAAGATACCCATTTCTTGACGGGAAATCACCGTCAAGAAAAGCCCTTATTCTTGCAGTGAAGTCCTAACTCTAAGTCTTGTTGCCACAGATCTATCATCCATCCGAACGATACTCTAAAGTCGATCACACAGGTCCAATCACTCGACATAGGGTTGTCTTTCTATCTTCTAGGTCATCTCACAAGGCTATAGTTACAACTCAAGCTAGCGGCTTATTGTACAAATTTGTTGCACAATGCTCGCCCCAATCCTAAGGTCAAACCATTGTTCGTTCATACGGGATACTCTATCCAAGATCGCTTCACTCAAATTTCTAACATCGAATAGTGACCATTCAACTCACATCAAGATATTCGTCATACGGGTTCCGAGTTCGTCCAGTAAAGCCATCCTACGGGGAGTTCTTCTCATCCAAATCCTTGGCATATCAATATCATACATCTAAACTAGCAATTTGCATAGTCTATATCTTTAACATGTTCGATACAATCCACCTATCCATCTTATCCAAGTCAAGTATACAATGACACAATTTGTCACTAAACCATAATTCTTATACCATATTTCCTAAGTCATTTAACATAATTCACTTATTCGATCATAAGGTCATCTAGCATAACGAGATGGCACGTCCCAATCTCTCGCAGTCCAATTATCCATGCTGGACATGAAATCACCATACCAATGCTCCCTTAGGATAATCGTCCTCATTGGGATGTAACTCTTTCTTTGAGTGTCGACTAATACATTCTTGATACATGTCATGACCTGCTCCCATTTTTCGGGATACAAGTACGTGGCCAAGTCCAGCCTACACCGCAGCATCGACAGTAGTACGCTGTCTATGATAAAATGGTCCAAAACAAGCACAATACGCACATATATCATCCACAAATAAGCTAGAAATAATCACCAAAAAAATCCAATAGTCTCAATATTATAATTATCAAATAATCTACTATAACTCAGAAAGTCTCGGGAATAAACCCGGATAATAAAAATTAAAACAACTAAACTAACATCTATAACTATAACTACTAACTAATGCGAATGCATAAGGAAGAAAATACGCTAATTTGGAATCGGGCACGCCAGTGACGTTAGGGTCCCCAATATACTCAATGTGACACCCACTTTTCTAAAATGAGGGTAAATTTGAACTTTTATAATTTTGATTATTAAATATTAGGATTTCAATTATGTTAATAATTTTGGATGAATTTTAATTAATTTAATACTATTTAAAATGTTGAATTGTGATTTTGATGTTTAACTAGTGTAACCCTAGAATTGCTAAGCCTAGAGGCTAACCATGACCATGGGAGCCTAGTCATGTGATTAGAATTACAAATTACCACTTTCTAGCCTAAGGGTATTTTGGTCATTTTTGACTTTTTGTAAAATTGAATTTTTATTAATTAAATATGTGCTAATTATGTAATTGAGCCTTAACCTAGAAGTTAACCTAATCTAGATATGACCATGAGACTAGATATTACTTTAGAACCTTCTAAGCTAAGTGCCAAGATTAGAAATATCTAGATATTGTGTAAGTAGGATATTTTGGTTAGATATTAGTAATTTAAGGAAACCTAGTTTTGTTTTGAGCCTTTGATTGGACTTGATTTGAATAGAGTGAAGCTTAGCCACTCATCTAACTTTTTTCCTAACCCTAATTCCTACCTATATGGCGGGCCACAATGGTATTTCCCCATATAAATAGTACCACATGAATTCATCTTGCCTCTTTTAAAACCTACACAAACCCTAATCTAGTTCTTCCCCAATTTCTTCCACTTTATCTAAATTGATCACAAATTGAGTCAAATCAATTTCATCATCACCCTCTACTATAGTGAAGGCTAGTCGAGGCTTGCTAGCAAGGATTTGAGGAGCTTTGGGCATTAGGAGATTGAAGGAGGATTCTCATTTTAGGCCTATTCATTGAGATTTACTCTCAATAGGTAAAACCCCTCAAATTGATTCAATTTTGTATTTTCTTTCCATAGATGCATTCATTTAGGTATACCCTAGCTGTACACCAAGTTTGGTAGAGTTTCGTATCCATTTGGTATGCTTATCAGACACATATCGGAGTCCTTTAAAATTGTGTTTGATGAAATGCCATAGTTGGTTTTTTTATTTATTTTATGCAAATAATTAAATGATTATGTAGCCCTAGATTTGCTGAGCATGAATCCATCATACTAAGCATGATTCTGTGTCGTGTTCGTGTCCAAAACGGATACGAATGCGCTGCACGAGGCCTCGCACGCGTATCCTGCTGCTGCATGTCGATTGCTCGTAGCACAGGCCACGTGGGCGCGACCCACTTGGCATGGACGTGGGGGCAGTGACTGAAAAGTCAGCCCCCAAGTCTCATGACCTATCGTGTCATGTCGGACACAAAATTGGGGCTGTACACGTTTTTTACTACTCTGCACACAGTGTATTTCGCCCACTGATACGCACTTCGTGTCGCGTCCAGACATGTCGTGGACACCAAGTGAGGTATCAACCACCTAGATCTACCCTCCAGCTACACGTGGACACGAGCACGTGGACACATGAGCACTGTGTCGTGTCCCCTTGGGCCCGACACGTCCGTACGAGACAACCTTTCTCACAGTTCTGATACTTATATATTGTTTGGTTTGACACTGTTTTGGCTTAGGTTTTGGACACGAGGAAATGTCTATAGGTTGACACGAAATGCTAGACACCTGTGCACTTTGTTTCACTATTTTACTTCGAATTTGTTTGGTTAATTTGGGTTTTCAATTGAATATTTCATATGAACATGTCATTATCTGTTTTTGGGATATATTGATATGTTTGGAATTTTCATCTATGATTACCTGGGAATTATTATTGTGATTTTGGGATTTTGATTTTGATGCAGTATATGTTTATGATTAACTAAGGTTGATATTGTTTTGCTCTTAAACTGATACATACCTTGAACCTGAGATTGGGTTATCAATTGAAAACTTAGTTATATGAGAAAAGGGGTTTTGATTGAAAGAATGAAAACTGATTTAGGGTTTTCATTTTTGTACTAAGATGATGTATGTAAGTTATACTGATACATATAACTGGGATTTAGATTTGGGTTAAAAACTGAGTTTGGATTTCCTAATAAAGGCTGAGAATTGGTTAAGTTGTATTGAATGTAAAAACTGAGAACAAAAATTGAACTTGGATGTGTGGATATGAAAACCTTGGTTGAATGTTGAGAGTTTAACTGAGAATGAAGATTAGAAATGGGGTTTTAGTTCTATGATATGTTAACTGAGTTGATGCAAAACTGTAATTGCGTTTGTGTAATAAAATGTTTAACTAAGAGTAATATGCTCACTGAGATTTGAAGCTGATACAATGAACTGTGTTAGCATGTTAGTTGAAAACTAAAAATTGAATTAACTAAGTTAATCTAAGATTACTCTTTACTGCCATATGTACACACACACCCCTTCATTTCACAGTGACACCCACACCCTCACATTCATGAATGCCCTTTCCTGAATTTATCCCTCTCTTTTACTCTATGCTTGCTCACACACACACACCTTCTTCCCTCTCTCTATATCTACAAATATATGCAAATATGTAATGTATTCATGTGTATGATATGTATGTATGCATAACATGAATGTATAATATATACATATATATATATATATAAAATATATATATATATATATGTATATATATATATATATTGTATGCTTTGTAGCCTAAGTTTGGTAAAGGATTGTGGTTAGACTTGTTGTGGACGAACTTAGACTAGTTGACCTAGATTGGCTTAAGTTGACCTAGTTTGACTTTACAGTTGAACGAGAGTTGACTTTGACCTAAATTGACTTAGAATCATATAGATTGCATTGTTAATTTCAATTATTACATTTTGGATTACATCATAACCTGTGTCCTCTAAATAGGACTAAGATACCTCGCTTCGGACTTTATATTCTCACAGACATTCAGATTGCAGGCGAGTACATTATCTGATCGTTTCATACTTGTTAGGACTTATATTCATACTCTAGATTACTTTACTTGATGCTGACACTTGTTATCACGAATTAGTACTATATGGATCTTTCATGTGATGTTATCCCCTCATCGGATACATCGGGTATTTTTTGTTCATGTACTTTATCATGGGCATCGTGTACTCCTTGTATTCGTGTTATTTGTGTACAAATCGTATGAAATCGTGTGCTCTCATGTGCTCACATGATCTTCCTGTACAAACTAAACTTTATGTATAGTAACATAACTTGACTGGATCCTTGTGTATTGATTGGAGACGGGAGAGTAGAAGTGGTTATGTGATCATTCATGTTGTTTACTCGTGTATAACCTCTATAGATTACTCGTTATAACATCTTGCCGTTTATATAACCATATTGTGCTCTGAATCACTAGTCACTTACAGTTCTTACTTGTCATACAGATATTTTCAGTTTACCATATCTCTCTTATCTTTTATTTATTTTCTTACAGTTCATGTATCTTACTCTTTTGCATGCTTTATATTTCCTGTCTTGATATGAACTGCGTGAGATGTATTATGCTCGTTCCTGTCCTAACTGAACCTGTTAAAAATATTACAGAGGACGTTAAGGACTTCTGTACCACATACTACGGAGACCACATAGATGATACCTGTGAGCTGATTCCACAGGAGGACCCTGCAGCAGTTGACGACACCATCCCTTTAGTCTAGGCTAGTTAGCTTGACAATTATCTTATTTCTTGTTGTCTTCTCTTATTTTGACATTCTGAGATGTATTATTTTTTTATGTTGTTGTTGTTGTTGTGTTGTATAGGCACTTAGACTTATTTCTCTTCTGTTTGTACTTATTTTGGATTTTATATCTATCATATCGTGCTACTTCTATCTTAGAATTGTGATTGAGATATACCTTCTATATTGTCCTCCGATTGGAGAGTATATCTTGTGCAGTTACACTTATGCTGTGTTAGATGTATGTAATCTAGGACAACGTTCTACCGCCAACACTGCGGCATAGGCTGGATGTACCCACTTCTCGTGCCCCTACACTGGGTATGGGTCGTGACGCTCACCGTAGACCTCGAGACAAATTTCGTCGTCTCAAGCTGAAAATAGTTATCCAGTCAGGATTGGAGAAAGATCACCATAAACTACATTACACAATATAGTATATAAACATGTAGAAACGATAAAAGAAAATTAACCAAAGATAACTGTAGGCTTGACATTGTGTGATAAGGAAATACCTCTGAGATATGATAATAATATGACAGTTGACTTGACATACCACTAATATATGATAATAATAAGAAGGTAGACTTGATGAAAGAAGAACAATAGACAATCGAGCAACAATAATTAAGTCACGTGTTCTATGTGTTCATGTAGAGGCTTGGGATATCCATCAGTCATATGTATAGTACATGTTTAATATTATGCAATCAATGTATAGGGGGTCTGTATTCAGTTCGTTGACCACATGCTTACTTGTTGTATTCCTCCACCCGTCTCACTCACAATACATGTCCATTGCGATAAACATTTGCAATATGATAAACTGTAAATAATAAGAAACAATGAGTAAGACATGAACATGTATATATACCCTAACGATTTTCACATTCGTACACAATAGTAATCATGATCGACGACAACATGAATCATAAGGAAGTAATAGTGAAAAGACGACATGAAACATGAAGTATAAAATAAAGACAACATAGGTCATAGTGATACTTGCCTGCTCCGATCGATAATGAAGTTATAACTTAAGACGTCGTATCCCGATCTACCCATCACATAAAAATCACAAGTTAGATCTACGATTTCCACTCTAAAATTTTTAGAAAGTGGCTGGAGGATTGACCTAATTAATCCTATTTTAATTCTAGGATAAAACATCTAAAAACCTAATTTAACCTATTTAAATCTGAAATAAAATCTAAACACAAATTTTTGGCCAAGAAAAGTCACGGCTCAAAATTTGGGACCCCTGCCACGTAAATCGAGATATATCATTGACTAACTAGTAAAACATCATAACCTTCAAAATTTGTGTGTAATGTAGTATATTTCAGTGCCATAAGTGCACTAGAATCGACTGTGCCATAAAATCACAATTTGGTCAAAAGTTATAGCCATTATGGCTAACCGTGACCAAATCGATGAATCGTTGACCAAATATGACTTCTATGAATAAAATAAAATACTAGATGAACTTTAAAATTTCTAAATAAATTACATATTATAGATCTCTATGTCCGCTTTCCAAAACTTTAAACGGATTGCAAATCGGAGTTCAAGTTCTCCTGAAATCTTGAAAACCGTGCGATGCATCAATTTTTGAGCAACCGACACTCAAATAGTTATCCAAAAATTCACACTTAAAATTCTAGAAAATAATATAGATATTCAGAAACCTAACCACGATACACTTCTAAAAAAACAGTGCATGAAAGAACATCTAGATCAACGACAATCGCTCCGCAAAGTCGAGGACTCTACTAGAACTCTCCTACAAAAAAAGGCTGCTGGATTAATTAGGTTTTCGAGAATTTCTCATAAACTATACACATATATATGAAATAACGTGTAGGCAACTCTAGAGGAGGGTGAATAGAGTTTGTGTCGATAATCACCAAATAAAAATTAACTTTATATCACATTCACAAAACAACTATCAAGATAGTAAATAAATCAGAGAGAAATGCGGAAGTAAATAAAGATCATAAGAGCATACGCAAACACATCGATATAACCTAGTTTTCCACATGGAGGACTAGTCCAGGCCTGAGAACTCTAGCTCAGGATTGAAATTCACTATTTGTGAAATAGTGTACAACCATGTGCCTTTACTCAGAAGAGCACGCCATCTGCTTACAGATTCGCAGGTAGCGAAACTTGGAATTGTCCAAGTGACTTTTCTTTTCAACTCTTGCACAAAAACTTCTAGCTGAATCGCACTTGAGCACCTTGGGGCTTAGAAAGTTTTGTGACTAGTAGATTGGAGGAGTAAGGCTTAGGTAGTATAAGGCTTTAGATGATTGAGAGTGAGAGATAGAAAGATGATTTGAAAAGAGAGAAATCAAGCCTTATTTATACTACTCTGGGGAGGCCGAGTTCGCCCTGAATTCTGCCCCAAGAATTCAAATTTTTGAACGTTGGACAGCTTGTACCACTCAGGCCCTAAAAATCAGGGTGCTGGAAATCAGGAGACAAAGTTCGGCCCGAACTCTGCCTCCTAGGTGGCAGAATGGCCTTTGGGCCTTTTGGGCTTTGTTTGGCTTGGTGGAGCTTGGGCTTGGTTCAGGAATTGGTCTGTTTGTATGGTAGAGTTTGGAGAGATATGTCTAGGGGTTGAGATGACACAATGCGACTCAACTACACATTCTCCGAGACTCAATAAATTGAAGATTACAGACTTGGAACCAAAAAGAAAAACCAAGAGCCCTTTTGATGACGCCTTTCTTCTGATATTT
Organism: Iris pallida; assembly: GCA_029216955.1. Taxonomy (NCBI): domain Eukaryota; kingdom Viridiplantae; phylum Streptophyta; class Magnoliopsida; order Asparagales; family Iridaceae; genus Iris; species Iris pallida. The sequence continues at coordinate 13,055,050 of JANAVB010006800.1, read as the reverse complement.
GAGCAGACCTGAAGACGTCTTTTTCTCTGATTGCAGTCGTCCAAAGATAAGCAGATCTTTCGGAGGCTTTGCCCCCGAACCCCCGACGGGGGGCACTGCCCCCTCGACCCCTGTCCGCTGACTGGGCAGCGGAACCCCCGATGCGAGGCCCCGGATAGGTCGCTAGGCGGTTCGGAGAAATCTTTTTGTAAGACGCTGTCTTTTGTCCATCATTAATTTTTCATTGCCTATGTCCTGATTTGATCTTGTTTGATAATGCTTACTGCATGTCTATAAGTACATGTTAGGAGAGCAAAATATGTTGCAGTACAATACAAGCATGCAAATATGATATAGGACAATTGGGACAATGCTAAGTTTAAGTAGCAACAAGATAGTGAGTATATGAATATTAGTAATATCATTATGTTAAACTTAATGGATTAGCCATATTAAAAAATACGATGTAATCATTGGGCTAACAATATATAGGGTGAGAGAGAGAGAGAGAGTCGGTGGAACGGCTAAAGGCGGCTCGGCGGGGACACATGGCAGCATCTGCTGCCTCCACCTCAGATCGGAAGGACGGGGTTTAGCCTGGCTTGGGCTCGAGCCAACTAGGAGTTGTTCGGCTCCTTTAATAGAAAACCGAGTGACGTGGCCACCCAGTACTGACGGGTGGGCCTGCCCCCCATGCGTGGGCAGCTGACAGGTGGAGCCCCCGCTCGGCTGACTGGTTAATTCACTAGAAATAAGGTTTAAAATTTAGAAAATTAATAAAAAAAATTAGGAAAAATTATATAAATCCTAAATAAATTTTAGAAAAATTTCTAAAAATTCCTAGAATATCCTAGAAAACAATTTAAGGGTTCTAGAGCCCAAATTAAATGTTTGGCCTCATAAGTACTCTCGGGTGCCCTCACAGTAAATTCTAGAAGCTTATGAAAATAATAAAACTATAGGTAAAATTATCTAATAATTCCTAAAAAATCCAGGAAATTCTAAAATAATAGAATATCCTATTTAGGACCTTCTACGAACCCTGGTGAACACATATAACATAATCTTACTACACTTCAGTTATAGAGTTTGGTAAGCACCCATGTGACCTTGAAACCAAATCTTGCTCCATAGAGAATAAAATAAAACAAAATTTTTAAAAAAATACTCACCAAAATAAAAGAAAATTTTGGGAGACAAGTACTATAATACGCATATTGAATCTACTCAATTCTCAAACTTACTTTATCGTCAATCACAAGTCCAAACAATCCTCGAATTCATCTTCACATCAAACCATAAGTCAAAATCATCCAATTGTCGTGCCTTGATCTCTCGCAAGTTCGATCATCTCCGCTGGACATGAATCACCATGCTAATGCTCCCGTAGAACATCAACGATGTGGTTATCATCGAAGTAATATATCAATCCATCCTTAGATATTTTCTCATTTCATCAAGTCATGTTTACATAACAATCACCTTGCATAACTCAATTTGTATTTTATACGAGTACTATCTTTCAAACAAGATTCAAGATCGCTTGTCCAAAACTCAAATTTTATTCCTTATCGCACAACTCAAATCATCGAACCACAAGTTCTATAACTTGTATCAATTGTTCTATCTTTTCAGCGTTAATGTAGTATCAACTCATTTGAATCACAATATCTATATTCAAGCTAAATTATAACGAGCGATATCCTACTCAATCCGGTTTCCATGCGCGCTTTTCTCCGATCGTGCTATTGATCGATTGTGCTATCTTCGATCTCATCTACGAGTATTTTACCTCAACTCAAGTTTCAATCCATTCGACAAATTCTAAATCGCACATTAATCCACTAAGTTTTCTCGTCCAAGACATCCATTTGTTTTATCGTTTCGCATCTTTATTCAATAAGGTTTTCTAATTTGCACTACATATTCACAAATTTTCTGAACGATATCTCGTTCGATACCTTCGAAATCATGACCAACTAAGTATTACTTGTTCTAAGGCTTTGTGTGATCACCTCGCTTGCTGATATACCCGTTGCCACCCCTAAATCCTTAATTTTGCTCGAACAACTTCTAAAATGATCCATACACCACTCAAATTTTGAGCCACTCAACTAACAATCAAAACTCACTATTATTCTCTTCAAGGCTATCGCATACACTACTCAGGGATCAAGTCATCCTATCTAGTCTTCAATCACATTCGCATCATTTGCACATACATTTGTCTAATCCGTTCCTCAAAACTCCAACGCGATCTCTTGCGTCATTTCGATAATCTAAGTCTCGCATACTTCATCGATCGTTCACCATACAATTCATATTTCTGATTCATACTCCTCGTCGTAATTTAACCGTTCAAACTATTCATCAAAATCCAAACACCATTCTTTGTGTTCGCCATAGCGTTGGTTCGATAGCATTCTATCGATATACATTCTAAGCCCGACTTATTCTCGTCTGAGCGATATTCAATCTTACTCACAAACTCGCTCGCACCAGAAGGTCTAGGTGTGAGATACTCGACAGAAATTAGCCAAAAGGTTGTATGCATAGCCATCTCGTTCGAACTATGCTCAGGTCTCACACATTCATTCGCTAGTGTCAGCGTAAGTTTATTCAGGTACGCACACCAGTTGCTAACCTTAGCATGTGTTCCTTTCAACTCAAGTCCAATAAAGTTTAGCACAAAGGCCTTCGTATATCAATTTTTCTCGACCAAATACTTGTATGAGCTTTTAAAATTTTTAGAATTATTATATGGAAGATCCCAAGGAACAACGAAAAAGAGCGTATACTTTTTTTATCCACGAATGAGCTTTAAAAACTGAGAGAATCGACATGAAGTCTAAGGACATAAAGTCATGATTTGATATCAATCTATCATGCCCCGCTTCCAGGGGAGCGTCGTCCTCGCTTAGGCATGATACCGTGCGAACCTAAGTTGCTCTCGCACAAGGTCAGGTCCTGAAATGGTCGAATGAAGCTAGACCACAGAGTTGCACAGAGTGTCCCTATTACGACAGAAAGTAAATGAACATAAGTTTAAAGCAAGTCCAACCTCTTTATTAATATGTAAGAAGTGTTACAAGCGATGCTAGGTCGAGATTAAAAATCATTCAAGCTATCTCTCTCCTGAAACATAAAAGGCATGCTAAGCGGCTTACAATATGAAATGATACATGGCGAAGTTCTGATACATTTTGTCCTATATATGGTACTTCAGTTTTTTTTTGCAACGCTCCAAGGCTCCAGAGTTAGCTCTGTACGATAGCACGTTCGAAGAAAGTCTTCGCACCAGATAAGATGCTCCCGTACTCTGTAAGCAATCTAGGGGGTTATCAGTACATTACATGCACTGGTAGGGAGGCTAGCTCTCCCACTCGCTATCATTACGAAAAATATTCAATTTAATTTCGTGCACCATCTATCAGTTATTGTCTTTCTAATCTTGACTTAGGATCAGTTTCTTGGTATATATTACAAAACCTATGTCATATTATAGATATCAGGTGTCACATATGAATAACATGTACAACTTACAATACTTACCATACAATCTATTGTATAAGAAATACGAGCGTCGTAGGCGTGTTTCTATCTCAGGTGGATGAGATACTGAAGTTTTCAAGATATGTTGTACTCAAGTTTTGTTAAGATGTTCATTCAGTTACTCAGTTGTTCAGCTTACTTAGATTACTTGTTTATGCAAGGACTCGTATGTGGATAACCACTAGCGAGCCAACTTAGTCTATATGCACTAGTCACGAGCAATACAAGCCATTTGGACTATACATACAGGATATTCGTAGTGACTACCAGACGTGATGGCCAGTACACCCTGATAGGCTACACAATACCGGCATTACGTTGCTTGTATGGCCAGGCCCGTACGTAAGTCACCCCTAAGCCATGAGTTCCTCCTAGGCTAGCATGATACCTGATCACCCAGCTTCTGATCGTCCGAGGAATACTTCTTTCTCTTTCCTCCTGCACGAGTTGTCTGTGACCTTCTTATTTTTTTTTCTTTTCACTTTTAGCTTAGCGGGCTATCTGAGCCATAACAGTGTATCGACTAGGTTACGGCGGTACTCCGTTCAGCGTAGGTAGCGAGCCCTGATGTGCGTCCCTGGCATACCTGTCGATAATTATATATTTTTTATTTCCTTTCTTTCTTTTTATTCACTTAGTCATTCATTCATTTTACTTATTCTCGGCACATTCCCTGGTACAACCAGCTTCGGATCGTCCAAGGAATCCTTTATTAATTCATTCATTTGTTCTTTCTTTTATTTGTTAATTAATTCATTTATTTATAATGTAGCTTCCGGTACGGAAATTGCCTTGGCGACCTAACGGTTCCGAAGCCTTTTCATGTTTGTATTACTCGGCTCAGAACGACTATATGATAGTCTTCCTACCTCAATTCAGTAAACTATTTACTGTATTGTGCCTCATGTTGTGGTATGATCCAATTGACAAGCATTTCGTACATAGTTGAGCACACAAGTAAATCTACTCAAAATGTAAGTTGAGCCTTGGCACGAGCATGGAGTACGGTTTGAGGGTTCAAGTAAAATACTAAGTTCATTTTCATATTCTGCATACAAGATAGGATTATTCCCTTAGCTAGGTGCGTGAAGTTCTTTTATTAGCATGCAGGGGGTTTACGCCTAGCGATCTAGCAATATCATTCATATTATTATGTGTCCAGGCTAAGCAAAGATAGGTTCATCGGAGCCACCCTTCTTAGCGATGATAGCATCGGCCGAGCGAGACTTCGAGCGCGACATTGAAAGTTTAAGTCTGGATTCTTCTGAAGGGACAAGTCCATTGCCTTTGCCTTAAGCGAGTCATTTTGCCGAGCATGGCCGAATTTGAGTCGTTGCACTTGCGCCGTTTGAATCGACATTTTACTTATGCGGAGTGGGTTATTACATCTTGGGTGTCTACAAGTTTACCCTAAAAAGACGCTCACATCTCTATTCATACACTTTGGAGAGTTCTTTTTGTTAAGAGTTTCAGCTTGAAGTATTACGCTTCTTTACGGTGCTACGCTACTATGACATGCCACATGGCTGAGGTTGCATCTCTTGTGGTGTCATACCACTGTAGCATGAGGTTACATGCCTCTTTATAGTATTGTACTACTCAGTGCTTCTATGCGGTGCTATGCCGCTGTGAAATTGCCTAAAGTCGAGGCTCTACCCGATGAAGGTACCTCTTGGTGGTGCCACACAATAGTAGTATTAGGTCACTAGCCTCTTTGTAGTGCTGCCTACAACCCTTCATTCTTCAGCATTAGGCTACCTGCCTATATACGGTTCTATGCTGCTGTGACTTGGCCAGAAGTCGAGGCTTTACCCTTGTCAAGGTAACTCATGGTGGTGTCACCCTACTGTGGCATGGAGTACTTACCACCTTTATAGTGCTGAGCTACCCATGCTTCCTGTTAAGCATGCTGGACATCCACGATGCCCGAGAACTCATTAAGGCTAATAGACAACTATTACAAGACATATTCTATGATAAAAACTATTAGTAGACCACTACCAAATTACAGTACTTTAGCGACGGCCATTTAGCGACGGAAATTTTCCGTCGCTATTACCGTCGGATCACCGACGGATTTGTGACGGAATACCGACGGAAAGCAGTGGACAATTATTTTTATTTTTTTATGTCCATATCTGTCGCTACGCCGTCGATAGGTAGTCGGCCAAGTAGCGACGGTTTTATATCCGTCGCTAGAACGTCGCATATTTGGCGGCAAAAGCCTAAAATATTGGCGCGAGATTTACTGACGACTTAGCGACGGAATAATCCGTCGCTACTCGTGCGAGATTTACTGACGCATTAGCGACGGAATAATCCGTCGCTACTCCGTCGCTAAATTTACGTTCCAGACTTAAATTGAAACGACGGGAGGAACTTTTTCATTCCCCCCAAATTTCACTCTCTCTCATCTCTTTCTCTCTCTCTCTCTCCCGCGGTGATCGATCGGCGACCCCCTCTCCTCTCTCTCCCGCGGCGGTGATCGGCGACCCCCTCTCCTCTCTCTCTCCCAAAGGTAATCCCCTCTCCCTCTCCCTCTCTCTCTCTCTCTCTCTCTCTCTCTCTTTCTCGCTCTCTCTCTCTCGCGCGCGCGCGGTGGTCTTGGGTGCAGCGGGCCGGGGGCGTCGGGGGCTGCGGGGAGGCGTCGACTGCGGGGGGCGGCGGGTGGCGGCGGTGGCGGGGGGTGTGGAGGGGGCGGTGGGAGGGGGCGGGAAGCGTTGGAGGGATGGGGGCGCACGGGGGCTGGCCGCGGGGTGCGGGGGGTTGCGGAGGGGGGCTGGCCGTGCGCGGGGGGCGGGGGGTGTGGAGGGGGCGGTGGGATCGAGGGGGGCGGACAGCGTTGGGGGGGTATGATGGGGGCGGGGGCTGGCCGCGGGGTGCGGGGGGGGGTATGTGTGGAGGGGGGCTGGCCGCGGGTGGCGGAGGGTGTGGAGGGGCGGCGGTGGGAGGGGGCGGGGGGTGTGGAGGGGGCGGTGGGAGGGGGCGGGCAGCTGCCTCCTCCTCTCCCATAGACACACACACACACACACGGACACACACACACACACGGACACACACACACACGGACACACACACACACGGACACACGGACACACACACACACACACACACACAGACACACACACACACAGACACACACGGACACAGACACACGGATACACACACACACAGACACATATATATATATATATATATATATATATATATATATATATATATATATATATATATATATATATATATATAGGCATAATTTTAAGTAATTTATTAATAATATATATATATATATATATATATATATATATATATATATATATATATATATATAATAAATTACTTAAAATTATGCCTATATATATATATATATATATATATATATATATATATATATATATATATATATATATATATATATATATATATATATGTATATACACACACACACAGACACACGTCGTGAAGTCTAGTATATATATTTGATTAGCTAAGGTAGAAGTTTAGCCTAATTAAGGTTAGTTTTGACAGAGTTGACTTGGACTCCTAATTTGACCTAGAACTAGCCTAGTTGACCTATTTGTATTTCGATTGATATCATATGAATAGTTTGCCTAAGATTTGATTGGGTTGGTTTTACTGTGTGGGTATATTAGTTTACCTTATTTTAGAGTATGACTACGTAGCTAGTGTGTAGAGTAGTATATGGTTACTAGATCCTAGTGTAGAGTAGTATGTAGAGGAGTATGGCTACTAGTGAAATATAGATATGTAGGTCCATGTGTAGAGTAGTATGTAGAGGAGTATGTAGAGTAGTATGTAGAGGAGTATGACTACGTAGCTAGTGTGTATAGTAGTATAACGTTGCAAAACGTTGCTGGCTAGCGACGTTCTGCGACAGGCATAAATATTCGTCGCTGATGAGCGACGAATAGCGACGTATTATTAAATCACGTCGCCATGTGGGAAACTTCCTATTTGGACACATCAAGTGTTTGATTTATTGTTGGAATGAATATTTTGTATATTTATTCTCAGATTTTAGATGTGTTCTTGAGAGTATCTCATGGTATCATATTGTCTATATATATACCATTACAGCAGCAGCAATGCAGCAGCTGCAGCAGAAGCATGCAGCAGCAGCAGCAGTTAAATGCAGCAGCAGCAGCAGTTAAATGCAGCAGGGGGGGAGGGGGCCGGGCATTGTTGGGGTGGCTTACTGCATCCATATTGCACCTGCCCAGCTCATCATCCCTTGTGTGCAGTCAGATGATACCCCTACTACTATTTTGTCCTGCATACTATAGTTATATGTTCAGTCACAGTTTATAACTAGTGTTCTTTCCATAGCAGTAGCAGACCCATTCGTTTGAGTATCAGTCCAATATTGGTCCTATATCACTTGGGTATGTGATAGACCTTAGACTTCATCTTTTCCTTTTTAAATGAATTGTCTACACAAATAAATACTTATCAAAAATCTGTTGTTTTCTGTGTATGGAGTGTTTTTTTGGCATAGAATGATGGCTTTCGAATTACATTGGACTAAAAACTGAGAATTAGTACACTGTTTGTGTTTACTGATTTAAGGATGATTAAATCATTAGGTTTAATCTTATGTCATGTCTGGGTTTAAGTTATATGTTATGATTCATGTTGGCATGGGGATTTTGGTTTTTGAATTTGAGCTGTTACATTCTTTTACATTCTGTTACATATACTTACCAGATGGTACCCATGACCCGAGGAGCGGCACGTCGTTTGAAGAAAACAGTGAATGCTGAGGTGGCTCCTCCTACAGTTGAGGAGGAAGTGGCACCGGTTGCTAGTGAGACCGGGAGTTCTAGTCATCCAGCACCGGTAGCTAGTAATGCCGAGAGTGCTTTTGATGCAGTCCTGGCAAGGGACGACGCTCTCCTCGCACCAAAAATCTCGCTTTTCGGAGGTGGTTGCGTGAAAGTATCACTGAGCGTTTGCGTGAGCAGCGTGGCAAGCATTAGCTATTAGTACTTATTTGTATTGGACTATTTTTATTGGGTTGTTTTTGTTTTAGACTATTTGTATTGGACGACATATATGAATTAGAACTGTGTCAATCTCTGGATTATATTGGACTAGGACACCGCTGTAACATAGTTCCTGCAGCCATTCGACTGGCGAGGCAGAAACTATGTATCCGTAGATAAAGTGGACTGTCCTCCGACCCTCATCCCTCGGCAATGATGATACGACAACCAACCGAAGAGGATACTCCGAGAGATCCATCTGGGTAGGACGTATACTCTGAGAGATCACCCTTACAGAAATGATATCAGTAGTGGGATCGAATGTTGGAGAAGATATTATCACAGTATACGTCCTCTCCTCCACGATGGCTCTAGAACCATCTGCTCGTCCCTGCTTCCATTCTTCTTATTTGACTCTCTCAGCCACACATGATATCCAGCTCAAGTGTAGAGTAGGCGAAAAAGAAGGGAACAGGAATAGGAGGGGAAGCAGTACAGCCGGCGGCATGACCCGGAGAAAGTACAGAGGTTTTCTTCAACATACGTAGGAGAACTATAAGGATTTATCTTTTCACAATATGTCTTCTTGTCAAAGACCCTTAATGTGACAACCATGTTACCGCGGTGTCGAAAGACTAACATGTCATAATTTTCTAAGCCGTGTGTTTTGACATAATCATCCCAACTCTTTCCTCCTGTGTCGTAATCTCGCATTATTACATAGAACTGAAATCCGGTTGGGAGGATTATGTCAAAACACACGGCTTATAAAATTATGACATGTTAGTCTTCCGACACCGCGGTAACATGGTTGTCACATTTAGGGTCTTTGACAAGATGATATGTTGTGTTTACATATATCCTTATAGTTCTCCTACGTATGTTGAAGAAAACCTCTGTACTTTTCCCGGGTCATGCCGCCGGCTGTGCTGCTTCCCCCTTCTATTCCTGCCCCCTTCTTTTCCGCCTACTCTACACTTGAGCTGGATATCATGTGTGGCTGAGAGAGTCAAATAAGAAGAATGGAAGCAGGGATGAGCAGATGGGTCTAGAGCCATCGTGGAGGAGAGGACGTATACTGTGATAATATCTTCTCCAACATTCGATCCCACTACTGATATCATTTCTGTAAGGGTGATCTCTCAGAGTATACGTCCTACTCAGATGTATCTCTTGGAATATCCTCTCCGGTTGGGTTGTCTTCTGAGCCATCCGTTCTCACACTTAAAATACAGGGATTGGATTCTGTATTTCGTATTTTTGGCGAACCCAGGGATTGGATTCTGTATTTTGTTTTTTGGTTTCTGTATTTTGTTTCCAGCTCCATTTGCATTAATCTACGGTACGACATGGTGATCAGGACATATATAGTCCCTGCAGCCATTCAACTGGCGAGGCAGAAACTATGTAGCCGTAGATAAGTTGACTGTCCTCCGACCCTCATCCCTCGGCAATGATGATACGACAACCTATCACTATATCTTATATAGTAGTAGATGATGTCTTAGTATTACATTATGTGAGTTCATCTTGATTCTGTTACGTTCTTCAAATACTATATACAATAAGATCATATACTACACCATATGTACAGAACATAGATGATTCACACTAATGTATGCTAGAATGAATTTTGGGTTGTGTATTCTGAGCCATCCGTTCTCACACTTGAAGATAAATTTTCAGTATAACGACGGATATTAGGTTACTCTTCAGTATAATTGATGTCTTTTCTTGGATAATTGGTGTGCATTAAATTCGTATGTGCATATTTCGTCTATGTAATTTTTGGATATATACCTACGCTGGGTTATAAGCGATGATCTGATATACAAAGGAGGTGCTGCCGAAATTTTTGTAGACATTTGGATACATTGTATGTTCGGATATTTTTTTTATGTTTGGATAATTTAATGTTGGATATTGGATATATTGTGTTGGTAATATTTTGTTGGATATTGGATACGTTGGATATTGGTGTTGGATATGGATATTTTGCATATGGATATATGGTATTGGATATTGGATACGTTGGATATTCGTGTTGGATATGGATATATGGTGTTGTATATGGATATTTTGCATGTTTGATATTGTGTTGGATGTGTTGTATAAACAGGAAAGAGTCTGTTTGCAGTATTTTTTTTCAAAAATTAGAAGTTAGCGACGGACTGACGACCACTCAGCGACGGATAGTCCGTCGCTAACTGGAGAAACTGAGTTTAGCGACGGAGTGGCGACGTAAAAACCGTCGCTACCTGGAGCATTTCAATAAAGCGACGGATTGGCGACGGACGATCCGTCGCTAACTGTAGGAATTTAATGTATCGACGGATTGGCGACGTAATATCCGTCGCTACCTGGAGAATTTTACAATGAGCGACGGTTTAGCGACGGAATGTCCGTCGACCTAGTTCTGTTTGATGTCCATAAATTTTGCAGTTAGCGACGGATGTTTTGTCGCTAATACGACGCTAATCCGTCGTACACCTCGGCGGATTAGCGATGGCATAACGACGACCTGCAGTATGGAAAAATCTCTGATACGCTTTTACCGACAAATTTACGACGGATTAGCGACGAATATTGCGTATCAGAAAATCACTGATACGGTTTTGCTGACTCTTTAGCGACGGAGTTTTTTCGTCGCTAACACTATATCCTGATACATGTTTTGACGAAAGCTAGTCGGTAATCCGTCGCTATATATATTTAAATGCGCCGACGGTATGCCGTCGCTAAGTCGTCGCTGAGCGACGGAGTAGCGACGGATATGTTTTAGCGACGAGGTTATTCCCGACGGCTGTTTTACCAAAATATTCGTCGGTAATCCGTCGGTATTTATTTTTGACGACGGCGTACCGACGGATATGGCCGTCGGTAAATCCATGTATTTTGGTAGTGGACTAAAGTGGAGGTATAATATCCCAATAATATCTCGAAGGAGTACCACTGTACCTGATATTCTTTCAGTTAGTAGTCCATCCTTGAACAAAAGCTAGATGCCTAGTAGATTTTTATTTGAACTAATAGCATAAAACTTTAATGGTGGAATTATACAAACATAATATCATATTTCCTTCAAGCCCATCTTCTTTGCTATGTCTTCGATCAACTAGCGCTTGAGGCCCTTTATGAATGGATCTGCCAAATTCTCTTGACTCCGAACATCAATCACTGTAAGAATGCCTCCTTTTATATAATCATTCAGTATCCTGTATCGCGGTTGCATATTTCTCTTCTTGCTATTGAAGAGATCATTCGATCCCTCCATTGCAGCCACCTGGTTGTTGTAATATACCGAAATGGCAGTGATTTACTCATCAACTACCAGAAGATCAAACATGAGCTCCCGAAGCCATTCTGATTCATTTGATGTATCAAATAGTGCAAAATAATTAGACTCCATCGAACAATAAGAGAGCATAGTTGGCTTCTTCGACTTCTACGATATAGCAGTACCTCCTATGGAGAAGACATATCCATCTGTGGACCTCTCACTTTATTCTTCTGAGTACCAACTGGTATCACTGAAGCCTTCTACCACTGCTAGGTAACCGCTGTAGCATAGTACAAGCCTCCGAGTCTCTTGATATATTCTATTACTCTATTCACAGCTTTCCAACGTTCAACACCTAGATTTCTTATGAACCGACTCAGTATGCCTACAGGAAAGCTATGTTAGGCCTGGTGGCATTCGTAGCATATATCGAGCTCCTAATAATGCTTGAATATTCCAACTGTCTGATGTTTTGTCCGAAATTTGGCTTCAGCTTCTGGTCACACCTATAAGGAGTATCAATTTCTGGAAAATCCTGATATCCATAGTTTGTGAGCATCTTTTTCGTATAGTGAGCTTGTGATAAAGCCAGCCCAGCTTCCATCCGAATTATCTTAATCCCCATGATGACATGAGCTTCTCCTATGTCCTTCATACTGAACTTGGACGAGAGAAACTTCTTCATCTACATGACACATTCTAGATCTGTACCCAGGATTAGCATATCGTCCATGTACAGGCAAAATATTACCGCTCTACCCTCAACAAACTTGGTATGAACACACTGATTAGTCTTGCTAACCATGTAGCTATTTAACCTGATGACTTTAGCAAACTTCTCATGCCATAGTTTGGGAGCTTGCTTTAGACCGTACAGAGATTTTACCAACTTACAGACTTTGTCTTCAAGACCCTTGACGATAAATCCTTCTGGCTGTTCCATGTAAATCTTTTTTGTCAGTTCTCTATTCAGAAATTATGTCTTTACATTTGTCTGATAAATTACTAGCTTATGGTTAGCGCCCACGACAATCAGCATTCTGATAGTTGTCATCCTTTCCACAAATGCATATGTGTCAAAGTAGTCAATCTCCTGCTTTTGAGAAAACCCCTTAGCTACTAGCCGGGCGTTGAATTTATCAACTGTTCCATCATCTCTCATTTTCTTCTTGAAGGCCCAGTTGCATCCGTTGGGTTGAGCTCCTTCAAGCAGATCGACCAACTTCCATGTGTTATTAAAGGTTATGGAGTCAAACTCATTATTGACTGCCTCCTTCTAGAAAATAGCATCTCTGGTCTTTATTGCCGTATCATAGGTAAGCAAATCAGCTTCCACATGATAGGTAACAAATTCATCTCTGAAATCCTTCAGCTTCCTTACTCGCTTTGTTGGAGGCTCAACGAGTTTTGGTTTAAATGTTGTCTCCTCTACGATAATTTCTTGGACTGCAACTTCCTGAGAAGTACTCGCTTCTTTGGCACTAAAAATGTTCTCCGGAACATCTGCGAAAACAATATTCTTTTTATGAGCAAATTGTCTTTAAAGAACTCTGCGTCACAAGATTCAATGATATGATTTGTTTCAATATCAAGGAACCTCCGAGCATCGCTCTTATCAGCACAACCCAGAAATATGGTCTTCATGGACCTCGTCCCTAGCTTCTGAATCTTGATGTCCGGAAGCTTCACGTACACAACCCCCACACTCGAATGACACTCAAGTTGGTTCTGACCTTGAATCAGAGTTCATGAGGTGTAATGTCAGATATCGCGAACGGCACTCTTTTCAGAATGAAAGTAACCGTAAGCACTGTTTCTCTCCAATAGCAATTAGGAAGTCCTATCGTCAAGAGCATTGAATTCATCATCTCTGTCAACGTCATGTTATTCCTTTCTGCAACTCTATTTGATTGAAGAGAATACGGAGCAGTCATTTTATTGACAATTCCATGTTCTTTGCAGAACTATACAAATTTCAAGGAATTATACTCTCCGTCTCGATTACTTCTGAGTCTCTTGAGTTATTGACCGGTTTGACGTTCAGCTTCTACCTTAAAGTCCTTAAATTTCTCGAATGTCTCATCTTTCGATTTGAGAAGATATACAAATGCGTTCTTCGAAGAATCATCGATAAAAGTAATAAAATACTTTATCCCGACTTTTGCGGAGAATTGTTTGAAGTTACAGATATTTGAGTATACCAAATCCAGAAGATTCATACTCTTATTCGCTCTTCTGAACGACTTTCTGACATTTTTTGTCTATATGCATACTTCATATTTCTCCAACTCCTTACCCTACATTTGGTGATAAGCCCTAGACTACACACATTATTATATCTTTTATAATGAACATGTCCTAGTCTATTATGCCATAACTCAAGACATTAACCAGAAGTAGCAACTGCATTAATACTTTCAAAAGTTACAACTAGTAGCTTAAACTTTCCTTCGGTATAAAAAAATTGTCGAAGTAAACTCCTTTTTAGGACATCACCACCTGACTAGCATTGATGTCCATCCTCAAGCACACCTTGCACAATAGACTCATTGAGATCAGATTCTTGGCAATTATCGGCATGTGCTTCATAGTCTCCAGAGTAAGAGACTTCCCCGAAGTCAGCTTCAGCACCACTGTCTTGATACCCTGAACTCAGCTTGAGTCTTGTTCATCATAGAGACATTCTCATAAGTAGGCTTGTATATGTTGAACAATTCCTTCTTTGAGCACATGTGGCAAGATGCACCAGTGTCTACCCACTAGTCAGTATCCATGCCATATGGTTCAACCTATACAGTCATAGCAATCAGGTTAAGCTCACCTTGCTCTTTGGGCTTGGGCTTGGACCTGAAGTCCTTTTTGTATTGACCCTTCTTGCCATAGTTGTAGCAAGTCACATCGAGCTTCGACTTGGACTTGAAAGGAGCTGACTTAACCTTCAACTGGCTAACATCCTTCTTCTTGTTCTTATAGGAAGCTTTTTGTTTCCCCTTATGATCACCAAACTATACCGTATAAGGCTTGGCCCAACTACTTGATCAAGGAGTACATCTTCTGTAATGCCCTGTTCCGCTCAGGTCTACCGGATGAATCAAAATACAACGACATTTGGACTTAGCCATGCAACAACTTGCTCAAAGTTTCGTACGGTTGAGGCAACTCCTCATTCAGGTGGGTGGCTTCAGGAAACATGCCTTAGCTTGTCCTTTACACTAATAATTGGATGTTTTCAATTGTACTGAATATGCTTAATAATGAAAAAGATGAATCCACATAGCTACGCAAATATTTTCTACTTTGAGTCGGATTGAGTTAGAATTTGGAAAGGTCCCACTATTGGCTTAGAATTGTTGCATGACATGCTTTCAAAATTGACAATCGGTACTTCGTCCCGTGGCTTGGGAGAAGAAAAGGTTGGTCTATATTTCCACAAGTCTATGAACTTAGCATAGTCATAGGCGTCACATGGTATAGATGCTGGGTAAAGTATGCACTGTCCTACTGTCCAATGCTTGGAAAAGTAATCATTATTCCACCATCCAATGCTTGGTATAGCATAATTGTCCTACAGTCTCAATGCACGTTTACACGGTGCAAGGCTTGGCATAGCCTTTGCTCATCCCATGGGTTAAGCTATATCACATGGTTTACGACATGAAACACGGTTGATTCAAGTTGAGTTTGGCTGGAGGGCCATCAAATAGCCATTCCTGAGTTGAGTCAATGATATGGTAACATGGAAAAATACTCGCGATCGTGGGTCATCGAGGCAGTCTCTTGTTTGGGAGTCTCAAATGTACTGCTGAAAATATGATAACACTAGAAGAGTAATGACTGCGTAAGATGGTAGTTCGAGTCGAGTCTTGTATGATCATTGGACAACTTGTGCACAAGCAAAAGTTTCCTCGGACGACCAGGAGACCGTTCCGGCCTAGGAGAAAATACGGTATAGCTGTTGCTAGATTTGAGCATGGGTTACTCGAGAACTTTCAGTGGGGCTAGCTGCTTGCGCTGAAAGGGTCGTCGTCTAACAAAGCTCTAAATCCATGATAGCTTGTGGTGCTAGTGACCCTTTTATATAGATGAGTCAGCATAATAGCGGTGATCCGCATGCTTGCCTTTGGATTGAGTCGAGTATTGTGTGCACGGTACCAATGAGTTAGGTAAAATATGTGTACGGTTTGCACTATAATGTTTAGGCCTAAGATTTGGTTGTACCGAAGACACCGTGCTTTGGCACGAGATGTGGGATCGGAAGCTTGAGTCATTAACACTAAGTTCACAAGTCTTGATTGGGTCAGTTAATGATTGAAAACATAAGAGGCTGCGAGGCCACAATATGGACAAGTCACAATGAGTTGTGAGGCACGCCTCAATATGGATGTACAAATAGATCTTATGGCACGACCATGATGTTGTTGCACGAGTATGGATTTATGGCATGGCCATGATGTTGAATAAATAGAATGTCTAGGCCAGGAGTCTAAGTAACAAAAATTAATCCTAAGGTAAGAATAGGAAGACAATCAAAAGAATAGTTGTACTTACGAAATGAAATATTGGTTTTGTATGGGTGGACGAGGGGCTAACTCACCAGTATGGTTGTGTACTGACACCCAAACAGTTTTTATTGCGTAGGTTACAGGTACCTGCTCGTTTAAGGTGGACCTCGCTTGGACGCAGTGAGGCTTGGTGTTCCTTGACGTTTGAAGGCGTGCAGCCACATTAGAGTCTTCACCTATAAGGGACATAATTTATGGACATCGTCTTTTGAAGCAACCGCTCGCTCATTATATTATTTTAAAAGATGAGAGAGAGCAGAGTGACTTGTATTCTGAGAGAGAGCTGAGTGATTGTAAAATGAGAGAAAGTGAGCTTGAGAGACATATAATCTCGGCTTCATGCCCCTGTAATCTTGTTTCAACATCAATAAAGTGTATCATTTTGTACATGTCTTGGTGTTATTCAACTTCTCTGCTTGTGACTTTTGTGCGAAGATCTCGTTGCAAGCTGCTGTAATCGGCCGTTATGGAACCCGTCTTGTGCTAGCGCAACCTAGGCTCGCGCGGCATCACGTCCTAGTGAGGGCGATCGATTCTGCGGAACCCGGGTGTGACATAATGGAAATCGATAAAGTGAGGTATCTCTGCCTAGTTTCATGGAAATGACAATTAAATATTATAGGATAAGTAAATAAAATACATAATAAAATTTAAGCTGGAAATTAAAAAAAGTTGTGTCACCTTCATGGACATTGTTGCTACAAATGACTTTGACCCGCAAGAATGATTCCATGACAAACTGGAACATGCTACTATATTTTGTTCTGATCATTTCTACAACACGAAACCAAAACCATGGGTGAACAGATAACCAAAACTATATCAAAGCCACAAAGTATCTAATTAACAAAACTTTCCCCCATGGAACGCGTAGATCCAATACTCATGCAAATTAGCTTGATCTAGACTTAGAAGTAAATAATATGCCAAATATATTGACTCTTATCATTTTGTATTTTGAATGAAGCTAAAATTGATCAACAATAATATAAAATCAATTTGTATCATATTACATTGGATTCAACCCAGTAAATTTAGATTACAGGAAATCCATGACTTTGAGAATAGAAAACAGATAGTACAAATGAAAACATGAACTCATTGGTTTGAACAAATGTCAAAAACAGGGAGGGAGAACCACATTGGAATTCATCAAAGCAGCATATCAATTCAAAACCACATTAATTATTAAGTTTTCTGATAGAACTCCTAAACTGTTGCCACATGATATATCCTACAAGTACTGCATTTTTTAGCATTACCAGGAAGTCCTACTGTAAAGTCATTAATTGATATCATGTTGTGTAGTAGAATAATTTTACTTTGGTACCACTATCTCCGTTGATTTTAGCTTGATCTTTGTTTTCATTAATGAATTTCTTAGGAAGTCCTACTGTAAAGAGTCATTCATATATATCATATTGTGTAACACGTAACTGAGTGCCAAGAGGCTCCAACTAAATGAATATTATTGGCATTTTTGCCTTTAGAATAGGAAAGATAGTCCTAGATCGACTACACCAAATGGTGAGTATCTTAATATAATGCATTGTTTGTGTTGAGGTGTGCACATGAGGTGTGATGGGGCACAAGTGTGTGTCATGTGGGAGTATTTTTCTAGAAGAAAAAAGGATTAATTCCAACAAAGATATAAGTTGATTTTTGTTGTGCGGACTCGGATACGGACTCGAGGATGTCTCGTGCATGCACGGGAGTGTTCGGGGGGTAGGCATGGACTGGCATACTTCTATGTTGATTGTGGGATGATCTAAAATATCAAACTCTATTTTTGAGTATTGGTATTTTAGTCCCACATCGGATAGGAGAAGAGGTGAAGTCTCACTTCACTCTATAAATAGAGCCCCTTGGACTCCTTTGAATGATGCACCAAGAAGAAAGTTAAAGGAGTCCGTAAAGTCCAGGAAGCCTGTTCAAGTCTCAAATATTGACTGATGAGCGTTCTAGAAGTTCTCTACAACTTGCTGGTTCCTCCTGGAAGCGGATTGCATATAGGCGAATCTTGCTTTGTGCAACAGTGATCTGATCACCCCAGTAAAGCTGCCTTTTTCTTTCTTCTTTCCTTCTCTTTTTCTCTGATCTAATCAAAAACTTCTTGTGGGTTTTCGTCGCTGCTACTGCTAGCAACTCGATTTGTACCTTCCTAAAAGAAGCTCTACATTCGTTTGTTGTTGTAACAAAATCTCTTTAGATGTTCATTACCCAGAATCCTCCAAGGGTCTCTGTAGTGCACCTTCTTTGAAGTGTTACTACGAAACGTTGTTGCTATTTTGACAACTGTTTCGATTCTCTATTTTCCATCGAAAATTACGTCTCGAGAATAACAATCTCAAAGCAAGATTTAGATTCGATGGAGAACAACCGTACAAACCTTCTCGACACAAGTTTTAATAACTTGAGAAGTTTGATGGAGAGCATTACAACATCAGGAAAATAAATGTCATCCTTAATCTTCAACTCGTGAGCGTAGACTACGTGTTGACAGATCCTGAGCCTTTAATTCCAGAAGGTGAAAATGCTCGAAGGGTCGCTGAGGCCACTGCTCTGCAATCCAATTGGAGGAGAGATAACAACCTTTGCAAGTTGCTTATCTTAAACTCTATGAAAGACTCTCTGGAAGAGTCATATTCCAAGAAGGTAAAGGCGAAAAAGATCTGGGATTCATTGGGTAAGCTATATGAAGATGATAAGAACAGGTCCAAAATCTTCATCGTCGAGAAGTACCACAAGTGGCTCTTCGAAGATGAGATGGCGATGCTATATCAAGTGAAGGAATTCCTGAAGTTGTGCCAGAAGTTGGATGACGAGAAGATGTCCCTCGTCGATAAGTTTGTCATAGGAGGGATAGTCTCGAAATTTCCTGCTGGTTGGAACAACTTCTATGCTATAATGCATCGAAAGAAGATGGACATTAGCTTGGAAGATCTTCTACAAGAGATCCATGTTGAGAACGAAATACGATCTCAACAGAAGATGGACTCTCTGTCCAAACAACTGGCTAAGGCCAACTTGGTGCAGACAAGAGAGTTCAAGGGGAAGCAGGTGGCTTCTCATCACAAGAAGAAGGACTCCACTAATCTCAAAGTGAAGGGTCCTTCGTTCAAGCAACAGAAGTCCAAGTCCCACGTGACTTGCTTCAACTGTGGCAAAAAGGGCCACTACAAGAGTGAATGCAAATCCAAGTCCAAACCAAAATAGCAGGTATGGCTAAGTTTGGTTATTTTGATTACTTAATTTGGTTGCTATTGTTGCACAGGTTAAGTTATCTAGCGTGGTAGCTGACTATTGGTCTGACACTAGTACATCTGACCACATGTGCTCTCGAAGGAGCTGTTCACCAAGGATGAGCCGTGTTATGACAAAGGTCTTGATGGCAAATGTTTACCTAACAGAATATCTGAAGATCGAGACAGTGGTTATGAACCACCGACAAGGACACTGGAATATGTGTTACACGTACCAGAGATTTTCGAAGATCCGATCTCAGGAAGTCCGTTATCTGATATAGACTTGAAAGTTGGACATTCGTACTAGCCATATCGTAATTTCTTTGCGAGGAACATGCTTCAAAAAGATGATTCGGTGTTGAAGGGATGTTCAAACTTCTGCTGATGGCGATGAAGTTACTTCATTGAATAGACTGAGAGTTGTTCTGTGATAGAAGCAAACTCAAGATGTCATATCTAAGCCTTATCTCCAGAATGTGGGGTAAGAAGGTGGAGGGATTTGAGGTCTGTGCAGAGACAAGATAGGTCAGAAAGCTGCTCAGATGATTGAACTAAAGTATAGATCTCCTGGAGTTAGTGCACTCAGATATCTGTAACTTTTATCAATTCTCTACGGAGGCCGGGTTGAAGTGTTTCTCGAAGTGCACGTTCGCATGTCTTCTCAAGTCGAAGGATGGTGCATTCGAGAAGGTCAAGGACTTCAGGACTGAGGCTGAATGTTAAACCGGTCTACGACTACTCAAGATTGATCAAGGAGGAGAGTATCGTTTGTTGGATTCGCATCGTTCTATTATAAAAATAGAATTGGCTATGAAACGATTGCTCTATAGTATCTATAATCCATGGAGTGTCAGAAAAAAGATCAGGACGCCTTAAAGATGATGATATCTATACTACGGATCTTCTAATATGCTTCTGGGGATAGATTGTGTGTACGACTACATTTATCTTCTAAATAAAGTACCGTTCGTATATCTGACTATGATTCTCATCAGCACTAGTTCAAGGTCAGACCTAACTTGAATATCATTCAAGTGTAGGGGTGTCTAGTGTATGTGAAGCTTCCGGATATTAAGATTCAGAAGTCAGGGACGAAGATCAAGAAGACAGTAATTCTGGAATTAGCTGTTATAAGCTATGCTCGGAGATCACTTGATATTGTATCAATAATATCATTGAGTCTTGCGAGGCATAATTCTTTGAAGATAATTGCTAGGGACAAAAATATTATTCTCGCAGATATTCTAGAGAATATTGTTGGTACCGAAGGAGAAGTACTTTCAAAGAAGTAGGAGTCTAGAAGGTGGTTGTCATTGATGACAACATTTGAACTAGTATTTGCCAAGCAGTAAGCAAAGCGAGTGAGGCGGCCAAAAGATTTCAGGGATAAACGTTATCATCCATCACATGGAGCTTGATGGGGTGATGAAGTCCAGAAATGTGATCTCATGGAAGAAAGAGTAAATGATAAGATTGAATTTGTAACATCCAATTATAAATGGGTGTTAGTTAATCGGCCTAAAGGAGCAAAACCAATCGGATGTAAATGGATCTTCAAGAAGAAGATGAAAATCGATGGAACTGTTTGTAAGTTTAAGGCTAAGTTGGTAGCCAAGAAGTTTTCTCAGAAGCAGGGGATTGATTACTTTAACACTTATGCTCCAGTAGCACGGATGACGACCATCAGGGTGTTGACTGCTCTAAGTGTAATTTACAAGCTAGTTATTCATCAGATGGATGTTAAAACTAATTTCCTGAATGGTGAGTTGACTGGAGAGATTTACATGTAATAACCAGAAGGATTCGTCGTCAAGGGCTTCGAAGACAAAGTCTGTAAGTTGGTGAAATCTCTGTATGGTCTGAAGCAAGCTCCCAAGATATAGTATGAGAAGTTTGATAAAGTCATAAGATCAAACGGCTACAAGGTCAGCGAAACGGACAAATGTGTATACACAAAGTTTGCTGACGGGAGAGGAGTTATCGTTTGTCTGTACGTGGACGACATGCTGATCTTGGGTACAGATCTAGCAAGTGTCACTAAGACAAAGAATTTTCTCTCGTCTAAGTTCAGCATGAAGGACTTAGGGGAAGCTGATGTTATCCTAGGGATAAAGATCATCCGGACGAAATTTTGGGTGATATTGTCACTGTCTCATTACATTGAAAAGATGCTCACATGCTATGGGTATAAGAATCTTCCAGGGATAGATACGCCATATAGGTGTGACAAGAAGTTGATGCCGAATCCAAAGGAAAGCGTCAGACAGTTAGAGTATTCAAGCATCATCAGGAGTTTGATGTATGCGACTACTGCCACAAGGCCTGACATAGCTTTTGCCGTGGGGATGCTGTGTTGGTTTACAAGCAATCCAGGTGTGGAGCACTGGAAAGCTGTAAAGAGGGTTATGAGATACCTCAAAAAGACTCAGACATACGCACTGCACTACAACAGAGATCCGCCGGTAGTATAAGGCTTTAGTGATGCTAGCTGGTGCTCAGAAGTACAAAGAACGAGAGGTCCACAGGTAGATACATTTTCACAATGGGTAGAGCTACTATATCGTAGAAGTCGAAGAAGTAGACATGCTCTTGCGGTCATCCATGGAATCTGGGTTCTTTGCACTTGATACCGCAGCGGAGGAAGTAGAATGGCTTCGGAGCTCATGTATGATCTTCCAGTGGTTGTGATGCAAATACCGATGATATCGATATACTGCGACAACCAGGCGACTACGGCGGTGGCATCAAATGACCTCTTCAACTGGAAAAAAAGGACTGCGATTAAAGCACAAGGCAATACACGATCTCATCAAGAGGGGTATTATTATAGTGACTGATGTTCGGAGTCAGGAGAACCTCGCAGATCAGTTTACCAAGGGCCTCAAGCGCCTGCTGGTCAATGACACAGCTTGTAATATAGGCTTCAAGGCATTCTGATATTGTGTTATTACATTTCTACCATAAAGTTTTATGCTATTAGTTCAAAGAGAAATCTACTAGGTATCTAGCTTTTGGTTCAAGGAAGGACTATTAACCAAAAGAATATCAGGAATGGTGGGTACTTGTCCTCTGTGGCATGAAGAGATTATGGACCTACAACTACTGTTGTCTACTGTTATTTTTTGCAGAAAACGGATCCTGTGGGAAGGTTGGCTTAAACGCCATAATGAGTTCTCAGGCAGAGTGAATGCCTGTTGTGCTTTACAGGAAGCACGGTAGTGCAACACTATATGGAGTGTCACTCCATGCTATAGTGGGGTGAATCCACCATGAGGTTTTCGATTAGGGGTAATGCCTCAGATTTGTGAGCCGTCGCAGCGGAGTAGCACCGTAAATAGGCAGGTAGCCTAATGCTGTATAATAAAATTAAAGAGGGGTAGCCAGTGCTACAAAGGGGAGGTGTTTCTCATGTTATAGTAGCACGACACCACGATGAGGTACCCGGATAGGGGTAAAGCCTCGGCCTTACAAGCCATGTCATTTTGGCGTAACACCACAAAGGAGCCTAAGGCTTCATGCTGGGTGGTATGGCACTACAAAGAGGATGTGACACACTATGAGGTTCCCGAATGAGGTTTCCGATAGGGGTAATACTGCGACTTTAGGCCATGTCATAGCGGTGTAGCACCGTAAGGAAAGCGCAATGCTTCACACCATGTCTCTTTGATAAAGAACTCACCTATAGTGTATGCACAGAGATATCAGGCCGTCTCTTGAGGGTAAAGTTCTAGACGCCCAAAATTATACACTAAAACCAGGCTGGCACGAGACCTTTAATGTGCAGCCAGAAGCACAGTTGATGTCATTATATGAGTGGAAAGAATTGTAGTTATGGTGTGTAGAATTTAAGGCTTAGTCCATTCTTTTATCATGCTGTTATTTAACCAATACGGGAAGATTCAAGTTATAGCGACATCTCTCCTAATGCATGATGGACAGTCACTGTAGGGAATGCTCAACCTATATATTGAGATATGTGGGAGATTGTTGGTATTTTTGCCTTTAGACTAGGAAAGATAGTCCCACATCGGCTACACCAAATGGTGAGTATCTCAATATAATGCATTGCTTGTGTTGATGTGTGCACATGAGGTGTGGTGGGGCACAAGTGTGTGTCATATGGGAGTATTTTCCTAGAAGAAAAAAGGATTAATTCCAACAAAAATGTAAGTTAATTTTTGTTGTGCGAACTCGAACTCGGACACGAAATCCAGGATATCTCGTGCATGCGCGGGAGTGTTCGGGTGGTAGGCATGGACTAGCACACTTGTATACTGATTGTGGGATGATCTAAAATATCAAACTCTATTTTTGAGTATTGGTATTTTAGTCCCACATCGGATAGGAGAAGAGGTGAAATCTGACTCCACTCTATAAATAGAGCCCCTTGGCCTCTTTTGAAAGATGCACCAAGAAGAGAGTTAAAGGAGTCCGTAAAGTCCAGGTAGCCCTTTCAAGTCTCAAATATTGACTGATGAGCGATCCAGAAGTTCTCTAGAACTTGCTGGTTCCTGAAAGCGGATCGTATATAGGCGAATCTTACTTTGAGCAATGGTAATCTGATCACCCCAGCAAAGCTGTATATCTCTTTCTTCTTTCCTTCTCTTATTCTCTGATCTAATCAGAACATTTTTGTGGGCTTTCATCGCTTGCTATTGTAACAAAATCTCTTTAGATTTTTGTTACCCAGAATCCTCTAAGGATCTCTGTAGTATACCTTCTTTGAAGTGTTGTTACGAAACATTGTTGCTATTTTGACAATTGTTTCGATTCTCTATTTTCCATCGAAAATTAGACCTCGGGAATAACAAATATTTGGGGTTGGGTCAAGGGAACAAGGGTTTTTCCACATACTGCAAAAATTATCTTTCTATGATAACAACTGCATCCTCATGCTGTGCCAAGTTATACCATCGCATAATGCAACAACCTTAGCTAGGATTGAACATTGTAGTTGTAATTTTTTTTAAATTTTATAATATAAAAAATATTTTTCTAATGTTGCTTATAGTTTAAGAAGAAAAAACTAAAAATGTAATGATCATAGGAAGATCATAAGGAAAGAGCAACTTTCCCATAATTCTTTACTCATTGTTGGCCTAATATATTTTCTAAAAGTAGATTGTTCATAGAAATATCATAAGGAAAGTGTCACTTTCCCATAATTATATACTCATTATGGGCCTAATTCTTTTTCCAATGTTGCTAAACTTATATAAGGAATATATAAAATAAATATTATACCTAGGATTTTGTGTTTATTTTGTTAGTCTCAGGGCATAATTTTTGATAGAAAATTGAGAAATGAAATGATTGTAAAAATAACGTTTTGACACAAAACATCAAAGAAGGTGCAATAGAGATCCTTGGAGGATTCTGGGTGACAAAAATCTAAAAATATTTCATAACAGCAGCAAACAAATACAATTCTTCTAAAAATAAGATACAAATCAAATTGCTAGCAGCAGCAACAATGGTCTACTAATAGTTTCGGATTAGATGAGAACTGTTCTCATTCAAACGAGTTGAAGTGGATGACAGACGATGAAGTTGATAGAAGAACAGCCTGCTGGGGTGAATGATCACCGGTGCTCAAAGCTTGATTCGTCCCACACGAATAGCTTCCATGAACCAGCAAGTTCGACGGAGAAATTTGGAACACTCTACTCTTTTGACTCGTCGGATGGCGCATAGACTTTTGCTCTAAGTGGCGTTGGTGTTCTGATTCTCTTCTCCCTCAAACTCTGTAAAAATCGTAAGGAATGTGTTCTGAATACTTGTGTCCTGAAAAAGAGAAGAGAACCTTATATAGGCTTACGCTGTAACTGCCCAGTTAGCAAAATGTTCGAAACATGGAAAAAACTGTTCCGAACGGGCTGTAACCGCTCAAATCATACAAAGACGCAATCTGTGCTAACTGGCATACAGTGTGCGTTACCTGCGCAACTTGCACCATACGTACCAAGTGCACACAGTACTAACTACGTACCTGTGTAACCTGTGCCACCTATGTACCGTACTACCTGCGCCACCTGCTCCATACACGTACTATGTGCACCTCATACAAACTACAGTGCCAACTGCTACACCATCTGGTAGCGCCAACCAATGTGCCATCCCGTCGCGTTATCGAATAACACAAACTGGTGCACAAACAGCTGCGTAAGAGGTTCGCACAACGAGCGCAACTTAAGCGTACTATGTGCCAAGCGACGATGCTGATGTTCTAAGTGTAAAGTGTGCCAACAAAATGCCATATTACGCCTCATGAGTCCGAGTCTGAGTCGATAATCCCCTACGGGACTTAGCTCCAATATAAATTAATTCCCAAAAGCAAAAATCTTAAGCTTTACCATAGAGACTTAACTTTGCCTCCTAATAAAATCACCCACATGGTTCCCTCCCTAGGGTCACCACTCCATGTGCATATCTCCAACAACCTCCTATATATCTTGATATATTAAGTTGAGTGTTCTCCACAGTGACTGTCCATTATGCTTTAGAAGAGATATCGCTGACGACTTGGATTTTCCCATATGGGTTAAATGACAGACTATAATACAAGAATGGACTAAGCCTTAAATTCTATACAATAGCTAAAATTCTTTCCACTCATATAATGTAGTTAAATGCCTTTCTGGCTACACATTAAAGGTCCTGTGCCAGCCAGGTTTCAGTGTATAATTTTGGGTGTCTAAAAGTTTACCCTCAAGAGACGGCCTGCTATCTCTGTCCATACACTATAGGTTAGTTCTTTATTAAAGAGACATGGCATAAAGCTTTGCGCTTCCCTTGCGGTGCTATGCCGCTATGACATAGACTAAAGCCGAGGCATTACCCCTATCGGGAACCTCATCATAGTGTCATACTACTGTACATGAGGTCGCAACCTCTTTGTAGTGCCATACTACCCAGCATGAAGCCATAGGCTCCCTTGCGGTGTTATGTTGCAATGACATGGCTTGCAAGGCCGAGGCTTTACTCCTATCCGGGTACCTCATCATGGTGTCGTTCCACTGTAACATGAGGAACACCTCTCCTTTGTAGTGCTGACTACCCCTCTTTAATTTTATCATACATCATTAGGCTGCCTGCCTATTTGCGTTGCTACTCCGTTGTGTCTTGGCTCACAAAGCCAACGCATTACCTCTTTCGGGAACCTCATAGTGGAGTCACCCCACAATAGCATAGAGTTTCACTCCTTGTAGTGTTGCGCTATATTTCCTGTAAAGCACACTAGGCATTCACTCTGCGTGAGAACTCATTAAGGTATTTAAGCCAAGCTATCACAGGATCTGTTTTCTACAGAAAACAATAGTAGACAACAGTGAACGGATCCGCCAGGTTCTCCAAACTTCGAACATCAATCATTGCAATA
The DNA here is from genome assembly GCA_029216955.1 of Iris pallida. Lineage (NCBI taxonomy): Eukaryota > Viridiplantae > Streptophyta > Magnoliopsida > Asparagales > Iridaceae > Iris > Iris pallida. The sequence goes on along the minus strand of JANAVB010006800.1, from coordinate 13,028,051 downwards.
ACACCTCTCTTGATGAGATCATGTACTTCCATGTGCTTTAACCGCACAGTCCTCTTCTTCTCGTAAAAGAGGTCATTTGATGCCAACGTCGCAATTGCCTAGTTGTCGTAGTATATCAGTATTGTCGATATTTATGCCCCAACCATTGGAAGATCATACATGAGCTTCTAAAACTATTCTGCTTTCTCTGCTGTGGTATCAAGTGCAAAGAACTCAGATTCAACGGATGGCCGTGAGAGCATACTCTGCTTCTTTAATTTCTACGATACAACGACTCTACCCATTGTAAAAATAAATCTACCTGTGGACCCCTCGCTCTCCAACTCTGAGCACCAGCTGACATCACTAAAGGCTTCTACTACCGGTAGATCTTCGCTTTAGTACAGTACATATATTTGAGTCTTCTTTAGATATCTCATAACCCGTTTCACAGCTTTCTAGTGATCAATGCCTGGGTTGCTCGTGGAATGACTCAGCATTCCTATGGCGAAAGCTATGTCAGGCCTTATGGCAATAGTAGCATACATCAAAATTTCGATAATGCTTGCATACTCCAGCTGCCTGACGCTTTTCCTCGAATTAGGCTTCAGCTCCAGATCACACATATAAGGCGTATCGATCCCTGGATGATCATGATACCCGTAACGTGTGATCCGGATGATCTTGATCTTTCACAACCCGCACCCACTGTAAGGGTACAAGTGCGTAACAGTGCCCAGCCTATACCGCAGAATAGAACGCTGTACTAGGTCACTATCTAAACAACAACTCACGCAATTGTATAGAGTACTTGTCATAAATCTCAACTCCGAACGGAGAACAAGTATAGATATAATGAAGCTCAATCACAGTCTAAGCATAACAAGATAACACAGAAGTTTATAACTGAGGAATAAAAAATAGCAACAAAATAAAACTACTAAATAATAATATCTCAAATAATCTCAAAACAAAGTCAATATCTCAACTTATTACAATTCAAGTTCTAAACATGAATCTAAAGCAAGTATACTAGCTAGTCTTCCGATCACTCATGAGAGTTGGGGCCAAAGGTAGCTAATCCATCTCCGGATCCGTAGCAAGTAGGGCAAGTATCCTCGGGGCAAACATCTGTAATATTTTGTCAATGTATCAAGTAAGGATTGGAATGAGCACAACTTATCTAAAAATTCCAAGTAAATGGCAAAGACTATAAAGCAGTTATTGACAATTATATTGATGAAGCATAGAAGTTTTAGACAAGTAATGATGTAGAGCAATTGTTAAAGTACGAAAGAAAATAATATAACAAATCAGAAGATCATGGAAATGAGGACTATAAATAAAAGGTAGCTGAACTAGAGAAAGATGATATAAGTCCAGACAGTACAATGTAAATCAAGTGTAGTCCCAATGTGAGTCCAGACAATATGAGTCCAGAGAGTAATTAAGGGTGAGTCCTAAACATGACACTGACCAGTATGTTTTAAAATACCAAGATCGACATGTAAACGGCTATAGGTAATCAGGCACATCGCACACCTGGCCAATGGCTAGCATTCCAGTATAAGTCCAAGGGAGGTGGTTGTACCATTTAGGAATGTTTACATGCCTACTCAAATATTTCTTAGCCCAACCAGTACAAGTGAATCCCTAACCCGACACGAAAGTAAAGTAGAAGTCCAGCCAGAACATGATGATGCCAGTAGGTGATTCCAGTAATAGAGGCCAAACATGTAAAATGTGAGTGTCGCATGCAATGGATCCAGTAATATCAATCCATGTTGACAGAGAATCAAATAAAACTGCTAGGACTGCAATACAGTAATCGACAAGTAAATGAAAGAACTATCAGAGAATGTACTCACCTGATACCCTGAATGACTGATGTATACAGATGTCCGAACCGGAGTCACAAAGTCCTAATTAGAGCAATACAGGTTATAATGTATTCAATATAAGGTAAATGAAGTTTACAATACAATCTACATAATTCTAAGTCATTCTAGGTCAAATTCAACTCTTGGTCACCTCTGGTCAACCTTCTAGTCAAACTAGTCAACATCTAGGATTTAGTCAACTAGTTTAATCTTAGTCAACTAAGTCAAACCCTAGGCAATCTAGGTCAATTGGTCACATATTGACTCAATGTGGACTTTTGGTTAACTCTAGTCAACCAAGTCAATACCAAGGTTATTCTTAGCTATTCTAAGAGGCAAACTCACAACTCTATAACAATACTACCTCAAACCATACACACACACACACACACACACACACACACACACACACACACAGATATATATATATATATATATATATATATATATATATATATATATATATATATATATATTATATATGTATATATATGTGTGTGTGTGTGTGTTTGTATATATATTTATATATATTTATATATATATATATATATATATATATATATATATATATATATATATATATATATATATATTCTTCCGGGCGATGTACCCACTATATATATTCGTCCTGGATAACCTGGATAGTCTGCAGGGCTTGTGGCTGTAGGAATACCCCAGTTGTATCTTGCTAGTAATTAGGTCTGTGATAACCCTAGTTAGCTAATAATAGCAAGCCGTAGGCATTGTTTGGCTGCTTATTCTTCTGTATTGTATGGCGTGTGTAGGTATTAATGGATGTTAGGATGACTGTGATGATTGTTGGTTACTTACGCTAGTCATGGATTGTTACCGTGCGTTGGTACCGCAGGATCCTACCCTCATTTACTGTTTTTATATGCTATTCCTGTCATACTTTATCCTGCTGGCTTTTTTTCGCCCGTCCTTGAGCCTTTCTTTCTGGTACTTGCTACGGTTGGCCTGACCAACCCTGGATTGTTTCCAGATTGCCTGTGACCAACCCTGTGGATCTTCCAGACTCGACTTGGAGGATGTGCTTCAGTTCCCGACCATGCTAGGAACTGTGGGAAGGTATACTCATCTACATTACTATCTTGTACTATAGATTTTTTGATTATGATATGTGTATTTCCTGCTTTCCATAAGATTATCTCTCTTGATGTTGTTTCATTGTGATTTGCCTGTGGACATGAGATCAGATTTAGGCCATAGATTGTTTGTATGCTAGGATACCCAGCAAGACTTGACAGCCGTCATCGCCGTATAGCGTATTCGTACCTTATACGGTGTAGCTGGCCGACTTCCGTCCCCGTATTCCGGTTATATATATATATATATATATATATATATATATATATATATATATATATATATATATATATATATATATATATATATATATATATATATATACAAACACCTATACATAAACCCTAACTCTCACATCTATACCATATCCTATATCCTATATATACTTTAACAATTAGTCTTATATGTATAACTTACCCTCATAAGAAACTAATATATGAATACTATATAACTAAACTCTTAGATACATAGCCTATTGACATATATCCTTCTAGTAACCCATATCCCAACATATACATAACTTATGAACCCCAAACTAATAGCCTATACACTCTCTATATCTATGCAGAAAATTGAGTTCAAACCCACACATCTAACTCTCACTATCCAGTCTTCCTTCTCATTTCTAATCTCTACTTACTCTACTCTACTCTATCCCTGACTCATAAACCTCGTACTGCTAATTCCTCACTCTCTCACACTCATCTCAGAAAATATATATATATATATATATATATATATATATATATATATATATATATATATATATATATCAATCCTACCTCTGATATTATTCACATACATAAGCCAATATACATACACATCACAAATCTCTCAAATGCATCTGTATCCCCCACCCTTAACATAATACAAGATGCCTCAACTCCATACCACAGCTGCCTTTGCTACAACTGCTAGTTGTTGTGCCTAAACCTTAGCCTTCACCTCTCAATCTGCTATGCCCACTGCCCATGCTAGCTGCTGCTACTCCTTGCCACTGCTGCAATTGTTACTGCTATGCAAGGGGCTGCATGCCAACACAGTAACCATAAACTCCAAAGCCCCCAACTCCTCATCCTTAGTGTGTAACCCAACTCATAAATCTTATACTCAGGAAATGACATGAGTACAGAACCATATTCATAATGAACCCAAAGCAACCCAAAACCCGATCTCTTCACAACCAAACTCATATCCTCACACATCCTAACTACTGCTGCTGCTGTATAGAACTCGAGCCAAACCAAGGCAGGGCAAGGCAACTGTTGCCTGCTGCATGCCTTGTCTGCAGTAAATGAAATTCACATCTCAAACCTATCCACATATATATATATATATAGACACACCACACACACACACACACACACACACACACACACACACACACACACACACATATATATATATATATATATATATATATAAATATATATATATATATATATATATATATATATTATATTATATATATGTTAACCAAACTAAACCCAAATGTATATCAAATTCCATATATACATACAAATATACATACATACATACATACATACATACATACATACATACATACAAATATACATATATAAATTATATAACTCAGAAATCATACATCATATACATAGTCATATATATACAGTATTCTCCCAACCCAACTGAACTAAGTATCAACCTAACTGAACTATACAACCTAGGAAGATATCAACATGTATCACACAGTAACCCATTCGAAACCCAAATCAATGTATCAGACATTACCTCTTCGAAAACCCAAACCAAAACAAACTGGAAAATAAGAAATGTGTGTGCAACTAAGTGTGTCAAACATGTGTTAACCCAGTGTCCAAAATGTGTCCCCAAAATTGTGTCCAGATGTGGCCAAACCTGTGTCGAAATAAAGTGTCAAAAATGGGAAGAACACTGCCTCGTGCGCATGTGTTGGGTCCAATAGGGACACGTGTGTCAAGGCAAAGTGTCGTGCACGTATGTCTAGGTATAGACTAGGTGTTAGGGTATCCATTGAACCCATCAACATGCGTCTATGTCATATCGTATCGTGTGCGTGTGTGCGTATCAGAAACCAAATTTCTTGTGTTCAGTGTCAGAACAAAACATCTGTGGGCTCGATTTCTCATCGACCACAGCACTAATTCTCTCCAAACTTTAGGGAGACCCTAACAGTCGTTGCCCCCTACCTCCACACCAAAATTTGTATGTTAAGGTGTCATGTCCAGTGAGAACTGGACACGACATAGCAGGGGAGTGCACGACTGCCTCGTGCTGTGTCCCTGTGTCCAAAAACAGATACAAAACCTTAAAGAAATCATCTCAGTCTACATAATAATTAATATACACATAATAAGCAACAAAATCATGTATTTAGTTTTGAAAATCATTAACATTTACTTCTATGTGGTATTTCACCAAATACTTTACATAGCACTCCGATACTCCTATAATACACACCCTAAATAGATTCGATTTCCTACCAAACTTAGTCTACAGTTAGGGGGGTCCTAAATGAAAGCATCTATGGAGAGAAAATAGAATATTAATAGATTTAGAGGCTATTACCTATTGAGAGTTGGAATCTTAATGAAACCTTCTAGATCTATATCTCCACCAAGATCCAATGGTCAAATTACTCATAATCCTTGCTTGCTAGCCAATAGAGACCTCTTCTATAGTAGGGGAGTGATTTGCAACTGATTTGGTTCAATTTGGAGGTGATTTGGAGAAAGGGGACAAATTTGGGGAAGAACACCAAAGTTGGGTCAGGGTTTGCTAATGGAAGAAGGCAAGGGGCTATCATGATGCTTAAATAGGAGGGCGAGGTGTCTCCTAGCCGGCCATGTAGTGGGCTAGGGTTTAGGTTTAGAGAAAATGGCTCAAAGGCCTTCCTAACATGCAAATTAAGGCCCTTTAAGGGGAAGGCCCAAAGTGACTTAACTTTTTAGCTAACTAATGTGCTTTAATTGGTATGATAGCTAGATTAGAGTCTAACTTAAGTCATCTAACCTCTCTAACAAGTTTCTATGGTCATGGCCAACCTCTACACAAAGTAGTTTTAGGGTTTCACTAACAAATGACAAAATCATAATGCATCAATTTAATTAATAATAAGATAATAAAAAATCCACTAATAAATCATTAACATAATTTAAATCCTATTATTCAATGGTTAATTTTACAAAAGTTTAAAATTATCCTTGTTTATGAAAAGTGGTGGTTACATGATCCCTAAGATCACATCAGCTTCCCCCAAGTCCTTCATACTGAACTTGCTCGAGATGAAATTCTTTGTCTCCATGATACAGTCCATATCCGTACCTAGAATTAGCATGTTGTCCACATACAAAAAAATTATTACACCTCTTCCATCAGCGAACTTTTTGTAAACACACTTATCCGTTTTGTCCTATAGCCATTTGACCTTATAACCTTGTCAAATTTTTCATGCCACATCTTGGGAGGTTGTTTACGATCGTACAAGGATTTTAGCAACTTGCAAAAATTTTCTTCAAGACCCTTGACGACAAATTCCTCTGGCTGTTGCATATAAATCTTATCGGTCAGCTCGTCATTTAGAAAAGCCATTTTTACATCCATCTGATGTATCACCATCTTATGTATTGCTGCGAGAGCAATCAACACTTTGATGGTGGTCATCCGGGCTACTAGAGCATACATGTCAATGTAGTCGATCTCCTTCTTTTGAGAAAACCCCTTGGCTACCAACCTAGCCTTGAACTTATCAATAGTTCCATCTGCTTTCATCTTCTTCTTGAAGATCCATTTGCATCTGATGGATTTTTCTCCTTGAGGAAGATCAACCAACACCCAAGTGTTATTTGAGGTGATGGAATCAATTTCATTGTCTATCGTCTCCCTCCAGAAAATTACGTCTCTGGTGTTCATCGCCTTATCATAGGTAAGCAGATCTGCTTCCACATAATAGGTAAAAAAAGTTATTTTCGAAGTCCTTCAACCTCCTTACACGCTTAGCAGATGGCTCAGTGTGTTTTGGTTCAACCATTGTTTTGACAACATCTTCTTAGACTACATCCCCATTGAAAATTTCAGTTTCTTGCACACCCTCATTGTTCTACGAAATATTCGCAAAAATAATGTTCTTGTGTCTTACAAATTTGTCTTCAAAATATTCTGCGTCGCGAGATTCAATGATATAATTTTACTCAATATCAAAAAATCTTCGAACATCACTCTTCTCGACATAACCCAAAAAGATTGTCTTTGTAGTCCTTGTTCAAAGCTTCTGAATCTTCAGTTCTGGAAGCTTTATATATGCTAGACACCTCCATACTCGAATGACATTCAAGTTATGTCTGACCTTGAACCAGAGTTCATGAGGAGTAATGTCTGAAGATGCATGAGGTACGCTATTTAGAATAAAAGTGGTCGTCAATGCAGCTTCTCCCCAGTAGCATTTTAGAAGACCTGCTGTAACGCCCCAGTCCCTAAATACGTCAGACTAGGAACATAGACATGCCAATTGTATACATAGGAAGTATGCTCCAACATATAGAATCCTCGTATGTATACATAAGCTGTAAATGCAGTAAAACCAAGGCTAACTAATCTTACCCATAAAATGAAAGAATAAAAGATGTCATATAATCAACTATGAATTGTCATTGGTACATGTAGTTGGGCGGAGACAAATCCACTACCAACTATGAAAAAAAATACATAACAAAAGAAAGAGTGAAGCGAAGACGATTAAAGTGTAATCATCCTCGAAGAAATAGAGATGATCATGGCCACGGCTAGAACACCTGCGAAAGACAAGAGCACACACCTGACGAGATAACCAGGTCCTCAGAGAGATATAACAAGATACATAATATCATGCCATATAAACTGTGATATATAATGGAAAATAAGGGATGCATGCAATAGGGTACCTAACCGTACTATAGTGAATATGTATTAAAGAATAATCCTTCACATATGGGCAGTCGGGCTGTATAGCAGTGGCATCGTCTCTTCCTTCGGGAACCGGTCGTCTCCGTCAATACCGTTCAGCGAACGTCAGAGGGAATCAGTAAGAAAACGTCCATAATGCTTCGTGAACGTCAGAGGAAATTAGTAGCAGTAAGGTGAACCTGCATCCCCAGCGGAGCTTCAGGTACAATAGCAATTAATATATGGCCCATACATCAAGGAAATGTTCTTCCCATCCCATGCTTAGTGGAGTCACATCCATGACTCATACGACCCTCTAGTAACTGCGAAGTCCACTAGCATGCAATTCTATTGGCAGTTACTCCTAACCATCGCACGCCTCATACGTATCGGTAGCCGGCTGACTACGCGAGTATGTGTCCTATATGTGACTCACAATACGTGGTAAAGTAAGTGTTAAGGCCGTATGAAATATACCAATACCTCATCAACAATAGGTGGTCACTAGGGTAAGTCGATGCAAGAGAGATAAATAAAAGCAAAAAAAACGACCGATAGAGTCGCTTGCACCCAAGTGTGACCTGGACGCACAGTTTTATAATAAAAAATAAGAGATGCTGAACATAACAAATGAAAATAGAATATGTAAATCACAGAGTAAGGTGGCAAGGTATCTTTCCTGGTGTGTCGTCTGGTGGTGCAATGTTCTGTTATGTTCCAATAGTCCAATAGCCATGATCGAGGCATAGGGGTCCGAAATCGGGAAGGAAGTAAGGATACGATTAGTCATGATCAGTTAAGATAGTTGAAGAGAATTTGAGTGAAAGATACATATGCTATTTTTTTAAAAAATATCTATACTATTTTGCAGACTAGATTTTGTTAGTAAAATATTTTACACAAATACGTGAAATTCAAGAATACGTTTTTAGGAAAAATCTAACTTTATTAAAGTAAAATTTTCTAGGTTAAAACTATATTCTTTTTATTAGTAAAAATAATTTAGATAAATATTGGGAATACTAGAAATCATTTATAACTTTGAAAAGTACCTTTCTTATTAGGTACAAAAATATTTTAGGAGACATCCTCGAAAAGCTAAAAAATGGCCTTTGGACTAAAATTCCGCATTTATCAAAATATTACAATTATTAATAATAATATTTACAAAAATGTATATTTCTAGAATTCCTAAAATAATGCAATTATTAATACAGCAATAATACTACTAGTATTATAAATAATAATATACATACCATCATAAATGAAATAACATTTCTAATAAAAAAACTAAAAATAATAACAATAAATATAATAATAATAACAGTAATGATGATAATAATAATAATAACAGTAATAATAATAGTAATAAAAATAATAAAATAATAATAATCCTTTAAAAACTATACAGCCACTCCTCCCCAAATTTAACACAGTGAGAGAGAGAGAGATGGGAAAGAAGAGATCGGAAGAGGAGAAGAGAGAGAAGGGGAAACTCACTGAGGAGGCTCGGCCCAGGCTCCGCGAGGCGGCGGTGCTGGTGCAGCTACGACGAGGGACGGCTGCAGTCGATGCCAGGGTGGGCGTGACGAGGTGCCGGGAGAGGCGGCGGCTTCGGAGGCTCGTAAAGGCGGCGTCTACGAAGGCTCGTGAAGGCGGCAACGCCAGCGATCGGAAGGGAAGTCGGGCTGGCGTGCTTGGCACAGAGGCGGCGGCCGTGAGGGCTCCCGGTGGTACGGCGGCCGGTTGGAGGCGGAGAGTGCCGGTACGGTCGAGGCGGGCGCTCGCGATCGGGGTCGCGGCAACGTGCTGGTCGTAGCGGACATACGACAAGGTGAGGGTTTTCTTTTCTTTCCTTTCCTTGTTGGGATTTTACGAAGTGGTGGTGGTGGTGGTGGTTTTTGATGGACGGTGGTGGTTGGTGGCTACGATGGGTTTGAGTTTTGGTGGTAGTACAGCCTGGGTTCGGCCGAGGCTGTTAAGGGATGTGCGGACGATGATGGCGAAGATCGTCGGAGTTGTTGTGGGTGCTGGTGGTCGTAGCTACGCTGATGGTGGCAGTGGTTATGCTGGTGGTGGTGGAGTAGAGGTTTGGCATAAGTGGTTTGTACTGTCCGTGTCGTGATGTCGACATGGACACAGGAACTGGGTTAGAGTTTAGGCTTAGGGTTTGTTATTGTGTCGGGAGTTTTTGTCCTGTGCGACTCGGATTTGGATGTCCGGGTGTGTCGGACGGGAAGAGACATATATATATATGTAAAAGAAAATAATTAGTGGATGGGACATGGACACGGACACGATGGACAGTTTGGATGTGGAGTTCGTGAGGTTTATGAATTTTATGTAGAAAGAGAGGGCAAGTACCTCTCCTTTTATAGGAGGTGGGAATCCCATTAGGATAAGGATTGAAAGGATTTAATTTCCCCCATAGATAATATCATAATAAATTTAGTTCGATTTAAACTTTAATCGTTCAATCCGAATCAATCATAGATAAAACCTTCATTTAATTCAATTTCAAATGAAATCTTTTCTAATTTAAATTATCATATTTAATCAAATATTAAAATTACAAAATCTCAAATATCATTTTCATAATTAAATAAATATAGTAATAATTAATTTTGAAAATTATGATAAATACTTAAATATTAAATCATAAAATAGCTTTTATAAATAACAAAAATATATTAATAAACAAATTTTAAATTTCGTAAAATATTTGGAATACATTTCATATAAACCACAAATTTCAAATAACTACTTATTTTTAAACGACGAACAAAATAACTCTTTTATACAAAATAAAAATATTTATCACATTCGTTTGAACATGTACTTTCCTATATAAAAAAATATTTTTCTAAAATATGTACCTCGACACATATTCGCACTCGTCGAGCAATACGAAACACAAATCTCGCACGCTACGCAAATACAACAATGCGAACTCGTATGCGACGTACAGATACGAAGTACAAAATAAATACAAATTAATTTTTTAAAAAAAATTATAGTAGAAATTTTGGGGGTTTACATCCTACCCAACTTAAAAAAAATTTTGTCCTCGAAATTTAGGTGTAATTAGGATAGGTAGGGCGAAGGGATTGGAAAGAGTTTATTTTAATAGATTTATGAGATCTTTTTGGGAGGAGAATGCAAACAAAATATTCGACGAGAAGGCGAGCGACATTTCAATGGCAATATGTCATTTGATCGACTAGAACAAAAAAAATTCGATGGTTTTAGTTTAGATTACGATTATGTATATGACAACCAATCAATGACTAAGCTCGATCAACCCTAACATTAACCGTATAAAAGGGCAACCTCATAAGTTGGTAATAAACTCCTTAATCCTTTAATATCATCAATATTCATGTAATCTCGCTTATCATAAATCGTTCTTTCCAAAAATTACTTTCGTTCCACGTCCCCTTCAAAAATTTAACAAAACAAATATGATTATAAATGTACTCTAACTTTCTCTATCTCGTCATAGAATTTCAAAAATTTTGAAATTTTGAATTCCATAATCCCCATTATACTAGCTCACTTATATATATATATATATATATATATATATATATATATATATATATATATATATATATATATATATATATATATATATATATATATATTTTTATATATATATATATATATATAAAAAAAAAAATATATATATATATATATATATATATATATATATATATATATATATATATATAATCGAGGACCGTTCCGCTGAGCTTTCTCCGGCGGTTGCGCAGCTCATGGCGCTAGTTACCTCACTCTTTGAGCAGCAGCTTTGGACTGCGCTAGCCCAGGGTGGGCCCCCCCTTACGCAGTCCATCTCCAATTCTCCCCCATGCACAGATCAGCCCCCCTTCTCTGCGCTATCGAGCCCCCCCTCTAGTTTGCCTCTCCCCCCACCACCTGTCTCTCATCCCCCTCCCCCCTCCTTCCCCACCCTTTGTGTACCCCTCCTCCCCCCTCCCCTGTGCATGGTCCACCCGTCCCCCCTTGCGCAGCCCCCCCTCCCCCCTTGCGTAGCCCAACCCCAGCCCTTCTAGGTTCCCCCTTCCCTCGGCACTCCCGTTGGCTCTCGCTCTTCCCCGGCGTTCCACAGTTCAGGCGCTTCCTCACAAGCCTCCTCACTGTCTCCTCCTTCCCTCATGTCGCCCCCTCTGGGCGCCCCCTCTTCGGTGGAGGCCGCTGCGGAGATCCCTTCCCTCAGCCTTTCCAGCGCCGGTGCGGCCCCAGTCTCCGACCCGAGCGGCACAGCGCCCTCCACCAACCCACCAACCCTCCTTTCTGGCAGGCCTCCCCAGGCTCTCACCACTTTCCCTGCCCCCTGCGTTGGGGGCGTCCCCACCCAGAGTGGCTCCTCTTTCGACCTTTCCGGCTCTGCGGGACTCTCTTCTCCCGGGCCGTCTCAGCCTTCCTATGCCGCCATGCTGCGTTCGGACCTCACTCCCTCGAAGGGCACCATTCTCCCAGACGTTCATCTGTCGGACATTGATTACTCTCAAGAGTCCCCTGCTTCTGTCATCCCTTTTCCGACATGGAAGTTTCCTCGCTTTCAGCGGCCTTTCCTCACAACTTCATTCTGAAATTCTCCATGGGGTGCCCCAAACTTGCCAAGGTTCAGGAAGCGATCGCCAAGTAGAACCTCTCGTCTGACTATCGAGTGGCCCCCCTTGACCCCAGGCACATCCTCCTCCACCTATCATCGGATTGCGACCACAGGACTGTGTGGTCCAAAGGCACAGCCAGGATCGAATCCTACCACATGAAGATAATTAAGTGGACCCCAGAATTCAATACCAAAGAAGATTCAGCCACCGTGGCAGCGTGAGTTACCCTCCCCAACCTTCCTCTCATTTGCTTTGTCCCACTGGTGCTAAGACGCATCGCCAACTCTTTCGGGACGTACATGGCTACGGCGCCCGAGACTAGTAACCTCACCAAAGCCCACTACGCCAAACTCTGTGTTGAACTAGATCTCACCTCAGAACCACCCAACTTCATTACTATCGAACTGGACAACCGCACCCACACCCAACAAATTCTCTACGACAACCACATACTGTTTTGCAACCACTGCCACTTAAGAGGCCACCTTCTGAACTTTTGCCACCGCCTTCACCCGGAACTCAAAAAGAAGCCATCCAGGAAAGACAACGACCTTCCAGTGGGAAGATCTCCCAAGTTGCCTATCTTACCTCTCCTGAATTCTCACATTCGATTCGAATCCAGTCCCAATGAGCCAGCCTCCAGCGATCGCCCGAGCAGAGCTCTAATCCCCTACACTTCCCAACACATAGCGACGTCCAACCAATTTGCCATTCTCGACTCAGAGGAACCAGAGCCGGCCAGCACCCACGAAGGCTCTAGCCTTCTCGAGCTTTCGCCCCCCTCACCCAACTCCCCGCGTGCGAAGATGGGTTTCGTCCCAGGCGTCGCTAAGCAACGAACCCCCCAGTGGACTGGAGGCAGACTCCACGGCCTCCCTTCCGAACATCGTAGCTCTACTTTCCTCCAGCGGGAACCCAGTCGAAGATGCTCTAGCCATCCTTGGTCCTGACCAAGCGAGGAGAGGCATGCAAGTCCTAGCCGCAGGAGTCCCTCTTCAGCAGTTGTTGACCGAGAGAGCTCACGGCTCCCTGGCCATTCCTCCGGAGGATCCTGTTGTTGACTCAGCCGGAGACCTAATAGGCCCCTCCTCAAGTCCGAACGAACACCATAACTGCAATCCCCCAACAACATCGATAGCGGTAGCGCAGAACTCCCAACAGAGCAAGGAAGGCGCAGACAAGATCGTCACCATCCTAACCAGATCCGCCGTAAGGCGGAACAAAAAACCCTCCTACAACATCATAAATGCTTAACATCCTATCTTGGAATGTTCGTGGCCTGGCTAACAAACCGACATTAAGAAGAATTTCCATCCTTCAGAAAATTCACAAAATTGATATCTTCATCATCATTGAACCCAAAATCCCTTCCAAACGACTTAAATCTACCCAACTGGCTCTGGGCCTACCTATAGCGATTGCTGGCAAGCACGATATTTAGATTCTGGGCTCGAAGGATGTTACTCTCGACATCATCCAGGACTCCCAACAAGCCCTCTCTTGCTGGCTCACTCATCCCACTCTCCTGGAGCGTGTCATCCTTTCAGCGGTACACGGTAGCTGTGTCATCGCTGAACGCAAAACCCTTTGGAACGATCTTCTCGACACCTATCTCCACAAAACCAACACCCCCTGGCTTTGCATAGGAGACTTCAATGCCATCACCCGCAGAGAAGAGAAAATAGGAGGTCGTCCCATACCCCTATCAGCCATGCAAGACTTCAACGACTTCATATTCAACGCTCATCTTACTCCTCTCCAGTTCAAAGGAAGCGAATTCACCTGGTGTAACATGCAGGACGGCGATCGCCGTTAATACTCCCGTCTGGACAGAGCCCTCACCAATGCACACTGGCACAGTATGAGGATCACCTCCACCCTGTCCCACCTCAACTCCACAGAATCCGACCACGTCCCTATTCTGGTGGAAACCAAAAACAACAACCACCTTCCCAAAAAGAACTTCCAATTCTTTGACTTTTGGACCGACCACCCACAGTTATCTAGTATCGTTGCAGAAGCATGGAACAGCCAGGACTCCCCCAACCCTCTCACTCGGGTTAGTAACAAGCTCAAAGCCACCAGGAAAGCCCTTTCCAATTGGAGCAAACAAGCCTTTTGGGACATTTTTTAAGCAATCCGCGTCGTCGAGGACGACGTCGCCAGAGCAGAAGCTATATTCCTAACCGACCGATCCCCTGCGGCCAGGAGTGCCCTGAACTTTACCAAGGCCATGCTCAAATTCAGACTCAAAGTTGAGACCGATTTCTGGAAACAGAAAGCCAGACTGAAATGGGACAACGACGGGGACAAAAACTCTAAATATTTCCACGCCTGCGTCAATGGCAAAAGAAACAAACTATCGATTCATCATATATCAGACGAGCACGACATCATCAGAACAGACCATAAGGGAATCTAAGAGGCGGCCGCCGATTACTATGCTAATTTATTCTCCAAGGAAACGGTCCACAAAGACTCATCATTTCTCGACCAAATTCCCTCCATCATCAACGACTCCGACAATGCTTTGTTGGAACACCCCCCTGTCCGAACAGGAAGTGAAAGACACGGTGTGGGCTTTGAACGAGCATAGCACCCCCGGCCCAGACGGATTTACTGGAGTATTCTTTCGTTCCTGCTGGGAGATCATCAAGCGAGACATCACCGACGCGGCAATTGCTTTCCTAAAAGGATCTCATTAACCCAAAGCCATCTCCAGCACCAACCTCATCCTCATCCCGAAAAAAGACAACCCCAACTCCTTCTGTGATTTTTGACCTATCAGCCTTTGTACCTTCTCCAATAAAATAATATCCAAGATCATTGCTACTAGAATGATAGACATTCTCCCCAAAATCATCTCGGAGGAGAAAAGCGGTTTTGTTCGAGGTAGGAACATCCAGGACAACATCATGCTGGCCCAAGAACTTATCACCTGCATGAAGTTTCCTGCTCGAGGGGGCAACATCGCAATCAAAATTGACATGGAGAAAGCCTATGACAGACTCGATTGGCAGTTCATGATCTGGGTCTTCAGAGCTTTCGGATCCTCGAAGAACTGGACAAACACCATGTGGAGATCTGTCAGCAACTCATGGTTCTCCACAGTCATCAACGGCCAATCCGAGGGCTTTTTCAAATCTAGCCGCGGTATCAGACAAGGCGATCCTCTATCATCCACGGTCTTCATCATTGCAGCCGACGCCCTGAGCAGAAACCTCAACAACATGGCCAACACCCCGAATTTCCAGCAATATCACACCACCAGTGGTTGCCCCACCATCACCCACCTGGCATTTGTCGACGATTTACTTATCTTCTCTTCTGGGGATATCGGTTCGATGGAGGTGGTCCACAACACCCTGACGCGGTACTCCAGATGCTCTGGCCAGAAAATCAACCATTCTAAGAGCGTCATCTACGCCCACCACAGCATCAAAATCGAGAATGCAACCAGTCTAACCAACCTCACTTCCTTTTCGATGGCGCACCCTCCCTTCAACTACCTCGGATGCCCCCTGGTGTATGGGAGATCCAACGCCAGCATCTTCGAGAACCTCATCACCAAAATCAGGAACAAAATCGAAGGTTGGCACAATGCCACCCTATTCTCAGGCGGCAAAATAATCTTTATCAATCATGTGCTCAACTCCGTCCCCATCCACACCTTAGCGGCTTGCTCCCCGACCAAAAAGGTCCTTGCGTCGATCGAGCAGATCTTTTGCAAGTTCTTCTGGGGCCACAATGATGGTCGTGACAAACACCACTGGGCCAGCTAGGATGCCATGGCCACCCCGATTGCGATAGGCGGGCTTGGATTTACCAAACTCAATCACACCGTCAAAGCCTTCTCCATAAAACTGTGGTGGAAATAACGCACGAGCGAAAACTTATGGACCAGGTTCATGAAGGCCAGATACTTCAAGCACATCCACCCAGCGATGGCCAGAGCCAATAGCAGATTCTCCGCGGCTTGGCGCCATATTTTACGGGGCCGCGAATTGGCTAAGCCGACGATTAGACTCCATCTGGGCGACTGCAGGGCCAACTTCTTCCGAGAAAGATGGATCGGTGATAGCCTCATCCTGAACACCTTTGGATCCCCCAGCAACAGCAGGATCAAAGACCTGTGGAACCCCACTAATAACGAATGGAATTGGGACCAGATTCGTGATTGGTCCAGCAACGATACGGTCGAAAGTATTCGTCAGCAAGGACTTATCATTGGTTCCAACGCGGACGAGCTGAGATGGTCGCTGGAAGCTTCCGGTGTATTCTCAGTGTGATCGGCGAGATCTGCAATCCACGAGCACGGCCAAGAGCACTTTATTACGCGATACTGGCATACGTGCATCCCAAAGAAATGGTCATTCCTCCTGTGGAGAGTCACGAGAAAGAAATTGCCAACCGATGAGATCCTTAACTCCATCAGCTTTAGCCTGGCGTCAGCTTGTAATTGTTGCGACGATAGACAGACGGAGACTATTGACCAAATCTTCCGGGAGGGAAGCCACCCCAACCAAACCTGGAGCATTCTCAACCGCATCTACAACATCACTACAGGAGATGGGCGCTTTAACGATCTCCTGACCCTCTGTGGAGTCGCATCCCACGGCCATCGAATCGTAGCAGCGGCTGCCACCTGGGCAATTTGGAAGAATCGCAACAAAGCGAGTTACGAGGGTCACCAATACTCCGTCGAGCAGCTTATTCGGGAAATTCAACAGCAATGCCGCAAAAGGATCTCTCTGTGCTACCACAGCCCACCAGCATTCTGGCAACCCTTCTCTAGTTAGTTTTTGCGGGCGCGGTCGCCCCCCCAGTCTTTTTAGTGGTTTCAGGCTTTTTGCCTTGTACTCTTTTCAGGCTTCACCATTTTGAGCCTTGATTAATAAAAGAGGGGGTTCCAAAATATATATATATATATATATATATATTTATTTATATATATATATATATATATATATATATATATATATATATATATATATATCCAAGTTATAATTTTCTCTAAAATTAAAATTCCAAAAACTTCAACCAATTTGGCCCAAGTAAAAGTTAAAATCTTCTTACTACAAATTTGTATTTATTGGTCAATGTACAATGCATCCATAGGTACCAAATTAAAAGTCTGTCTTCAATGTTCGATAAATCTCGAAAACTAACAGTATGCCTTCATAACTCAATCATAATTGAAATTTCCTAAAATATTTATTAGTCTCTCTCGAAAATTTAAATTCAACAATCTCATCTTTTTGATGGTAGAAATGAAACTCATCTTAACTTCATATTCATAATCATCTTAGAACTTTATAAAAAATGTAAAGATTTCTTTCTTCAACAATTGGTTATCCTTGAAAACTAATATTATCATAACACTATATGTTATCGAAGGCAACGTCAACATTGTCTTTATAAAAAATTTGCATCCATAAATTTTACATATAAACTTGGTTCTTAAACCACCAAAGCATTAAAAAATTATTCACTCGATATTTAGTTACGTCAAAACAAATTTTGAAATTCGAGAAGTCTATTTACCCTTGAGTGTTTTATAAAAACACAATATAACATTCCTTACTTCTTCTATTTGGATTTATCGCACATTTTTACTTATGTCCAATCTGTACCTCGTAATCTCGTAATTATCTTAACCAACTATATTATTTATCCATGCTGTGGGGTTCTCTAATCTAACCTCTACTAATCCAAGAATATCATGATCAAATTTCATTTTGTATAAGGGAATCATATAAGGAACAAGATTGCATAAACTATAGAGGAATCATAGTGAAATATAAGTAAAGCAATTTAATTGGAAGGGAGAAGGGTAAGGGTTGTAATATTGAAGAGCGAAAGATGTTACGTGTCTAAATGAATCGAGATAAGACATGAAAAAAATGACAAGGGTTAAGCAGTCAAGATAAACGCAAGGTTAAGCATTTAAGGGATTTAGTAGATCGCAATCATATATTGGGTCAAAAAATTGAGTCGAGGTTGAGTCCATATATGTAGTCAAAAGTATATCGGTACCATGGTAAGGATTATAGTTTAGTCTTTATGACCCGAAAGTCGTATCAGAAAATAGAGTACAAGGGGACGTGTTTTAGTGGAACATGATATACCTACATGAAGGTGAGCTCGTCTAGGTCTTGCATATAAAATTTGTTGGAAGGAAAAGTCTAATGTTGTGCTCCAAATATCAAAGTCACGATAGAGAACGCCAAATGATCAAAATAGAAAGTGGGTTTTCATAAGGTACAAATTAATGCACAAAAATAACAGGTTAAAGCACGAAATAAAGATAATTTAGAAAATCTCGTAGATCAGTTAAGATAGTTAGAGACACAGTTTCTAGAGAGAAAATAGTCTCATAGGTAAGGGTATGGTCAAGGGAATAATTCTAATTATTTCTAAGTTTCAAACAATTGATGGTCACGAATAAAGATCTAGATTTGAGAGAAGGTCGAGTAAGTCAAAGATATGTTCATCGGTTTGGTCGATGAGTAACTATACTTGAGTATATACCACTATCATTGTTATGAGTGATATGGTAACTTTACTCCTATCTTATTAGGGCTATCTTGGTTGTCTACCATTATAAGTCTAACTTCTTGAACTCGAGTCTTCAAAAAAATTCTCAAAAAAATCTACCATAATTTTTATTCATTCTAAATCGTCCAACATACTCATAACTAAAAATGTAAATTCTTTTAATCAATCTAAAATAAATTTTCATCATATCATTAATAATTTTTTTTCCAAACTTGTAATAAAACTCAATATTCAAATAATCCTATCAGTCGTTAACTCCCCTATTTTTTAATTTTTTTTAAAAATCCATAATTAACGATTTAAACTCGAAATCTAAATATCTAAATAACTTAATAATTCCTAGGTTATAGGATACAATTTAATTCAAGAAAATATTTTACCAAAATTTATCAATCGTTCTCAAAGTTTGGTCAATCGTAACTCCTATTTCAACATTTAAGAAAATTTAAGATCCTTTTCAAATCAAATTTATATCCATCCAAAGAGGTATAGCTATAACTCAATAATTCATAAATATTTTCAAAGACCTTCAAAAATCAAATCAATTTGTTTTCTCGATCTAGCTATCCTCTTGTGTATACCACCTGGTAATCTTAAAATACAATTCCAACTATCCTTTAAAGGCGGTAATATGCTACTACCCAACTTGAAATTAGCTAATCCTTAAGATCATACTTTTAGTAAATGCCTTTATAACTTAGTTAAGATCTCAATGTATTCCAAGTGTCAATGTAATCACTCTAGCCATATGTTTGACCAATGAGTATATAATAGTGTAGTCATCCTTCTAACCATGTTTAAGCACAAGATGATAGGGTGTTGGTAGAAAGAGCTTAAGCAAGATATAAAAATCAAGAGAGACAACGAGAGTTTAGAATTTGGAAACCAAGGAAGGTGATCAAGTATGTAGATGAGATTCATAGACTCTAATCCTATATTGCAGGCTCACCTCGGTACAATTACGTAACCGAAGTGACAAACTCGACCTGCATGGGCCACCATAAAAATATGTAATACCCCAGTCCCAAAATACGTAGGACTAGGAACATAGACATGCCAGTTGTATACATACGAAGTATGCTCCAATATATAGAATCCTCGTATGTATACATAAGCTGTAAGTGCAGTAAAACCAAGGCTAACTAATCTAATCCACAAAATAAAAGAATAAAAGATGTCATATAATCAACTATGAATTATCATTGGTACATGTAATTGGGCGGAGACAAATCCACTACCAACTATGAAAAGAAATACATAACAAAAGAAAGAATGAAGCGAAAACGATCAAAGTACAATAATCCTCGAAGAAATAGAGATGATCATGGCCACGGCTAGAACACCTGCGAAAGACAAGAGTACACACATGGCGAGATAACCAGGTCCTCAGAGGGACGTAACAAGATACATAATATCATGCCATATAAATTGTGATATATAATGGAAAATAAGGGATGCATGCAATATGGTACCTAACCATACTATAGTGAATATGCAATAAAGAATAATCTTTCACATATGGGCACTCGGGCTGTATAGCAGTGGCATCGTTCCTTCCTTCAGGAACCAGTCGTCTCCGTCCATAACGTTTGGTGAACGTCAGAGGAAATCAGTAAGAAAATATCCATAACACTTCATGAACGTCAGAGGGAATCAGTAACAGTAAGGTAAACCAACATCCCCAGCGGAGCTTCTGGTACAATAGCAATTTATATGTGGCCCATACATCAAGAAACTGTTCTGCCCATCCCATGCCTTGTGGAGTCCCATCTATGACTTATATGACCCTCTAGTAACTGCCAAGTACACTAGCATGTAATTCTATTGGCAGTTACTCCTAACCGTCGCATGCTTCATACGTATCGGTGGCCGACCGACTACGCGAGTACGTGTCCTATATGTGACTCACAATACATGGTAAACTAAGTGTTAAGACCGTATGAGATATACCAATACCTCATCAACAATGGGTCGTCACTAGGCTAAGTCGATGCAAGAGAGATAAATAAAAGCAAGAAAACGACCGATAGAGTCGCTTGCACCCAAGTGTGACTTAGACGCACAATTTTATAATAACAAATAAAAAATGCTAAAAATAACAGCTAAAAATAAGAATATATAAATCACAGAGTAAGGTGGCATGGTATCTTGCCTAGTGTGTCGCCTGGTGGTGCGATGTTCTGTCATGTCCCAATAGTCCAATAGCCACGATCGAGGCGTAAGTGTCCGAAATCGGGAATGAAGTAAGGATACGATTAGTCATGATCAGCTAAGATAGTTGAAAAGAATTTGAGTGAGAGATACGTCTGCTATTTTTTTTAGAAAATATCCATACTATTTTGAAGACTAGGTTTTAATAGTAAAATATTTTACACAAATACGTGAAATTCAAGAATACGTTTTTAGGAAAAATCTAAGTTCATTAAAATAAATTTTTCTAGGTTAAAACTATATAATTTTTTATTAGTAAAAATAATTTAGATAAATATTGGGAATACTAGAAATCATTTATAACTTTGAAAAGTACCTTTCTTATTAGTTACAAAAATATTTTAGGAGACATCCTCGAAAAGCTAAAAAATGGCCTTTGGACTAAAATTTTACGTTTATCAAAATAATGAAATTATTAATAATAATATTTACAAAATATATATTTTTAGAATTCCTAAAATAATGCAATTATTAATACAGCAATAATACTACTAGTATTATAAATAATAATGCCCATACCGTCATAAATGAAATAACATTTCTAATAATAATAAAACTAAAAATAATAATAATAAATATAATAATAATAGTAATAGTAATAATAATAATAATAATAATAATAATAAATAATAAGAATAATAATAATTCTTTAAAAACTATTCATCCACTCCCCCCCAAATTTAACACAGTGAGAGAGAGAGAGAGATGCGAAAGAAGAGATCGGAAGAGGGGAAGAGAGAGAGAAGGGGAAAACTTACTGAGGAGGCTCGGCCCGGGCGCTGCGAGGCGACGGCGGTTGCGCAGCTGCGACCAGGGGTGGCTGCGGTCGACGCCGGGGTGGGCACGACGAGGTACCGGAAGAGGCGGCATGCTCGTCGTGGCGGACATGCAACAAGGTAAGGGTTTTTCTTGCTTTCCTTTCCTTGTTGGGATTTTACGAGGTGGTGGTGGTGGTGGTGTTGATGGTTGCTGGTGGTGGTGGTTTTTGATGGACGGTGGTGGTTGGTGTCTACGGTGGGTTTGAGTTTTGGTGGTGGTGCAGGCTGGGTTCGGTCGAGGCTGTTGAGGGATGTGCGGACGATGATGGCGAAGGTCGCCGGAGTTGCTGTGGGTGCCGGTGGTCGTAGCTACGCTGATGGTGGCGTTGGCTATACTGGTGGTGGCAGAGTAGAGGTTTAGCATAAGTGGTTTGTACTGTCCGTGTCGTGATGTTGACACCGACACAGGAATTGGGTTAGAGTGTAGGCTTAGGGTTTGTTATTGTGTCGGGGATTATGTCCTGTGCGATACGAATTTGGATGTCCGGGTGTGTAGTACGGGAAGAGACATATGTACATATAAAATAAAATAATTAGTGGATGGGACACGGACACGGACACGATGTACAGTTTAGATGTGGAGTTGGTGAGGTTTGTGGATTTTATGGAGAAAGAGAGGGGAAGTACCTCTCCTTTTATAGGAGGTGGGAATCCCATTAGGATAAGGATTGGGAGAATTTAATTTCCCCCATAGATAATGTGATAATAAATTTAATTCGATTTAAACTTTAATCGTTCAATCCGAATTATCATAGATAAAACCTTCATTTAATTCAATTTCAAATAAAATCTTTTCTAATTTAAATTATCATATTTAATCAAATATTAAAATTATAAAATATCAAATATCATTTTCATAATTAAATAAATATAGTAATAATTAATTTCAAAAATCATGATAAATACTTAAATATTAAATCATAAAATAACTTTTATAAATAACAAAAATATATTAATAAACAAATTTCAAATTTTGCAAAATATTTGGAATACATTTCATATAAACCACAATTTCCAAATCACTACTTATTTTTAAACGATGAACAAAATAACTCCTTTATACAAAATAAAAATATTTATCACATTGTTTGAATATGTACTTTCCTATATAAAAATATTTTCTAAATTATGTACCTCGACACATATTTGCACTCGTCGAGCAATACAAAACGCAAGTCTTGCACGCTACGCAAATACAATATGCGAATTCGTATGCGACATGCAGATACGAAGTACAAAATAAATACAACAATATTTTTAAAAAAAATCGTAGTAAAAATTTAGGTGGTTTACACCCGCAGGTAACAACATTGAGTTAATCATTTCTGGCAACATTCTGTTCTTCCTCTCTGCTACTCCATTAGATTAAGAAGAGTACGGAGCAGTGGCCTCGTTGACAATTCAATATTCTTTACAGAACGATGTGAATTCATGAAACCGGTACTCTCCACCTCGATCACTTCTTATTCTCTTGAGTTGTTGTCCAGTCTGCTTCTCAGCCTCAGCCCTGCACTCTTTGAACTTCTCGAATGCTTCGTCTTTAGCCTTCAAAAGGTAGATGAATGTGTACTTTAAGAAGTCATCGATGAAGGTTATGACATACTTCATTCTGGCCTTTGCAGGGAATTGTTTGAAGTCATGGAAATCGGAGTGTACCAACTCTAGAAGATCTTCGTTTTGATTAACCCGAGGAAAGTGTTTCCTTGTGATCTTCTTTTGAGCAAAAACCTCACATTTCTCTACAATATTCCTACATTTGGAGATAAGTCCTAGACTAGACATTCTGTTTATTCGTTTACAATAAACATGTTCTAGCCTATTATGCCACAACTCAAGAGTACAAACAGAATTTTAAACATTCTTTCGATATAAAAAGTTTTTCCCAAGTATGTTCTCTTTATGGACATCACCATCTAACCAGCATTGATGTCCATCCTGAGGCCTGTATTGCAGAATAGGCCTCTCGAGATCAATTTTTTTTGTGATAGAAGGTACATACTTCACACCCTAAAGCATCAGAGCATTTTTCGAAGTCAGCTTCAAAACCAACGTTCCAATCCCGAGAACTTTAGCTTGTGCCTGTTCGCGACCATAACAACTTCAGAATTTGACGTGTAGGTGGTGAACCACTCCTTGCTTGAGCAGACATGGCATGTGGCACCTGTGTCTACCCACCAATCAGAGTCAGCCACTACTGCAGTTGTTTGCAAAAACAAAAGTATAAAACTTTATTGATACAAACTTTGTAAAGATTACAAGAATTCTGGAAAAGTACAACTGTAGGAATTCAATCTAGAAGACGATTGCTTTATCCCTTGGACGATGTGAACTTTGAAGACGGTAGCCTCTGAAGTTGAAGGCAAAAGCCTCGAAAGTTGAAGGCAAAAGCCTCAGAAGAATGCAGCAGCACTTGGGCAAGAACTCCTGAACTCTCTGGTATTTCTGAACTTTATGTCTGATCCTCTCTATCTGATCTCCTTGAATGAAGACTTGAAACTCTATTTATAGAGTTCTGGAAATAACTAATTTATAGTTATTCTGAATGGCGCAACTTGGATTGTGCAGCATCAGACTGCGCAGGCAGTTGTCTGGTCGTGGGCCAACTGTCCTGGACATGTGGCATCTTTTGCTTGAAATGTGGATGATCGTATGAAGACGGTTGCCACGTAGTGAGGAATTGATGGCATGAATGCCACGTGTACTTTTGTCAATTATTATGATGAAGTACGCCACATGAATTACGCTGACTTCGGATTGCACTGACATGGATTGCGTCAGTACGGATTGCACATCAGACAGGCTGGTCGATTGTGCTGTATGTACAGCTATCCTTGAACGCTGTGTGGCACAATAAACGAACAGTCTCCTCGTTCTTTGTACTGTCATCTGTCTGAAAGATTTGATCTTGTCAGATAATGATGACATTGCCACGTCAGCCTGCGCAGTTGAAAGTGTGCGCAGTCCGGTGTGCGTAATCGGAATGATGCACAATCTGATGTCTGCACAGTTCATTTGAAAGTTGTATTTCTTGATTTTCTGACTTTGTTGATATGTACAACTTGAATTTTTAGGACCTACAGCAGTGACCTGCACAATCATTGCAACAATATCAGTGATCATAGAAACCTTGCTTGGCTCATCATGCTCTGATTGTTTGGTCTTCCCTTTGCATTCACTCTTGAAGTGGCCCTTCTTGCCACACTTCAAACAAGGCATCTGAGACTTTGCCTTCTGATTCTTGAAGGAAGTCTCCTTAACTTTCAGATTGCTAGGGTTCTTCTTCTTGTTGTGGGAAGCTTCATGTTTTTCCTTGTGTTCCATGGTGTGAACCAAATTGGTGGTAGCCAATTGTTTGGACAGCACATCCACCTTCAGTTGAGCTTTTATTTGGTCCTCAACATAGACTTCCTGTAGGGGATCTTCTAGACTGATCTCCAATTTCTTCCTATGCATGTTTGCATAGAACTTGCTCCACCCAGCGGAGAGATTAGAGACGATCCCTCCAACAACAAACTTGTCGGAGAGGGGCATCGCCTCATCATCCAACTTCTGTTGCAGCTTCAGGAACTCTTCACCTGTAGCAGTATTGGCTTCGTATCTTCAAAGAACTACTTGTGATATTTTTCAACTAAAAATATCTTGCTTCGATTCTTATTATCTTTGTATAGTTTCTCCAGAGACTCCCAAATCTCTCTGACAATAATCTTCTTTGAATATGATTCTACAAGGGAGTCATCCATAGCATTTAGGATCATAAGCCTACAAATGCTATTATTCCATCTCCACTTATCCTAGTTCTTAGTAGCAGCAAAAATTACGTCTGCAGATCCAGTTTCTGGAGCAGTAGGTTCCTCCTCAATAAGCACATGATCAACGTCAGAGAATTGAATATTGAGGCTAACCTGCCTTTTTTCAGATTTGATAGTGTTCACCATCAAATTATTCTAACTTTGTGAAATTAGGATTGATTAGCGAAGCATGAAAGTTTTTCATTATTCAATCAAGCTTTGAGATTGTTAATCCCAGGGCATAATTTTCGATAGAAAACTGAGAAATGAAACGATTGTAAATACAACATTTCGATGCAACACTTCAAAGAAGGTTGCACAACAGAGATCCTCGGAGGATTCTGGGTTACGAAAATCTAAAAAGATTTTGAAACAACGACAAATGAATGTAATTCTTCTAAAAAGAAAGTACAAATCAAATTACTAGCAGCAACGATAGTCCACTAACAGTTTATGATTAGATCAGATCTGTTCTCGTTCAGAACGAGTTGAAGTGGATGACAGGTGATGAAGTGGATGACAGGCGATGAAGTGGATGGAAGAACAGCCTGCTATGGTGAATGATCACCGGTGCTCAAAGCTTCATTCACCCCACACGAATAGCTTCCAGGAACTAGCAAGTTCGACGAAGAACTTTGGAACACTCCTCTCTTTTGACTCATCGGATGGCGTACGGACTCCTACGCTCAGTGGCGCTGGTGCTCTGTTTCTCTTTCTCTTTCAAACTCTGTGGAATTTGTATGGAATGCATTCTAAATACTTGTGTCCTGAGATAGAGAGAAAAAAAAACCTTATGTAGGCCCGTGCTGTAACTGCCCAGTTAGCAGAATATTCGAGACGTGGGAAAAACTTCTCTGAAAGTGTTTTAACCGCTCAAATCGTGCACAGACACGATCTGAGCCAACTGGTGCACAGCGCGTGCCCCCTGCGCAACTTGCACCATACGCGCCAAACTCGTACAGCACAAACTACGCACCTGCGCACCTGCGCACCTGCGCCACATGCTCCAACAGAGGACCCATGCACCTGAGCCAACGAGACGCCACATTACGCCTCATGAGTCCATGAGCCCAAGTCCGAGTCCAAGTTCTAGTTGCTAAGCCCCTACGAGACATAGCTCCAACGAAAATTAATTCCCAAGAGCAAAAAGCTTAAGCTTGACTATGGAGACTTAACCTTACCTCCTAGTAAAATCACCCACATGGTTCTCTCCTTAGGGTCACCACCCCATGTGCATATCTCAACAACACATAGCAAGTATATATATTGATACACCTCATGTTGCTTTTCCAATGTGGGAATAAACTTCACTAGGCATATTGAGAGCAAGCTCTCTATATGTCAAGGAAAAGCTCCAACACATTTTAAAACAAGGAATAAAGTAACTACACAGTGTATACCTTAAAATTTTCATTTGTTGTCCAAATCCGATAAATCATGTACTCCCAATCCTCTTGTGAAACACCTTTATACAGCTTATCTCTGGGGTTAACACCATTCTTCAACAACATTTTATAATGTGCATGCATGTGACTCCTCCAATCTTTGTACCTCAACCGACATATTTTTGTAATGGTCAGCCTCAAATATTTGGAGCAAAAGAAACCATTGACAGTCTCATATTTTACATGTGAAAGTCTTAGTAAAGAAACCTTGTTCAGTTTCAAGGAAAGTGGCAGTAAAATAGCTATTTGGAGCAAAAAAAACATGTGACAGTCTCAATAAAGAAACAAATGCAAACTGTTCATATCATTATTCTAAAATACAAATGATACCATTGAAAATTTTAATCTATTAAAGCTAAAAGTATCATATCATTGTTCCAAAAAAATTAAACTCTTAAAGCTAGCAGTATTATATCACATACTCCATATTAATGTTCCAGATATTCAATAAATCATATCGCATACTCCATATCACAACTAGATAGTATGGGCAAAAATTTAATTAGACACAATCAAGGTTGTAAAAGAGGCTAGGCGTCTGGCGGGTGGCCACCCACTGTCTAGCGCCTAGACTGCCTAGGTGGTCTTCTAATATAGACGGTTGCCGCATATAAAAAAATATAGGAATTGAAACTATGCATAAGTAACAAATTATACCCCAAATTCAAAGCCTCTCATAATAACTAAACATAGTCAAATTCATACTTATAGTTACTGTTACTGTTACTATCCACTTCCAATATAATGAAGAAGAAAAAAAAATTAATAAAGAAAATATTACTGTGCAGAAAAATAAAATATTACTGTTACTGTCCATTGTTCTATTTTACTGAGTCACGTTTCTCTTCCACTAACTCAGACTTCACATGAGCATTAATCAAGAAGAAAGAGAAAAAGCAAAGTCAGAAGAAGAAGAACTGAACAAATGAATAAAGAAAAAGAAGACTGAAAAAGAAAAAGATGAAAAAGAGTGATCAAGAAGAAGAAGAAGAGAAGAAGAAGAAGAAGAAGAAGAAGAAGAAGAAGAAGAAGAAGAAGAAGAAGAAGAAGCCCTAACCTGGCAGCTCCTGCTGCTGCTTCTTCTTCTTCTGCAGGCTGCTGCTGCATCGTCTTCATCTTCTACTGCTGCTGCTTCGTCTTCTTCTGTCGCTGTAAAACGACTAGGTAGCCGCCCCACCGCCTCGAGCGTCCCTGCCTAGGCGGCCGCCCCACCGCCTCGAGCTGCCTAGGTGGCCGCCTAAAGCCATTTTTCTAGCTGGACCGCCTTGGATTCGATTCCGACAAAATCATGAGCGGCACCTAGCCGCCTAGCGTATAGGCGGCACCTAGGCGCCGCCTAATCTCGTCTTTTAGAATATTGGACACAATGATATTGAACATTAGTATCTTCAAGGATAATTGGGATAATCCCAGTACTTTTGTCTTTTTGGAATGCATCAATAGGCTCTGAAACTTTAATTGAGTCAGGCTCATTATCATCATCCAAATCTAGTACATCATTCCATGTACCCCGATGTCGAACCTGTTGCACGGCTTGCCAATTTGCACCTATTCGTGTATTATTAACATATATAGAAGAGTTGTTGCACCTGACTTGGCAAGACAAATGGATCGTCTGAATACCATCGGTACCTGACATCAATGCTAAGGCACTGTGCATCTTTGTTTAGTGTTCGGCTACTACCTGTGTGGAACCATTCACACCAGAAGAAAATGACTTTATGGCCATACATATATGTCAGCTCCCAAACTTTGCATAAATATCCATAAAAGTCTATGGATTTTTCTTTATGAGATTCAAATACTAAATCGCTATTTTGACCCTCACGACGATTGTCACGACCTCTAGTATGGAACCAGACGCCATCGCAAACGCAACCTGAATAAAGAGTTACTATCACATTTGGACCATTCACTAACGCCCATATTTCATCTGTTGCTGTTGGTGACTTTTGTGTTTACAATTGATTCATCTACATACAAATCATATGAAAGGCATATTAATATAATATTAGTTGAATATTATCTAAATATATGTTATACATCTTACATGTTTTTTGAACAATTTTAGAAATTTTTGACATTATATCTGAGTTATATCACCTTCACTTGAATTTTGTAATAGCTTCTTATGTTCCCTACTTGAAGAAATTAAAATCATAAGTAAAAATAAATCAACAAACAAAAGGTTTTAAGTAATGAATGCATGTAAGGATGTTGAATAACATACACTAGGTACGGCTCAACCTCGTCAGTGTTGTAAAGCACAAACCACTTAGAAATTTCGTATTGCTTCTGTGACACATCATGAGCCCTTGTTTGTCGTCCAAAAGGACAAACAGATTGCATGAATATCGTTAACTCAGGACCACGTTCACCACCGTCAGCATTTTATTCTTCTCGATTAAATATCATTTCAACGTTGCTTAAGTACATTAAACAAAAAGCCAAGCTCTTTTTGACAATATAAGCCTTAGCAATTGAACTTCTGGACGAGCTCGATTGGTTACGTACCATTTTAGAGCTCAAAGAAACCTTTGAAACAAACACCAATTACAATAATGAAAACATTTTCAACTTGAAATTTGCATTAACATGGTACAAATTACCTTTCAATTGGGTACATCCAACGATATTGTACTGGCCTTGCAAGGATGGCTTCACGTGGCAAATGAACTGCTAAACCATCACATCGAAAAAAGCTGGAGGAAATATCTTCTCTAACTTGCAAAGTATTAGAACTATGCATTATTCTAACTCCTCTAAGTCATTTTGCACCAACGTCTTAGAGCACAACTCCTCGAAGAAATTACCCAACTCGAACATTATATTACATACATCCTTATTAAGGTAGCCACACATCCCAGTTGGAAGAATTCGTTGTAGAAGGATATGACAATCATGACTTTTTAAGGTTAAATTTTTTCTATTTTTCATGATCACGCACCTTGAGATGTTTGCAGCATATCTATCCGGATATTTGATTGACTTTAAAAATTCAACAAGACCCTCTCTCTCCTTTAGTGTCAATGTGTAAATCGCTAGGGGATTGATGAAGGATCCATCAAAAGGCCTATGTACGTGCAAGTCTTTTCTTATACCCATGTCCTTCGAATCAAAATGAGCTTTTGTTGTATCATTGTTCTTCCCATCTATGTTCAACAACGTTCCAAGCAAATTCTCACATATGTTCATCTCTATGTGCATGAAATCAAGGTTATGTCGGAGCTTCTGTTTCCTCAAAAATGGGAGCTCAAATAGGATAATTTTCTTTGTCTAATTCAGTTATTCTTGGTCACGAGGTATCTTTTTGTTCCTATGGTTCTTTCCGAACTCAACATATGACAAGCAATCCAATTGACTTAGTATCTTTCCCATTGGTATCTCCATGGATTTTATTTGGTGCTCAGCCTTACCATTAAAGGCCTTACTCCTTCGCCAAACATGATTCTCAGGCAGGTAACATTGATGCCCCAAGTAACCAATTTTATTTCTTAAACCTTGAGATGATGCATTATTATTGCTTGTGGGACAAGCAAAATAATCCTTTATACTCTCCCTAGACAAGTTACCATACACAGAAAAGTCATTTATTGTCCACATTATAGCTGCATGCATTCAGAAAGTTTGTTCCCTGGATGCATCATAAGTGAGTACACCACTTTCCCACAACTTGTTTAGCTCATCAATTGATGGTCGCATGTAAACATTAATATCTCTTCCAGATAATTATGGACCTGGAATAAGTAAAGGCATCATAAAATATGGATCCTTCATGCACTTCCAAGGTGGTAAGTTATAGGGCATAAGTATTACAGGCCACAAACTGTAAGAAGTACTCATGTTTTCGAATGGGTTAAACCCATCAGTAGCCATTCCTAGTCGTACATTTCAGGATTCCTGAGCAAAATTAGAAAAATTGCTATCAAACTCCTTCCAATCTACACAGTCGGCTGGATACCCTAATACCCCATCATTCATGTGCTTCTCACTGTGCCATCTCATGTATGTAGTTGTCTTCCTCGATATATACAATCTACGCAACCTTGGTGTGAATGGAGAGTAATGCAAGACCTTACCAGGGTTCTTTTTCTATTACCATCATTCGACTTGTATCTAGACTCTCCACATACTAGACAATTTTCTAAGGCCGCATTCTCCTTCCAAAAGAGTGCACAATCATTTTGACATGCATAAATTATCTCGTACCCCAAGCCCAAGTCACATAAGAACTTCTTAGCTTCATAAGTGAACTTTGGAACCAAATTACCTTCGGGTAGAAGGTCTAATAATATCTCCATCAGCATATCGAATTATTTATTGCTCCACTTGCTCATTTCCTTTACATGAAGCAACGTAATCATAAAATTCAACAAAGTATACTTCTTGCACCATGGGTACACCTCACATTGGGCAGCCTCCAACAGTTTATCGATGTTATGCAGCTCCTCCCTCTGAACGGTATCATCCTCCCAATCATGGCCCATATATGTCCCCCTACAATAATCTTGTACTAATTTAGGAAATTCATCTTCATCGTCTTCTTTCTCTGACATTTTGATATCACCCTCATCATCTCATACTTGATTTTGATACTCGGTAACAAGTTCTCCCTAGTACACCCAATTCGTATAAGACAACATCATTCCATGTCGAACTAAATGATTCTTGACAACTTCTTCGGTATGCCATTCGAGGTTCATGCATTCGTTACATGGACATCGAATCCTACCATTCTTACATACTTTATTCATTACAAATTCAACAAAAGAGTTCACCCTATCAACTTACGGCTGACTTAATCTCTTTCTAAAATGTGTCATCCAACTCTTGTCCATATTCAAGAAAACATAACTGTTAATAAATATCTGAACTTTGATTTGAAGTTCATTTCTTTGGATTTTGTTGGCCTTCATTTATCAGCAAAAGCAACCAGGGAAAAAAAGAGTACTGATTTGATCTGATACCATACTTTATTTACGCAATCATGAAACTAGTTCTCCATCAAATTTCTGCCATATTTAGAGCAGGTAGCCACATATTGAAAGTTGAGTGCAGGCACAATATAATTTACGGTTGCATGTTAACTTGACATCAACCTCGTATTGTATCTTCTAGAGCCAATAGGCTTCTTATGTGTTCCTGTTGTATCTTGTACTAATAAACATTCCTAAGTATGTGTATATTGGCTGTTGTAGTAGAAATATAATTTACTTCTGATATAAGTTAGATGAGTAAGCTTTGATGTCGGATTTACCATAAGCTTAGAGATATATCCACCTTATTTTACATATTGCTTCTCTTGTTAAGCTGTCCACTTATCAGATTCTATCTCATGTGAACATGTTCAATATGAGGCAGATGTTTGAACCTGCACTATATGCAACCTTATGTTGCATAGACACATATATGAAACAACAAGCTGAATTCACGGAGACACGACAATGATCTATATTTTGGCACATGCTAATATATTTTGGAGCATTATGTATTATGTCCAACATGACATGAACACATCTTGGACTTTTAGTGTCCATGCTTCCTAGACACAACCAATGTTAATAGATCCTGCTAAATTGACACAGATGACATTGATTGCATTAATAATGTATGAGGTCCTAAATCCTTAGTAGGAGGAATAAGCAAGGGGATACATTATTAGGTAAAGGAAAAGTATGTAATTGAGGGCGTGAAGCTTTTGCAATTTTCTATTGAAGTAAACTGCTTTGATTAAATCAATTTAAAACTTGCTGATACTTGAGCAAATAGGCTTCTTAATTAGTAGAGATTATATAGAAAAGACCATTCACTACAGTATTTGATATAATGTCAAAACTGACCTACAAGTTGTTATCATGTTTCTAACATATTCATGTAGTAAATGTGTAGAGGAAGATGGATCCTTTTATATAATATATAATGCATTCTTATAAACAGTGCATTTACCAATATAAATACAATTAAAAAAAATATGCTTTTTTTGTTCCTGGAATGTTACTCTAATTGGACCATTTATCTCAAAGATGCAATATTTGAACCATAAAATTTATAACTACTAAATCACTAATTTTCACTTGTGCATTGTTTTTAACTATAGTGAAGATCAAGGACTCAAACTGTCACGCCCCGGTCCCGTAGGACCGATCGTCCTCGCTAAGGTGTGATGCCGCGTGAGTGTCTAGATTGCGCTCACGCAAGGCAGGTTCCATAAGGCCAATTACAGTGGCTTGCGATGGGATCGTCGCACAGAAGTCCAAAGCAGAAATATTGAATAACAGCAGCAGAAATTTAAAGCAAAAAATAAGTCATTCAAAATACCCTTTATTGCTATTGAAACAAAAATTACAACGTGGCACAAGGCCAAGATTACAATCACTCAAGCTCACTCTTCTCACAATTACAAGTTACTCAGCTCTCTCTCATCTCTTAACACAATTTGAGTAGTCTAGCGGAAGGTTCGGATAGACGATGTCCATAAATTGTGTCCTGTATAAGTCATGAGTCCATGCGGCCGTATGCCTCGAAATGCCAAGGAACTCCGTGTCTCGACGTATCCAAGCGAGCTCTGCGCCACGAGCTTCTACCTGTGCCTACACATGGAAACTGTGTGGGTGTCAATACTCAACTTTACCGGTGGAGTGAGCTCCTCACCCACTCATATGAAATCAACACGTTCATTTACTTTATGCAATATAAGCCCTTTATGATTGTCTTTCTATTCTTGCCTTAGGGTCAATTTTAGGACATAGACGCCTGGCCTATTTGTGTCTCTAGACCATCATCGTGCTATCACACCGATAACTTACTTATCGTTGTGCCATAAACCATTCTCGTACTTGCAACATCAACGCACCTACACAAGCTTGTCTTTCGGCTATACTTAGCGACGTACCGACATGGTCATGCTATGCTCTATTCGTGCTTCAGTATAATCGAAGTAGTGCCTTCCCACTTAGTCTTTCACCTATGCTCGTGTCATAATTGCATGGTCGTGCCATGACATATAGAGGTTGTGTCTCGTAACTCATGATGCCTTAACAAACCTGCCCTACGGACCTTCCTGACTTAACTTTGAAATGTCTTAATTTAAACCTATGCACTTTATGCCAACGAACTCATTAGTCTACCCAAATCTCGTGCCGAAGCACGTACCCTGGCTATAGCCAAATCTTAGACTTATCGACTGTGTTGTATACAAAGTAAATAATTCGTAACCCACTCAACCGGGCTCACACATCTTGACTTGCTTAAGGGATGCACGCGGATAGCCGCTACTATGCCGACTTATCTATAAAAAAGGGTCACTAGCAATGTCAAGCTATCTTGGACCTTAATTGGATAATACGATACGTTCGTATACAATGAGGCATGATCTCGCCAAATTTCCCATACTAATCGCTCTACGGTGCACCCTCGGGTCAGGTCGCAGACCACCCGAGGGTCCCGTAGGCATGTTCTTCGTAGGCTAGACCGGTCCTGTGGCCGTAGGTACCGTCTGAGGAACAAAACCATCCTTGTCGACAAGTTATCCAATGACCATGCAAGACTCAATTTACCTTGTCATTCCTTATTCATGATCGTGCTTTCCATATTTCTATCGAGACTCCCAAGTAGCGGGACCGATCTCGATGACAACCAGTCATATGAACTTTCTATCGAGACTCCCAAGTAGCGGGACCGATCTCGACGACAACCAGTCGCGTGAACATTCTATCGAGACTCCCAAGTAGCGGGACCGATCTTGATGACAACCAGTCGCGTAAACTTTTTATCCTTTTAAAACCCAAGGAACGACCACTGAACAGTCTTCCAGCTTAACTTAGACCAAACATATGTTCTTTAACCGTGGTATACTTACCCTTGAACCTACCGTGGCTCGTGTCTTAAACAAACTTGTTTTTTAAGCAACACTATCGCTCAAGTCATACTTTATATGATGAGCCTAGGATCGTGGGACTATTCGACTTGACAACCTCAAAAAACATGGGACAGTATATGCTATGACTTTGATAGCGCAACAAACTCTTTCCTAGCTTAATCGTGTAATAACTTAACAAGCGGGCAAGGGCTATGTCAAGCCTTGCATTGTAGTAACGTGTCGTGCAAGCGTTCGACTTGAACAACCAAGTTCTTTAGGTAATTCATAACCCGTGAGACGAGCAGTAGTAACGTGCCTAGACTTATGCCAAGAATCGTGCAATGGAACTTAACCCGTGAGATGAGCAGAGGCTAGGCTAAGCCTTGGACGATGGGACCTTGTATGCTTTATTAACCATTTATGCGGACGACACCTATGACATAGGCTAATTCATAACTTTATGGCGAAGATCGACTTTTCTTCTCCCAAGCCACGGGACGAAGGACCAAGTGTTATTTTGAAAGCCATTATGCAATATTTATAAGCCGACCGTGGGACGTTTTCCATGTTCTAACTCAATTACCCCAAGTTGGGATTATTTCCTTAGCTATGTGGATGCGTCTCTTTTATTATCAAGCCTGCTTGTGCAGTTAAAAACTTTCGTTTTATTAGTACGAAGGCCAAGCTGAGGCAAGTTCACCGAAGCCACCCACCTGAGCGAGGAGTCGCCTCGACCGAGCTGGTGTTCGAGCAGCTGTTGCATGGCTAAGTCCGAACGCCATCAGCATTTTGATTCCTCCAATTGATTGAGCGGGACGGAGCATTACATTATACACCACCCAAAAAAGTTTTGTCCTCGCAACTAACTGAGTACACTTATTGACTTATAATTCGACTCATCATCCAGTGACTCTCGCACGCACTTCGCCTTAATCGATATTCAAGTTCATTTCCAAACTAACGATCGCACTATTATCAATCTTTCACTTGAGACACGATTCCTAAATCCTCGATACCCTTCCATTCCTTTTGTTTTATTTGAATTTAACGTATCATTTGGTTGGATCATGCACATATTCCAGGCGTCCCTAAAATATATACATTTCAGCCAAGCCTCATGATAGATTATTCATTATTCTCACTCGAGTCAGATCGTATATATATTCAGGCGTCCCTAAAATACATGCATTTTAGCGAAGCCTTATGAGTGGGGTTTTCCTCAAGTTGAATCATTCTATCCATCTATACCATTTTTTAATCCTATCAATCCTCCAGATCAATCATGCCAATGTTATCTCTCCAACATAGACGTCTCGCCTAACCGCTAGGCCATCTCTCAAGACTAAAGTCAATGTCAGGATTGGAATCATAGTTCCGCAACAATAATACCAATACTGACCCCAATCCTAGGGTCAAACCAAAGTTGATAATATGGGATTTTCTACCCAAGCTCTTATCACTCAGATTTCTAAACATCGAGCATGTATTTCTCCTATTCGCACTTGCAACTCTTAGTCCAAGGGGTCTGAGTCTCTCAACAAAGCCATCCTATCATAAGTTCACCCAACCAATTCTTCTGCATATCAATATCGCTCGTCCAATAAGCCATTCGCTTAGTCTATTTCTTTTGAATACGTTCGATATAATCCACCTATCCATAATTTTCGAGTCAAACATGCTACGACATGATGTGTTACTAAACCATAATTTTTATTTCATATTCCCTAAGTCATTTATTGCAATTCACGTAATTGTTCACAAGGTCGCCTAGCTCAACAATATGTCATACCCCAATCGCACGCAAGTTCGATCATCCACGTGGGACATGAAATCACCATGCATTCCCCCAGGATAATCGTTCCTATCGGGGGACAGCTCTTGCTTGAGTCTAGACTAATTTATTCACGATACGTGTCACGACCCGCACCCACTGTGAGGGTACGAGAACGTAACAACGCCCAGCCTACGCTACAGTGTCGATGGTAGAACGCTGTTCTAGGTTATGAACTTTAACTAGCATAATATGAATACTCTCCATAAGGAGTCCAACACAGAGGTACAACTCAATCACATTCTAAGGTAGAATGTAGCTCGATGAAATAGATAAGAAATCCTCAACTGAGGTACAACAGAAAAGAAATACAAGTCTTATCATCTCTAAAAATATACAAACTCTGAATCAAGAACAACAACTAAACATGAAAAGGAAACAGTCTAAGCTATCTATACTAAGCAAGGTATCATCCTCAGCAGCTGCCTGAACCTCCCCAGGGGTCCAGGTCGCGAGTGTCATCTAGGCAAGCTCCAAGTAAGGGGTGCAGGGTTCCTCATCATCCTCTGTAAAATTTTCAACAGGTCCATTCAGGACGAGAGCGAGCACAGTACATCTCAGCAGTTCATAGCAGGTTAGAAAATATAATCATGCAGTAAAGTAAGATATAGATACTGAAAGAAATGCAGTATGTAAACAGAGAGATAACTGTAATAGAAATATCTACTATAAGTAGAGAGCTACCAGTGACTAGTGATTTAGAGTACAAATTCGACATGTGAACGACTTAATTTTTACATGGCTATACTAAAGAGGCGTACATGGCTATTCTACTTTGGAATTGTTCACATGGCTATTTATACTCCCCCGTACCCCCAACTAATACACAAGGATCCAACCAGGTTATGTTATGATTCTATGTAACAGCCCCCGAAGGGTGGTAAGCCCCCAAAGGGTGATATGCCCCCAAAGAGTGATAAGCCCCCGAAGGGTGATATGCCTCCAAAGGGTGATAAGCCCCCGAAGGGTGATATACCCCCAAAGGGTGATAAGCCCCCGAAGGGTGATACATAGTAGTCCCATAAATGGGGATTCTGATAGACCCAATAAATGGTATAAGGATTCAGAGAAGACTCTGTGATCATATGGGTATATGTCACAAGTGATCAAAGAACCAAAGAAGCATATGATATGCCATGTAAGTGAAACGCATAAAACATAGAGTACCCGATACTTCCTGAAGGGATAACATCTCAAGAATGGATCCATATAGTACTAATCCATGTGACCAACGTGACAGTATCAAGTAAAGTAATTTAATACAGAAAATAATTCTAAGCAAGATATGAAATGATCAGAGAATGTACTCGCCTCGTATCTGAATGTCTGAAATAAATGTACTGTCCGAGATGAGATACCTGACTCCTAGTTAGAGCAACACAAGTCAAGATGTATACATGGGATGATAAATGTAATCTACAATGCATCTGCATGCTGTCTAGATCAAACTAGGCCAAAGTCAACTCTTGGTCAACTCTAGTCAACTACACTAGTCAAACTAGGTCAACTAGGTAAAGACTGACCCAAACAAGTCTAATAAGTCTCACTAGGCCTAACCAAGCCTAGTCTAGCAATCACACACCAATCATAAGTCATACTAGACTATCAAAACACAACATTGGTGTATTCATATCATACACATAGGCCCTATGCCCTATAGTCCACATCACACATATTTCACATATTATATATGTCTATCTATACACATACATGTATATATATATATATCAACAGGAAATCTCTATTTATCATATTAACGCATTTAGCCACATGTAATACATATGTAGAGAGAGAAAAGAGCATGTGTGTATGTGAGTGTCACATAGAGTTGTGTCAAGAGAGTGTGGGTTATCATGGAATGAGTGTTAGGCAATGTGTGAGTGAGAGTGTCTATGAGTGAGGGTTATATAGTGTTGTGTGCATTGTGTGTGGAGTGATATGTAGGGTGAGTGACTAAGTGTGTGTACACAGGTTAACACAGATTCAGTTCACAGTTTAGTCCTAAATTAACATTCAGAAAAAGGGAAGAATTCAGTTTACATGGCTAAACAAGCTCAGTTGAGAGTGTCATGTGTGTATAGAGTTTAGATTTCAGTTTGTGGGTAGATGTGTTAAGAGGGTAGTCAACATGTGAGGGGCTGTCCATGGGGCATCAATTAGCTGGGTTTAGGGGACTGCTATGTGGTGAGTTTGGACAGGGAATGACAGGTTTATGGGGAGCCATTCTTCTCAGGTTTTTAACAGGAAAATATAATAATGTGTGTTATGTGATATCCTAAAAAGAAAAATAGTGAAGGGGATTTAGGAAATGGGACAAACAGTGAAGGGTTAGGCCCTCAGGAGTTTCCAAAATAGTGTGCATGATCATGATAATAGTGCAATGTGAATCAAATAAAATTCATTCACATCTCAAGAGATGGCAAGTGACAGTGTAGGATATGTGTCAAAGGTATATACATGTGTGTGACAGGAAAATAAGTGTCATGGGAAACAAGGGTTAATCAGGTTAAGTCTTAGGCTCAACAGGGAGGGCAGTGTGTCATAGGTAGAGGAAAAACATTGTGTGTTCCAGTTTGTGTGTGAGTGTTGTGTTAAACTTATGTGTGTCTAGGCGACAAAGGGTGTGAGATGGAAAGTAGGGTGTGTGGTATGCAGTGGATAGATGGGTGATGGAGAAATATGAATGTGCAGTGGGAGATGGCAGCTTAACATCAGATTTCAATTAAACAGAAAATGAAAAGTTCAGAAATTCAGAGTGTGGACTGTGTGGTTCAGTTTTGTGGGACTGGTGATAGTATAGAAAGTGTGAATTAGGGAGACATGTGTGAGGTAATAATGTGAGTGTTGAGACTATCTCAGGTTCTGATTTCCTGAACCTGTGACAAGAAACCCCAACTCAAAAAATAAAAAACTCAACCCAGTGGTTCCCTATCATTAACACAATCCAAGTGAACTAATATCATGCCCAGGAATAAAACATAAAATTTCAAGAATCAAAATTCAGTAGAAAATAGTGATTAAATTCAGGATGAATTCCTGAAACATGCATTCATTTAAAACACTCAGTCTATACCAGTTAACAGCTTATTCCAAATGTTCGAATTCCATTTGAAACACAAAAACCAAATCTAAATCTGTAAACAGTCTTGTAGTAGACTAATACCCAAGTAGGGATTAAACATATCAATTTAAACATCATTTAATCGGTTAAAATTGGGAAGAACTATGGAATTAACAGAAATAAACACTGCGTATCAGTGAACCCCAATTTTAAACCCAAAATACATTAGAAATCAAATATATTGCAAAACAAAAGGTGGGTAAATCATGTCATATATTTGTAGGTGTCAGAGGTGTCTTCGTGTCCAAGAAACTGGACACGAATCGTGTCCAAAATACTACACGAACATAGACTCGAAACTGTGTACAAACAGTGTCGTGCACGCGTGCACGTGTATGTAAAACACGACACACATCCCGAAACAACACGTGGGTGTGCACACATGTATGCCTAGACTAGGGGGACATGCACATGTGTCTATATCGTGTCCAAGTGAGTCGTGTCAGGAGTAAAAATGTCGTATCAGACGCAAATTTTCGCGTGTGTGCACAGTGCACGAATCAGTGCGGGCTCGATTGCTCCCAAACCATTCAACGAGGTCCTACAAAACTTTGTAGGCCTCGTGTCAGTCATGTAGGGAGTCCCCATGTCAAATTTTGTGTGGTGAAGTGGCGTGTCCAAGGCAAACCAGGACACGGACAGCAGGACACTGCCCGTGAGTGCTGCGAGCGTGTTCGTGTCCTATTTTAACACGGACATGGCTCGAAAACCAACTCAGTCCATGGGGAAATTAGTAAACACATATAAATCAATATTTTTATTCAATTACTTTTCAAAAATAGCAAATAAATTCCTTTTGTGATATTTTATCAAACATATGCATAAACACAATGATACGTGCCCGAAACGAATAAGAAATGGACACGACTCGACACGAAACCAATACCTATAGCTAGGGGACACTTAGGGCTTCCTATTCATGCAAAGAAGTCGAAAATCTATGGAAGGAATAGGAAGTTACCTATATGTTCAATTTCTAATAAAAAGCTCCAAAAAGGAGGGTTTCTCCTTGTTAGCCAAACTCTCCAAATTGTCCCAAACCTGAGAATGCTCTCCATGAACAGCAAGAGGGAGACAATTAGAATCTAATACAAGTGGTTTGAGCCAAAAAGGAGTTAAAATAGGAAAGTTATGGATTGGGGAAGATGGCTATACCTCTTTCTTCAAAGCTTGAGAGAAAAAATAATAAAAGAGGCAAGAACAAATGGAAGAGGCATTAAATAGGGTGGAAAACCCTACGTTGGCTTCCATGGGCTGATTAGGATTAGGTTTGGTTCATGATGTGGGCCTATGGGCTTTAAGGCTAATTATTGATTTTAAGGTTTAATCACAAGTCATGGCTTAAGATTAAATCTAACTTAAGTCAAATAACCATACCATGGGTCAACTCTAGTCTAACTAGGGTTACATGACCTAACCAAGTCCAAACACAACTAGGGTTAGCTTCTAGGTTCGCCTACCAAGGTCATTGCTAGTCAAAGTCAACCTAGTCAACCCTCAATCAAACAATTCCAAAATAAATTCTAAAAATTCCCATAAATTCAAATAAATTATAATAAATCCAAATAACCCTAAAAATGTCAAAAATACCCTAATCACATGGCTAGGCTCTAGGGTAGACAGTCTTTACTGTTCACTAGCAAAACACCAAAAATTACAAGTCATGAATTTAAATAGTTAAAAAAATAATTAAAAATCACTAAAATCATAATATGAAATAAATATCATTAAATAATAATTATAATTACAAAATTTTAAAATTACCCTCTTCTGGAAAACTGGGTGTTACAATCCTACCCACCTTATAAAAATTTCGTCCTCGAAATTAAGATGGTAGCAGGCCTTCTAGGTCAAACACCCCACAATCAAAGTCTCAAATATACCGTCAGATAATCATATGCGTCTGTCCGAAATCATGATACTCAGAATCTTCATCGTGCTAGTGAGCAAGGCTACGATAATGACAGAGTCCTCGACTAAGGCACATACCTCTAGAATCATGGTATTTAAAATTTTTGCATTGTCGCATGCTTGGCAGCGAAAACCTTAAATTCCTACAACCGAGAAATACATCCTAAATCTGACTATATGTCCTCACTATGCCAGCTAAACACGACTATCGAAGATTCTAGATTCCATAACTGGATGACCTAGCCCATATGATTTATCTCAGAAGAAATCAAACATGACACAAGAACAATATGACAAAATTGACAAATCAACAAGGAACAGAAGGAATCGAAATTTCAAGGCAGTTATAAGAGGCAATTCCAGAATTTGAGTCAAAAGAATGGAACCTACAACTAGATCTCCAACGGCCTGAGCATCCTTGACTGTTTTGGCGAAAGCTCGCCCTTGCTGGCCTCCCCTGGCCTGCTGCTGATGCTGCATATACCTTTGCTGCTGAGTCGGTAAGGGTAATCCCCTCTGCTGGCCTACCGGGGCCCTAGCTCCTGCTCCCTGAACTGTCTGTCCCGATGACTCGGGACACTCTCTCAGACGATGATCGGATC
This sequence comes from Iris pallida, assembly GCA_029216955.1. NCBI lineage: Eukaryota > Viridiplantae > Streptophyta > Magnoliopsida > Asparagales > Iridaceae > Iris > Iris pallida. Next base: position 12,985,382 of record JANAVB010006800.1, on the reverse strand, counting down.
CTCCGCAAAGCAAACATCTGTCCAGCCTCTTCCGGCATTCGCCCCAATCGTGCCCTGGTCTCTTGCAAAAAGGGCAAATGATAACAAGCTTCTATTCCGGGATCTGCTGCTGCCTCTGCGGCTGCTGCGCCTGCTGAAAGGGTACGCGGTCCTGAAACTACCATCGCTGAAGGTAGACCCCCGGCTGTTGGTACTGCTGCTGAAACTGTAGAAGTAGCATCTGCTGCTGAAACTGTAGAGGTAGCATCTGCTGCTGAAACTGTAGAGGTAGCATCTGCTGCGGATACTGCTGCTGAAACTGTAGGGGTAGCATCTGCTGTGGATACTGTGGCTGAATCTGCAAGTGGGGCATCTGATGCGAATACTGCTACTGAATCTGCAGGTGGGGCCTCTTGGCCGGGCCTGCACTGCCACTAGCTCCCTGAGTGTCTCACATCCTCTTCTCCTTCAGCCCAAGATTGTCCTCCGCTGTCATAGCTCCTACCAGAATCTGCTCGAAAGTGGCATTGCGGTCGCTCTTGTTATATGACTTGATCTCTCCGATCAAACCCCTATGGAACCTTCTCGTCTTTCCGACCTCGATAAGATCCTCGATGAATCTGCTCAAACGGCTGAACTCTCCAGCATACTCCTCAACGGTCTGGTTCCCCTGAACCAAACTCTCGAACTGTGCCTCTAGAGCATGGAGTGCGGTATCGGGAAAGAATTTCTCCTTGAACAGTTTCTTGAACGTTGTCCAAGTCTGACCGACTGTACCAACCCTCAGGTCCGTCTAGTACCAGGTTCGGGCCAAGTCCTGCATCTGACTGGCGGTTGCCTCGATCTGTAATCCTGCTGGTATCTGTGCCAATTGAAATATCTTCTCAATGTACTCTATCCAATCGTCAGCGTATATGATGCCCTTTGTACCCTTGAAGTCTCGGGGTCCCTTTTTCTTGAAGGAATGGATGTCTGGAGTCCTCGGCTGATACGGCTGTATCTGGCCTCCCTGTGGTTGAGCAGCCACCAGCTCCACTGTCGTCCTGACCAACTGGTGAGTATCTTGTATGCTCTGTCGGATATCAGCAGACTGGCTCTGCTGTATCTGCTGCTGAAACTCCATGCATCGTTAGAAGAGGGTAAATATCTGAGCCGTATCTACTGTCCCTGACGGTAACTACTGCTGGTACATATCTGGAATGACGGGAAAAGACCTCCAGACAGGTGGAGGTGCACTCCCAAAAGCTGCAGAAACTCCTATATGAGCAGAAATAGAGGGTACTGTGGTCCCAGCGTCCACGATCGGATGAGAGGTGGTTGGCCTCTCACCAGCGTCTGCTGAGCCAGAGCGATGCGACCGTGTCTCGATCACCATCCTGGAGACCGGTCAAACAAGGAATCAATACTGAGAAAGAAACGATAATTCAAGGGAGGACAGTTATTCACGGAAGCAATACTCAACAGAAATTTAGATGGCAGGAATCCAGTTAAGAGTTTTTCCTAATGTGATTGAGTACCTCAAAATAATCCTAATCCTACTGCAAGCTGTAGTGATACTCTAATTCGAATACCACTACACAAACTCGGTCTGCATGGGCCACCACTAAAAACGTGTCACGACCTGCACCCACTGTGAGGGTACAAGAATATAACAATGCCCAGCCTACGCCACAGTGTCGACGGTAGAACGCTGTTCTAGGTTATGAACTATAACTAGCATAATATGAATACTCTCTATAAGGAGGCCAATACAGAGGTATAACTCAATCATAATCTAAGGTAGAATGTAGCACGATGAGATAGATAAGAAATCCTCAACTGAGGTATAACAGAAAAGAAATACAAGTCTTATCATCTCTAAAAATATACAAACTCTGAATCAAGAACAACAACTAAACACGAAAAGGAAACAGTCTAAGCTATATATACTAAGCAAGGTATCGTCCTCAGCAGCTGCCTGAACCTCCCCAGGGGTCCAGGTCGCGAGTGTCATCTAGGCAAGCTCCAATTAAGGGGTGCAGGGTTCCTCATCATCCTCTGTAAAATTTTCAACAGTTCCAGTCAGGACGGAAGCGAGCACAGTACATCTCAACAGTTCATAGCAGGTTAGAAAATATAATCATGCAGTAAAGTAAGATATAGATACTGAAAGAAATGCAGTATATAAACAGAGAGAGAACTGTAATAGAAATATCTACTATAAGTAGAGAGCTACCAGTGACTAGTGATTTAGAGTACAAAGTCGACATATGAACGGCTTGATTTGTACATGGCGATACTAAAGAGGCGTACGTGGCTATTCTACTTTGGAATTGTTCACATGGCTATTTATACTCCCCCGTACCCCTAACTAATACACAAGGATCCAACCAGGTTATGTTATAATTCTATGTAACAACCCCCGAAGGGTGGTAAGCCCCCAAAAGGTGATATGCCCCCAAAGGATGATAAGCCCCCGAAGGATGATATGCCCCCAAAGGGTGATAAGCTCCCGAAGGGTGATATGCCCCCAAAGGGTGATAAGCCCCCGAAGGATGATACATAGTAGTCCCATAAATAGGGATTCTGATAGATCCAATAAATAGGATAAGGATTCAGAGAAGACTCTGTGATCATATGGGTATATGTCACAAGTGATCAAAGAACCAAAGAAGCATATGATACGCCATGTAAGTGAAACGCACAGAACATAGAGTACCCGATGCTCCCTGAAGGGATAACATCTCAAGAAGGGATCCAAATAGTACTAAGCCGTGTGACCAACGTGACAGTATCAAATAAAGTAATTTAATACAGAAAATTATTCTAAGCAGGATATGAAATGATCAGAGAATGTACTCGCCTCCTATCTGAATGTCTGAAATAAATGTACTATCCGAGATGAGATACCCGACTCCTAGTTAGAGCAACACAAGTCAAGATGTATACAGGGGATGATAAATGTAATCTACAATGCATCTGCATGCTGTCTAGGTCGAACTAGGCCAAAGTCAACTCTTGGTCAACTCTGGTCAACTACACTAGTCAAACTAGGTCAACTTGGTAAAGACTGACCCAAGCAAGTCTAATAAGTCTCACTAGGCCTAACCAAGCCTAGTCTAGCAATCACACACCAATCACAAGTCATACTAGATTATCAAAACACAACATTGGTGTATTCATAACATACACATAGGCCCTATGCCCTATAGTCCACATCACACATATTTCACATATTATATATGTCTATCTATACAAATACATGTATAAATATATCAACAAAAAATCTCTATTTATTATATTAACATATTTAGCCACATGTAATATATATGTAGAGAGAGAAAAGAGCATGTGTGTGTGAGTGTCACATAGAGTTGTGTCAAGAGAGTGTGGGTTATCATGGAATGAGTATTAGGCAATGTGTGAGTGAGAGTGTCTATGAGTGAGGGTTATATAGTATTATGTGCATTGTGTGTGTGGAGTGATATGTAAGGTGAGTGACTAAGTGTGTGTACACAGGTTAACACAGATTCAGTTCACAGTTTAGTCCTAAATTAACATTTAGAAAAAGGAAAGAATTCAGTTTACATGGCTAAACAAGCTCAGTTGAGAGTGTCATGTGTATGTATAGAGTTTAGAATTCAGTTTGTGTGTAGATGTGTTAAGAGGGTAGTCAACATGTGAGGGGTTGTCCATGGGGCATCAATTAGCTGGGTTAAGGGGACTGCTATGTGGTGAGTTTGGACAGAGAATGACAGGTTTATGGGGAGCCATTCTTCTCAGGTTTTTGACAGAAAAATATAATAATGTGTGTTATGTGATATCATAAAAAGAAAAATAGTGAAAGGGATTGGGAAATGGGACAAACAGTGAAGGGTTAGGTCCTCAGGAGTTTCCAAAACAGTGTGCATGATCATGATAATAGTGCAATGTGAATCAAATCAAATTCGTTCACATCTCAAGAGATGGAAAGTGACAGTGTGGGGTATGTGTCAAAGGTATATACATGTGTGTGACAGGGAAATAAGTGTCATGGGAAACAAGGGTTAATCAGGTTAAGTCATAGGCTCAACAGGGAGGGCAGTGTGTCACTGGTAGAGGGAAAACAATGTGTGTTCCAGTTTGTGTGTGAGTGTTGAGTTAAACTCATGGGTGTCTAGGCGAAAAAGGGTGTGAGATGGACAGTAGGGTGTGTGGTATGCAGTGGATAGATAGATGATGGAGAAATGTGAATGTGCAGTGGGAGATGGCAGCTTAACCTCAGATTTCAATTAAACAGAAAATAAAAAGTTCAGAAATTCAGAATGTGGACTGTGTGGTTCAGTTTTGTGGGACTGGTGATAGTGTAGAAAGTGTGAATTAGGGAGACATGTGTGAGGTAATAATGTGAGTGTTGAGACCATCTCAGGTTCTGATTTCCTGAACCTGTGACAAGAAACCCCAACTCAAAAAATGAAAAACTCAACCCAGTGGTTCCCTATCATTAACACAATCCAAGTGAACTAATACCATGCCCAGGAATAAAACATGAAATTTCAAGAATCAAAATTCAGTTGAAAATAGTGATTAAATTTAGGATGAATTTCTGAAACATGCATTCATTTAAAACACTCAGTCTATACCAGTTAACAGCTCATTCCAAATGTTCGAATTCCATTTGAAACACAAAAACCAAATCTAAATCTGTAAACAGTCTTGTAGTAGACTAATACACAAGTAGGGATTAAACATATCAATTTAAACATTATTTAATCGATTAAAATTGGGAAGAACTATGGAATTAACAGAAATAAATACTGCGTATCAGTAAACCCCAATTTCAAACCCAAAATACATTGGAAATCAAATATATTACAAAATAAAAGGTGGATAAATCATGTCACATAGTTGTAGGTGTCAGAGGTGTCTTCGTGTCCAGTAAACTGGACACGAATCGTGTCCAAAATACTACACGAACACAGACTCGAAACTGTGTACTAACAGTGTCGTGTACGCGTGCACGTGTCTGTAGAACACGACACACATCACGACACAACACGTGGGTGTGCACACGTGTACGCCTATACTAGGGGGACGTGCACATGCTGTATCGTGTCCAAGTGAGTCGTGTCATGAGTAAAAAGGTCGTATCAGACGCAGATTTCCGTGTGTGTGCTCAGTGCACGAATCAGTACGGGCTCGATTGCTCCAAAACCATTCAACGAGGTCCTACAAAACTTTGTAGGCTTCGTGTCTGTTATGTAGGGAGTCTCCGTGTCAAATTTTGTGTGGTGAAGTGGCGTGTCCAAGGCAAACCAGGACACGTACAGCAGGGCACTGCCCGTGAGTGCTGCGAACGTGTTCGTGTCCTATTTGGACACGGATACGGCTCGAAAACCAACTCAGTCCATAGGGAAATTAGTAAACACATATAAATCAATATTTTTATTCAATTACTTTTCAAAAATAGCAAATAAATTCCCTTTGTGATATTTTATCAAACACATGCATATACACAATGATACGTGTCCGAAACGGATACGAAATGGACACGACTCGACACGAAACCAATACCTATAGCTTGGGGACACTTAGGGCTTCCTATTCATGCAAAAAAATAAAAAATCTATAGAAGGAATAGGAAGTTACCTATATATTTAATTTTCCATGAAAAGCTCCAAAAGGGGGGTTTCTCTTTGTTAGCCAAACTCTCCAAATTGTCCCAAGCCCGAGAATGCTCTCTATGAACAGCAAGGAGGAGACAATTAGATTCAATTGTAATGCCTGTGGTTCGTATTACATATTCTTGGAATATGTGTACGTATTTTATTCTTGTATTGCATGATTTTCTGGCTTGGCATTTCCTTTTAGGCTTGGTTTGTTCCTTGTTCGGGTTGGTTGGTTTGGCTTGGCTTGGTTTTGATTAGGTTCATGATGAACCCAAGGTGAACCCCTACCTACCATCACCATTTGTATTTATTAGCCCTCTTCATTCTTTCTCTTCATTATTCATCTTCTTCTTCCTCATTTACTCCCTTAACCTACCTAAGAGAGAAGCGAGAGGTCTAGGCAAGTGCAACTTGCTTCCACAAGAGAGCTCATTTTTATTGTTCCATTAGCTTCTCCTTATGTTTCTAAGACACATCAGAACTTATCATTTTCCATTTTGAGGCTTTAATTTTTGTAGATCTAGAAATTAGTCACTTTCAGATTTTGGTGGTTTTGATCTATTAAACTTCTTTGTTTTCAAGTTTTGATGGTTCCATGTTGTAGAGAATTTTATTCTACCAAATTTTGACCTTTGAAAAGTTGGATTTGGACTTATTTTGGCCAAGTTATGGACTTTTGAAGCTTGGGTTCAAACTATGGAGTTCCTGCTGATTTGGAGAAGACAGTGAGCAGTGCGCGAGCTTTTTAGCTTGTGCCACTGAGTTGTGCACGCTCTTTAGCACAGCGCAGTCCTTATACGCTGCCTTTTGGAAGCGTATGTCATGCATACGCTGCCTTGACAAGGAGTCGTATGGACCTCATACGCTGCCTTGGCTAGGAGTCATATGGACCTCATACGCTGCCTTGATGAGGAGTCGTATGGAGTACATACGCTGCCTTTTGGAAGCGTATGTCTTGCATATGCTTGACCTGAGCGTATGCTGACCTGAGCGTATGCTGCCTGAGCGTATGCTACCTGAGTGTATGCTGACCTGAGCGTATGCTGCCTGAGCGTATGCTGACCTGAGCGTATGCCGACCTGAGCGTATGCTGACCTAAGCGTAGCCTGACTTGAGCGTAGCCTGATTACCCTAGATCTTCTATAGCCCTGTATATTGATATTTTATTAGATATTTAACATCCATTTTATATCCTTACGCCTTTTGTCCTGAACTTGATAATCACGAATTTACTTGATATATTATAATTGATAATTGAGCATGACGTGATAGTGACCCGTAGTGGTGCACTCCTGACATAATAACCTGATATGACCTGATAGTGGCCGTTGTGGTGCACTCCTGACAAGTATACTTGGCATGATAAACTGACATGATTATCTCGAATAGCTGTTGCGACGGCTACCTGACATGACATGACCTGTATAATCTGGACACCGTGGGCGATTGTGTTTGTATAAATAAACAGTCCTGTCTTGCATCATGTCTAGAACAGGGACTCCTGAGTACCACGGTCAGGAGTACCTACTAAAATGGACTAAGGCTAATAACTAGATTAATACATTAGTCATGACGAGATTTTCCAGCTACAGGCAATCCCGTTACCTGGGCACGCCTTGGGATCTGTAGCCTGCCGTCGAGTAGGGCACATTTCCAGCACACTGTCATGTGTTGCACCCTTCAAGCTACCTAAAGGTACATTCGTTTCCTGGACGATGTACCCACCTGAATTCAACTCTAATCTTTTAACCCGGGTAACCTGGATGGTCTGCAGGGCTTGTGGTTGTGGAATAATCTCACTGCATCTTGTTAGTAATTAGGCTTGTGACAACCCTAGTTAGTTAAAGTATCAAGCCGTAATTCTTGCTTAGCCGTGAAGTGATTGGACGAAGTCTAACCAGTCTAGTCTTGCCCTGATCCTGTCCCAGATTATTGAATGACCAGAATGCTTGTATTTATTTTACCGATAAATGGTAAGAATTCCAAGTTCTGTTCAGACGAAGGGTTACAACCCCGGTCCTTGTTTGGTTTACGGGTTGTAACCTGGTTATCTGAATAGTACCATGGTTATCTCGTCGTATATCATCCTGGTGTATTTTTTTATTTCCAGTTCTTACTTTTATTTATATCTTGTGCTGATTGCTGGTTTTAGCTCTTAAGTGAAGCCTCCTTTGTGGCACTTGCTCTTTCTGGGGTCTGACCCAGCTGGTTTTGTGTGGCCAGATTTTGGAGCAGCTCCAGAGGATCTACCGACCTTCCAGCCAGATGGTGACCACTAGACGGAACCCTGGTAACGAGTGGATTATTTTTGGCTCTTCCACTCTATTGTAAAAATATTCTTTTGAGGCGTTTAGCCGACGAGCACCTGTTTAGCTCGATTGTACTTACTTACTGTCTGCCTACGGGCTGTAACATGATTGACAGATCCTAGGGTTGATCATGTATGACTAAACTCTTGCTAGTCCTAACATTTTGTAACGACTAGCTTCATGATCAGCTGAATATGTAATATTTGGGATGCCTTACTATTATATATTTAATGATCATACTTCTTGTAACCTTTTACTTACTTGCTTGTGATTGAGACACTCGGCTGTTCATGACCTTAAGAGACTGTTGGCTTGTAGATAAACCCTCATGTATCTAGACAGCCGTGACCGTATAGCGAGATGGAATCCATTTCATATACGTAGCTGGCTATTTTTGCCCCCGCTCTCCAGTATTCTGGTTCTAGGGCGTGACACTAATGCAAGTGGTTTGAGCCAAAAAGGAGTTAAAATAGGAAAGTTATGGATTGGAGAAGATGGCTACACCTCTTTCTTCAAAGCTTGAGAGAAAAAATAATAAAAGAGGCAAGAACAAATGGAAGAGGCATTAAATAGGGTGGGAAACCCTAGGTTGGCTGCCATGGGCTAATTAGGATTAGGTTTGGTTCATGGTGTGGGCCTATGGGCTTTAAGGCTAGTTATTGATTTTAAGGTTTAATCACAAGTCATGGCTTATGACTTAAATCTAACTTAAGTCAAATAACCATACCATGGGTCAACTCTAGTCTAACTAGGGTTACATGACCTAACCAAGTCCAAACACAACTAGGATTAGCTTCTAGGTTAGCCTACCAAGGTCATTGCTAGTTAAAGTCAACCTAGTCAACCCTCAATCAAACAATTCCAAAATAAATTCAAAAAATTCCCATAAATTCAAATAAATTATAATAAATCCAAATAACCCTAAAAATGTCAAAAATACCCTAATCACATGGCTAGGCTCTAGGGTAGGCAGTCTCTACTATTCACTAGCAAAACAGCAAAAATCACAAGTCATGAATTTAAATAGTTAAAAAAATAATTAAAAATCACTAAAATCATAATATGAAATAAATATCATTAAATAAAAATTATAATTACAAAATTTTAAAATTACCCTCTTCTGGAAAATTGGGTGTTACAATACGCAGATTGGACTATTCAATCCTCAAGTTTACTCAATCGTCATTCACAAGTCTGACCAATACTCGAATTCACCTTCGCATCAAACCACAAGTCAAAGCAATCTAAATTGCCATACACTAATCTTTCGAGTTCGATCATTCCTGCGACATGAATCACCATGTCAGCGCTCACGCGAAACGATTGTCCCATATCCGACATGACACATGTGCGAGATTGGAGTTGCGCTTGTGCAAGACAAGATCGTCGACGTTGTGGTTATCTTCGAAGCAATCAAGACATGATCATTTTTATCCAAGCATTCATTCTAATCAAAATCCCAAGTATAGAATCCATCAAAACAATAACACTTTACACGATCGTCATTGCTCGAATCAGAGTACCCCCGAGTTATCGCATATCGATCTTTGATACACCTTAATACCATCAATGGTATACGTAACCTGACGATCTTTATTTGCAACAAATTCTGAGTCGTGCAACAGATGCTATCGTCCAAACTGGATAATCTTCTTAACATTCAAGATCAAAATTCCACGAACTAGTTACATGATCAATTCATTCAACCCAAAATCATGTATGTTCATCCGTCTATTTTAAGTTATCGAGCAACACATTTCCTCAAATTGTATCGTTCTATGTTAACTTAATCATCGAGCAACATCTATTCATATCCTTAGATTCATTCTCAAATTTTTGTATTAATTTAGTGTACGCTATCATCCAATCATGTTAACTTTTCGTATATGATTCATATCGATTTTCTCAATCGAGGCATCCATTTGTACACCTTAACTTTTCTTCGATTCAAATTTCCTACTCAATCATTTCTATATTTTCTACTTGCTAAATCACAATCCCGCGTGCGTCATTTCTAGTTCGTCTGAATCAACTTATTAAACTTCAAGATTACTTTTTACTGAACGATACTCATCTAAGGCTTTGCATACAAGCGACGCTTACTGATAGGCTCATTGGCACTCCGCATCCTCAATCGATCAACATCCTCGAGGCTATCCGATACACCACTTAGGAATGAAGTCATTCGATCAATCCTCAAAACAAGTTTCGAATCATAGCTAATTACTTCAAATTTTCGTTCGAGCCATTCCTCAAATTTCAAGCACGATTCATTTGTATCGTATAGACGATACCATAGTTCAATGGCACACCTATCGATAGCCATCCTGTATTCTATGAATCAAGTCAAACTCATTCATATTTTGATATTATTCGAATTTCGCACTCGACTTCTCTAAGATCGATGCAGTTTTGGTCTATATGCCCAGCCTGCCTTAGTCAACCGTGCTTATTTAAAATTAACTTGTTCAACCAATATTTTTTATAATGTCTTTTCAAAATATTTAGACTTATTGTATGAACATCCCGTAGGACATTTGAGAGAGAGCGCACCAACGATACCGATTTATGAAAACAACATTAGAGTTTGCAGAATATTAGAGTTAAAAAATTCAATCGAAAGTTCAAGGACGTAAAGTTGTGCACTGATACCATTATGTCACGCCCCGATCCCGCAGGATCGATCCTCCTCGCCAAGGTGTAATGCTGCATGAGTGCCTAGACTGCGCTCACGTGTAATGTCCCAAATTCGTGATACGTATTTAGTGTACGTATACGTGTTTTGGACCCATATTTTATTTAGTCATGATTAGTTATCTTGGTTTATTTTGCATTGGCATGGTTTTATTGGCATTGATAGTTCAATTGGTTTTAATGGTTCTTTGGTTTATTTTTGGATTAGGGAGGCTTGGTTTATTTTATGATTCATTTGGTTTAAATTGCAAGAGAGAGTTTATTGGCCTTGACTTGGTTCACCTTGGTTTATCTTGGCTTGGTTTATTTAGGGTTTGGCATGGAGAACCACCACCCTACTATAAATATCAACTTCCCTCTCTCTCTCCTTATTATTTTCTTCATCTTCTTCCTCATTACTCTTTCCTCTCCACCATTAACACACCACCAACCGAGGCAAGTTTCATATTGCTATCACTTGAGGGCTACATTTTATTTGTCTAATAGCTTTATTAGCTCATTTTAAGCAACATTAGAACTTGGGTTTTCTCCATTTGGAGCTTCGAATTTGGTAGATCTAGGATTGAAGTATTTTCGGATTTTGGTGGTTTTGATCTATAAAACTTGTTTATTTTCATGTTTTGATTGTTCCATGTGGAAGAGAATTCAATTTTACACAAGTTAGAACCTTGAAAATTCAAATTTGGTTTTGTTTTGGTCAAGATATGAAAATTAGAATTTTAAGGTTCTTGAGAGTTTACACTCGGCCTGGAGAAGAAGACCCCCCTCGGCCTGCGCTCTTTAGCGCAGGGCTGACTTGCGCTCGGCCCCCTAGGCTGAACTGCGCAACCACCCTCTCGGCCAGCGCTCCTTAGCACTGGGCTGACCCGCGCTCGGCCCTTTGGGCCGAACCGCGCACCCTCCTGCGTAACCTGATCCCTGCACGCTTGGCTCCAGCGAAATCCGCCTTGGCGCAATCCACCATCGCGCAATCCTTCCTATGCGCAACCCGACCTAGTGCAGTTGGCTCCAGCGCAATCCAACCTAGCGCACTTGGCTCTAGCACAGTTCGACTCCAGCGCGCTTGGCTCCAGCGCAATCCAACCCTGGCGCAACCTGTTTCTCTGAACCCCATGCGCAATCTAACCCTGGCGCAACCTGACCTTGGCTGTCCAGCGCAGTCTAGTCTTGGCACCTATTTGCATTATGTTTTATTTCATCTTCTTTTAGTGCATGGTATTTTTTGTTTATATCCTTACGCCTTTTTGACACGACATTGATATGAGCACAATGTGAGTATAGGATGGTTGATGTATTGAATTCTGTGAGCAACTTGATAGTGACCCGTGGTGGTGCACTCCAGATAATTGAATGGCATAGTTTATTGAGCGCCGTTGCGACGACTCTATTGACATGATAATGTAATATTGACCTGGACACCGTGGGTGACTTGTGAATGTATTGATAAATGAACCAGTGTATCTTGCATCATGTCTAGGGCATGGATTCCTGAGTACCACGGTCAGGGGTACATATTGAAATTAACTAAGGCTAATAACTAGAATAATTCAGTAGTCATGAAGAGATGTTCTCCAGTTACAAGCGATCCCGTTATCCTTGCCGCAAATGTTTGGACTTGTAGCCTGCCCACGAGTAGGGCACATTTCCAGTCCACTATCATGTGGGGCACTCTCCATTGTCACTTTAATGATTGAACTCTATTGTCACTCTAGTGTATTGTTCTCTCTCTGATTGTCACTTTAATGATTGAACTCTCTAAATTGTCACTATAAAGTTTGCCTGGATAACCTGGATAGCTGCAGGGCCTGTGACTACTTGGAGTATCTTACTGCAACTTGCTAGTAACTAGGATTGTGACAACCCTAGTTAGTTAATGTAGAAAGCCGTAGGCTATGATTGGCCGTGATTGATTGGATGGAGTCTAGTCCATTATACTATTGTCTAGAAGTGATTGATTGCAAGATTGTACCAGATTGTTACTATAATGATTGCCACTCCAGATTGTCACTATAATGATTGTCACTCCAGATTGTTACTATAATGATTGTACTCTATTGTCACTCTAGCGTATCGTACTCTTCATTGTCACTTTTATCATTGTACTCTCTCATTTTCACCTTAATGATTGTCACCTTTAGCAATAAATGATCAGAGACTAAGTTCTGTTCAGGCGAAGGGTTACAATCTCGGTCCTTGTTTGGTTTAAGGATTGTAATCTGGCTTCCGGAATAGTACCTTTGTCTTCTCTTCATATATTGTCCAGCTATATTTTACTTAGCATGATTCTCCAGTTGTCTTATGTCAATGATATTTCACTTAATTATTTTCTCTGATTGGGATAAGTGCATTGGTAGTGCACAAACCCCCAATCCGTGTTACTTATTGTTTTCTTACATGTTGAATGCTAATGATTTGTTGGTTTTAGTCCTTAAGTGAAGCCTCCTTTGTGGTACTTGCTCTTTCTGGGGTCTGACCCAGCTGGTTTTGTATGGCCAGATACCGGCGCAGCACCAAAGGATCTCTCAGTTTTCCAGCCCGATGGTGATCACCAGGCGTAACCAGGGCATCGAGTGGGTTTCTTTTTGTTCTCCCACTGTAATATTATAAATTATTCTTTTGAGACGTTTAGCCGACGAACAAGTGTTAGCTCGATTACAGCTTTTACTTATTATCTGCCTACGGGCTGTAACATGATTGACAAGCCCCGGGGGTTGATCATGTATGACTGAACTCTTGCTAGTCCTCATATTTTGTAACGACTAGCTTCATGATCATTCCGAATATGTAATATATGGGACGCCTTACTATTATGTATTTGGTGATCTGACATCTTGTAACTATTATTAGTTGGTTGAGATTGAGACAATAGGCTATTTTATGACCTTAAGAGACTGATGGATTGTAGTGAAACCTTCACATATCTAGACAGCCGTGACCGTATAGCGGTATGGATTCCATTCCGTTATACGTAGCTGGCTATGTCTGCCCCCGCTCTCCGGTATTCCGGTTCTGGGGCGTGACATAGTTTAAGTGGTGGCCCGTGCAGGTCTTGTTAATCAAGATGTGTGAGGGTTTACCGGATAGATGTCTCAATTTGTACTCTCCTTTAATCTCCACTCGTATCTTTATATCTCCTTGAATCCCTGACTTGATAACATGCTTGTATCATTGATCTATCCTGGTCCTTCTTTAATATCCCTGATGTCATTGCTTCAGTGACATCATTCCTGTTGATCAGCCAGAAGGAGCTCAGTCCTCAGCAGCAGTCTCCCGAGTCGTGCCTCCTGGAGAACCAGTACCACTAGTTCAGCCCGTCCAACTAGCAGGGTCAGAGGATGGAGACTTGGTAGGACTCATCCGTGAGTTGCTTGCATCCCAAGATCGTCGGGGAGATGCCCTACACCAAGTAGTACGAGATGCTATGAGTGGAAGTGGTCCTCGAGGGAACAGTGCGGTCAACAGTTTCAAGCGCCTGAACCCTCCATTCTTCGATGGCAGCGAGGATGCCATTGCTGCCGATGCTTGGCTACAGGATACAGAAGTGATTCTCGAAGCCGCAAAGACTCCAGAAGACGAGAAGGTGGCTGTGGTGTGCCTACAGTTATTGGATCTAGCCCGCAGTTTGTGGGCCGCACAAGCAGTGGGATTGGCAACACCTGTCTCCTGGGCAGTGTTCAGCGAGAAGTTCCAGACCAAGTATTATGATGCAGTGGCTCGATATGACTTACAGACCAGGTTCAGTAATCTTAAGCAAATGGGGAGGACGGTTATGCGGCCGAGTTTTCCAGACTCAGTCGGCTTGCTCTCACCTTGGTGGCAACCGAGTTTGACAGAGCACAGAGGTTCTAGTAAGGACTTCACCTGGAGATTATATTGGCAGTAGAACAGTTCGAGCATCAGACCTATGATGCGGTGTTGCGAGCAGCGAGAAGGCACGAGTATACCTCCCAGAGAATAGTGGACAGGACCGGAGGTCGGAAGCGGTCCCATAGTCAAATGAACCAGTCTTCGGTACCACCCCCAGCAGCTAGGACTTTAACTATTGGAGCTCCGAGGCGAGCAGCTTCAGTTACGTCGGACCAGCACTCAACCATGACGTACTCTCAGCAGAAACAGAAGCAAGCGCAGTCTTCCACCGTAGGCTGTTCTTATTATGGGAAGCCTGGACACGTGGTAACAGAGTGTCGCAAGGCGTTAGGATTGTGTTTATTGTGTGGAGCACCGGACCATAGGGTGGGGTCCTGTCCATTCAGAGTTGATTCAGCATCAATAGTATCTAGTCCCTCGGTTAGGGGACCAGCACCAGCTCCAGTTCACCAGAAACGGCAATTCCCGTTCCCGAGGCTATTGCCAACTCAGGCCCAGACTTTCCAGCAATAGAACCCGCGGCAGTTTGCCTAGCCCAGGCCCAGGTTCAGAATTGGCCGAGAGGTATATGTGTCCTCTCATCTTGCTTTTCTACCGTCATTATGCGGGGTGCATGACGTATTCCATGTATCCTAATTACGACGGAATATCCCGGACCCGAGCCATATCCTAGGTCATTCAAAATTGGTTATTGGTACCAACCTTTTCGTATGAGGAGAGGCCCGTGTCCATGTTTGACCAAAGAGAGAGACCTCAAGCGTAAGAGTATCAGTTCAGTCCGTGTTGCTTAGAGTCATCCTACTTTGGGAGAGTCAAACTTGGGAGCATGAGGATGATATCTGATCAGGTCATCCTGGCTGGTTTGACTCGTAAGGTGTAATATCTTCCTTATGTCTTACGCTTCGAATCCTTGCTTGCATGAATGATTTTATGATTGATTGGTAGTGGTAGATTGCCTATGATAGAATAGCTTTCCCTTACATCTCTAGCCTCTTGATTAAATTCCGAGGACGAAATTCTTTTAAGATGGGTAGGATGTAATGTCCCAAATTCGTGATACGTATTTAGTGTACGTATACGTGTTTTGGACCTATATTTTATTTAGTCATGATTAGTTATCTTGGTTTATTTTGCATTGGGCTTGGTTTTATTGGCATTGATAGTTCAATTGGTTTTAATGGTTCTTCGGTTTATTTTTGGATTAGTGAGGCTTGGTTTATTTCATGATTCATTTGGTTTAAATTGCTAGAGAGAGTTTATTGGCCTTGACTTGGTTCACCTTGGTTTATCATGGCTTGCTTTATTTTGGGTTTGGCATGGAGAACCACCACCCTACTATAAATATAAACTTTTCTCTCTCTCTCTCTCCTCATTATTTTCTTCATCTTCTTCCTCATTACTCTTTCGTCTCCACCATTAATACACCACCAACCTAGGCAAGTTGCATCTTGCTATCACTTGAGGGCTACATTTTATTTATCTAATAGCTTTATTAGCTCATTTTAAGCAACATTAGAACTTGGGTTTCCTCCATTTGGAGCTTAGAATTTTGTAGATCTAGGATTGAAGTATTTTTGGATTTTGGTGGTTTTGATCTATAAAACTTGTTCATTTTCATGTTTTGATTGTTCCATGTGGAAGAGAATTCAATTTTACACAAGTTAGAACCTTGAAAATTCAAATTTGGTTTTGTTTTGGTCAAGATATAAAATTTGGAATTTTAGGGTTCTTGAGAGTTTACTCTCGGCCTGGAGAAGAAGACCCCCCTGGGCCTGCGCTCTTTAGCACAGGGCTGACTTGCGATCGGCCCCCTGGGTTGAACTGCGCAACCATCCTCTCGGCCAGCGCTCCTTAGCGCTGGGCTGACCCACGCTCGAACCTCTGGGCTGAACCGCGTACCCTCCTGCGCAACCTGATCCCTGCACGCTTGGCTCCAGCGCAATCCGCCCTGGCGCAATCCACCCTCGTGCAATCCATCCTCTACGCAACCCGACCTAGCGCAGTTGGCTCCAGCGCAATCCAACCTAGCGCACTTGGCTCTAGCACAGTTCGACTCTAGCGCGCTTGGCTCCAGCGTAATCCAACCCTGGCGCAACCTGTTCCTCTGAACCCCATGCGCAATCTAACCCTGGCGCAACCTGACCCTGGCTGCCCCGTGCAGTCTAGTCTTGGCACCTATTTGCATTATGTTTTATTACATCTTCTTTTAGTGCATGGTATTTTCTGTTTATATCCTTACGCCTTTTTGACACGACATTGATATGAGCACAATGTGAGTTTAGCATGGTTGATGTATTGAATTCTGTGAGCAACTTGATAGTGACCCGTGGTGGTGCACTCCAGATAAGTGAATGGCATAGTTTATTGAGCGTCGTTGTGACGGCTCTATTGACATGATAATATAATATTGACCTGGACACCGTGGGTGACTTGTGAATGTATTGATAAATGAACCAGTGTGTCTTGCATCATGTCTAGGGCATGGATCCCTGAGTACCACGGTCAGGGGTACATATTGAAATTAACTAAGGCTAATAACTAGAATAATTCAGTAGTCATGAAGAGATGTTCCGCAGTTACAGGCGATCCCGTTATCCCGGCCGCAAATGTTTGGACTTGTAGCCGGCCGACGAGTAGGACACATTTCCAGCCCATTGTCATGTGGGGCACTCTCCATTGTTACTTTAATGATTGAACTCTATTGTCACTCTAGTGTATTGTTCTCTCTCTGATTGTCACTTTAATGATTGAACTCTCTAAATTGTCACTATAAAGTTCGCCTGGATAACCTGGATAGCTGCAGGGCCTGTGACTACTTGGAGCATCTCACTGCATCTTGCTAGTAACTAGGATTGTGATAACCCTAGTTAGTTAATGTAGAAAGCCGTAGGCTATGATTGGCCGTGATTGATTGGATGGAGTCTAGTCCAGTATAGTATTGTCTAGAAGTGATTGATTGCAAGATTGTACCAGATTGTTACTATAATGATTGCCACTCCAGATTGTCACTATAATGATTGTCACTCCAGATTGTTACTATAATGATTGTACTCTATTGTCACTCTAGCGTATCGTACTCTTCATTGTCACTTTTATCATTGCACTCTCTCATTTTCACCTTAATGATTGTCACCTTTAGCAATAAATGATCAGAGACTAAGTTCTGTTCAGGCGAAGGGTTACAATCTCGGTCCTTGTTTGGTTTAAGGATTCTAATCTGGCTTCCGGAATAGTACCTTCATCTTCTCTTCATATATTGCCCAGCTATATTTTACTTAGCATGATTATCCAGTTGTCTTATGTCAATGATGTTTCCCTTAATTATTTTCTCTGATTGGGATAAGTGCATTGGTAGTGCACAAACTCCCAATCCGTATTACTTACTGTTTTCTTACATGTTGAATGCTAATGATTTGTTGGTTTTAGTCCTTAAGTGAAGCCTCCTTTGTAGCACTTGCTCTTTCTGGGGTCTGACCCAGCTGGTTTTGTATGGCCAGATACCGGAGCAGCACCAAAGGATCTTCCTGTTTTCCAGCTCGATGGTGATCACCAGGTGTAACCAGGGCATCGAGTGGGTTTCTTTTTGTTCTCCCACTGTAATATTGTAAATTATTCTTTTGAGGCATTTAGCCGACGAGCAAGTGTTAGCCCGATTGCAGCTTTTACTTATTATCTGCCTACGGGCTGTAACATGATTGACAAGCCCCGGGGGTTGATCATGTACGACTGAACTCTTGCCAGTCCTCACATTTTGTAACGACTAGCTTCATGATCATTACGAATATGTAATGTATGGGATGCCTTACTATTGTGTATTTGGTGATCTGACATCTTGTAACTATTATTAGTTGGTTGAGATTGAGACAATAGGCTATTTTATGACCTTAAGAGACTGATGGATTGTAGTGAAACCCTCACATATCTAGACAGTCGTGACCGTATAGCGGTGTGGATTCCATTCCGTTATACGTAGCTGGCTATGTCTGCCCCCGCTCTCCAGTATTCAGGTTCTGGGGCGTGACATCACGCAAGGCAGGTTCCATAACAGTCGATTATAGTGGCTTACGACGGGATCGTCGCATAGAAGTCCCAAGCAGAAACATTGAATAACAACAACAAAAATTTAAAGCAAAACACAAGTCATTCAAAATGCTCTTTATTGATATTGAAACAAAGATTACAACGTGGCGCGAGGCCAAGATTACAATCACTCAAGCTCATTCTTCTCACAATTACAAGTCACTCAGCTCTCTCTAATCTCTTAACACAATTTGAGTAGTCCAGCGGAAGCTTCGGATAGGCGATGTCCATACACTGTGTCCTGTATAAGTTCTGAGTCCATGCGGCCGCACGCCTTGAAATGCCAAAAAACTCCGTGCCTCGACGCATCCAAGCGAGCTCCACACCAACGAGCTTCTACATGTGCCTGCATATGGAAACTGTGTGGGTGTCAGTACTTAACTGTACTGGTAGAGTGAGCTCCTCACTCACCCATACAAAACCAACACTTTTATTTACTTTCTGTAACATAAGCCCTTTATGATTGTCTTTCTATTCTTGCCTTAGGGTCAATTTTAGGACATAGACGCCTGGCATATTTGTTTCTCTAGACCATCATCGTGCTATCGTACTGATAACTTACTTATCATTGTGACTTAGACCATTCTCGTACTTACAACATCAATGCACCAACAAGATCTTGTCTTTCGTCCTATACTTAGCGACGCAACAACATGGTCATGCTATACTCTATTCGTGCTTCAGTATAATCGAAGTAGTGCCTCTCCACTTAGTCTTTCACCTATGCTCGTGTCATAATAGCGTGGTCGTGCCATGACATATAGAGGTCATGCCTCGTAACTCATGATGCCTTAACCAACTTGCCATACGGCCCTTTCTGACTTAACTTTGAAATGACTCAATTTAAACCTATGCACTCTAAGCCAACGAACTCATTAGTCTACCCATATCTCGTGCCGAAGCACGTGCCCTGCCTATAGCCAAATCTTAGACTTATCGACTGTGTTGCATACCAAGTAAATAATTCATAGTCCACTCAAACCGGGCTCACACATCTTGACTCGCTTAAGGTATGCACGCGGATAGCCGCTACTATGCCGACTTATCTATATGAAAGGGTCACTAGCAATGTCAAGTATCTTGGACTTTAATTGGATAATACGGTACGTTCGTATACAACGAGGTACGATCTCGCCGAATTTTCTATACTACTCGCTCTACCGCGCACCCCTCCGGTCAGGTCGCACACCATCCGAGGGTCCCGTAGGCATGTTCCTATTAGGCCAGACCGGTCCTGTGGCCGCAGGTATCGTCTGAGGAACAAAACCGTCCTTGTCGATACGTTTTCCAATGATCATGCAAGACTGACTCAACTCAATTTATCATGTCCTTCCTTATTTATGACCGTGCTTTCCATATTTCTATCGAGACTCCCAAGTAGCGGGACCGATCACGGCGACAACCAGTCATGTGAACTTTCTATCGAGACTTCTAAGTAGCGGGACCGATCTCGGCGACAACCAGTCATGTCACGACCCGCACCCACCGGGAGGGTACGAGTACGTAACAGCGCCCAGCCTACGCCGCAGTGTCGGCGGTAGAATGTTGTTCTAGGTCATGAACTACAACTACATAACATGAATATACTCTCCAAAAGGAGGCCAACACAAAGGTACAACTCAATCACAATCTAAGGCAGAATATAGCACGATAGAAATGGATAAGAAATCCTCAACTGAGGTACAGCAGAAATAAATAACAAGTCTCAACATCTATAAAATATACAATTCTGAAAGTAAAGACAACAGTTTAAACATGAAAAGAGAGGACAGTCTAAGCTATCTACACTATATAAGGTATCATCCTGAGCAGCTGCCTGAACCTCCCCAGGGGTCCAGGTCGCGAGTGTCAACTAGGCAAACTCCAAGTAAGGGTGCATGGTTCCTTATCATCCTCTGTAAAATTTTCAACAGGTCCAGTCAGGACGGGAGCGAGCACAAAATATCTCACGCAGTTCATATTATGTTAGGAAATATAAAGCATGTAATAGAGTAAGGTACATAAAACGCTGAAAGAAAGAAGTATATGAAAGACAGTAGAGATTTGATAACAGAAAATATCTAAATATGATAAGTAAGAACTGTAAGCCTACTGTAATTTAGAGTACAATATGGTTATGTAAACGGGTTAGGTTGTACAATAAAATGGGACTCCTTTGTACGTGAGTGTATAATGGACATATACAATTTCTTATACAATAGGATTGATAACATAACCACTTCTACTCTCCCTCCCCAATCAATACACAAGGATCCAATTCAGTTACGTTACCTTATACAACGGCTTGTACAATAGCTTGTACAATAGCTTGTACAATGGCTTGTACAATAGCTTGTACAATGGCTCAATGTGATAATGAGAGTACAATATGCACAATGAGTGTACAATGATAAGGGTATTCAATAAATACAATATGTAAGTGAAACACACATCATAATATGTATTTAGTGAATACAAGGAGATAACATCTCAGAAGAAGATCTGTATAGTACCAATCCGTGATAATGATCGTGTCAGCATCAAGTACAGTAATCTAGAGCAAAAATATAAATCCATACAAGTATGAAACGGTCCGAGAATGTACTCGCCTGATATCTGAATGTCCAAGGTAAAGATACTGTCCGAGGAGAGGTGTCTGGCTCCTAATTAGAACAGCACAAGTCACAACATGTCCAGAAGGGTAATATAAAGCACTAGAATGTATTCTACATAAATCTAGGTCAAACTAGGCCAAAGTCAACCCTTGGTCAACTCTGGTCAACTGCACTAGTCAAACTAGGTCAAACTAGGTCATGTCCTAACCCAGCAAGTCTTACTAGGCCTAACCAAGACTATCCTAGCAAGCATACATCAATACAAGGCTATACAAGCCAACATACACCCAACTCTATATAGCATGCAATTATTCAATACTCAAATAGGCAAGAATTCACATTGGATATAACTTGGTAATCTATTACTTTAAACTATATATGTCTACACATATATACACATGCTTATATTGGTATTCAACATTATGTCTATAATCATGACATTTCAAATGGTTATATAAACTTATATATTACAACACAATATGCTAACATATATACAATATACATACATAGCTAAGTTAACTGTATTCATAAATACTTATTTAAGAGGCTATGTGTGTGTATGTGAACATGGCAAAGGGGCAAGTGAGGGTTAAATGGACATACATAGTGTATACATATCAAAGAGTATCAAAGTGTAAGTGAACAAAGTGTCAAGTGTGATAGTGTCTACATAGTGCAAGGGGTACATGAGGTAATATAGGATTTGTGTTAACATAGAATATTACATCTCATTAACTTGTATATTACATACATTACATCTATTATTACATTACATTCATGCTTGCATTCATTCATTATTCATTTATTCACTTGCACTACTATATGCACCATACATTACATACTATAGAACCTACATATTCATTACAAGCCATACTTATAGATGTTTACATTAGATAGGATACTTACACCTCTTACATTATTTATTTAAATATTTACTCATGCTTGCATTCTCTATTTAATTACATAATGTATATACATTAACGTGGGTTAAAATCAAATAGAACATTATATTACACACAAGAGTGCACAAAATACATATGCCGAATAGTAACTCCTACTAATAATCAATACTGTACCATCTCAGCATGAATTAAAATCTAGGATTAAAGTATGTTATAGATCTATGTGTTAGCTTTCTAAAACTTGAAACGGATCGCGTTTTTGTTTCCGAAAACTCCCGGAATCGCAAAAACACCGAGAACGCATTTGTCTTTCGTACAGCTGACACTCAAATAATTCTGCAGAAAGTTACAGAAAGAATTAGGCCTATTAATATATGTTTTTGGAAAGCTAACTTCAATACGCTTCTTTTAAAAAAAAATGGGAGATTAAACCGAGCTTTGACCTAGAAGTTATGACATTTCTAAGTTTGGGCTGAAATTAAAAACATGGATAAAAATTATGACGGATTTGGGTAGTTTGAAACAAAAGAACACAAGTATATTACATAATATATCAAGAACTCACTCTCTACACTAATATATATATATATGAGACACTATAGAACACATCTCCAATACAAAAATATGAGATTAAACATGTAATAATTCATTCATACATAACAACAACACATAGTGTGTCCAAATTTAGGATTTTCCCACATGGACACAACCACAACACAAAGGACACTCCTATGACCTCCAAATGGACACAAAATGGACACAAATGGAGATACAACCGTGGGGGTCATTCCTATGGGTTCAAAATAGACCTATATGCATGAAAAAAAAGGAGAAGGGATTTATACCTCCCGGTAGATCGAATCGAAGAAAAGCCTTCCCGGAGCGATACCGACACGTAGAGATTCCAAAAGGACACGAACGAGCTCCGAATCCTTCCAAACTTAGGTAGCTTCCTCCTTGGCTAGAATTGAGAAGGAAAGAAGAAGATTTAGTGGCGAAATGGAAGGATTTGGTGAAGAAATTGCTAGGGATTGCTCTCTAGGAATTTGGGAAAGAACAAGAGAGAGAGTGTAGATGAGAATAATAAAATAAACTTGAGCCTATCCTCTCCCACAGTGGCTGGCCATATGGGGCTATTTGTCCTATTATGGTAAGGTCCAAAATGCTCCCACTAACCTATTCTATGAGTATTAGGAAAGGGCTAATTGGTTGGGGCTAAATTAGTCATTCTAAAGTCTCTAATCACACTAACCTTATCCATAATAATTAGTCTAACTACTAACTAAAATTAATATCATGTGGACTTAGATTAATATCATGTGGGCCATGCCTAACTAGTGTGTGGGTCCCACTAGAGTAAAACTACCTCCCGGGTCCCCGTTTCAAGTCGGATTGAGTTGAAATTCGAACCCGACTCAAATAACCCCAAAAAAATATCATAAATAATAAAATAAAATTTAACCACAAAATAATATCATAAATAATAAAATAAATTTCAAAAGTATTTTAAAAGATAAAATGACAAAAATATCCCTGTTTCTGAAAACTGGGGGTGACAAATCTATCCACCTTAAAAAATTTCGTCCTCGAAATTAAAATGTTTCTACCCCTTCCAGGTCAAACCCTCATAATCAAAGTCTCAAAACTTAATCAATCGTACAATTTAAAAGGACAGCATACATGATCATGGCATACGGTGGTAATGAAAGTCTCATCTAGGTATACTAGTCACACTAGACCAAAACAATCATAAGGTATCAAAACATACAAGCTATCAAGGGTGTTGAACTAGAAAAGTTACAAAAACAATAATCATCAAAGCTGTAAGGCAGTTTACCATCCTATATGAAAACTGGTACTTATCAAAATAAAATAAAGTTAACTACCATTTATCTAATAAGGGGTACTGTTCAAGAAAATCAAAAGTTAAAAAATAAAAGCCAATTGCATGGAAATCCAATCATAATACATTTATATATATAGCGTTAGAGAGGAAAAAGCTAGCATTATGTACAAGTTATGTAGTTCGTGTGTGTATGGGTGTATGTGGACATGTTCATATGGTTAGATAATAGGCGTGTATGTATGTGAAATATACATGAAAGTGCATAGGAGGATTTGGGGTTTCAAACAATAACTATCAAGTTACACTAATCATGGCATATTGGTTAAACAATCTACAATACACAACTCATTTGCTCATAACATGCATGGATAACCATGTATATATGTATATATAAAGAGGTAGAGATTTAGTTATGTATGTATATACATTATAACATGTATACAGAACTATATATATATATCTATGTAACTATATGAACATAACATAGAGATGAGGGGTTAGGTTTTCATGGCAATGGTGAACATTGGTGTAGAGTGTCAAATGTACATGGGTTAAAACTTGAAGTGAAGGGTTCAATCATTTAGTTTAGCTCAACATTACATATTAGATCTGAAATTGAACTACACATTTGAAAGCAATGTAAAAATGTTAACATGTATTCAGTTTTCAAATTTTGGAGAAATTCGAACATCAAAACCAACTCAAGGTTTATCACAACAACAACCTAACATGTAAGAGTATGAAACCTAACATTATATCCTTACATACAACAAGGTATACGGCTCAAAATATTACAATTTTAAAACTGTAAATTGAATTAAACACTTAGAATTCAGGCTTAAAGGGTTAATATGTACACAATCTCAGGTTGACAAATTTAACACAAAACTCAACCAACTTTCTTTAAGACTTGAAATCCTGCATGTAACATACATGTGCAGTAATATAAATAAAACTATTATCATGAAATTTTATATTTAAATTACGAGTTAAGCTAGGAAAAGCAGAGAATCGGAAATATTGGGGTATTAAAAATTTAAACATTAACGACATATTAATATGTATTCAGATAGGTGGAAATCAAGTGTAGCATGCATAAGTGTCAGGAAAGTGTCCACTATATATATTCATATATATTCTCATGTCCCAATATAAAATTTTAATTCTACGTTAAGACCAACAATTAGATTCCTACCAAGGTTGCAAGCAGGTGATTGACATAATCAAGACAATATTATTATTATTTAATACAAGAATAATAGCAAGAAAGAAATAACGATAAAATCTGTTTTTGCTTATCTGTTTAAAAGAAAAACCCATTTTGAAACCCAGAGCTAAATTTTCAAATCCAAGATAAAGTCTAGCAAAATCATCGATTCATTGTATTAAGAAGAATTTCATAGTAAGAAGTTACACAGTTTATAAAAACAGCAAAAGCTACTCCTAAGTTAAATAAATGAGAAACAAAACAAAACAAACAAATAACAATTCTCTCTTTCTTTTTCTTTTTCTTTTTGAAGGACTAAAACAAAAGTTGAGAAAACATGTTCAAAAATATTTAAGGTACAATCTGATAATCATATGCGTCTTCTTGAAATTATGTTGTCAGAATTCTGCCACGCCAATAAGCATAGCTGCAATAAACGATAGAGTCCATAATAAGGCATACACCCTATAATCATGTTATCTAGAATTCTTACCACGCCACCCGGTATGGCTGCAAGAAAATCTAGATTTTATAACTAAGATAAGTATAGCTATATCAGGCTCTACGTCCTTGTCATGCTAGCAAATATGACTGCAATAAATTCTAAATTCCATAATAAAGTAGACTTTTACCTTTCTCACTATCCTTATCAAGTATGTTGTCAGGTTATACCTTAATTCCAAAAAATGTACATATACATATAAATACAAACTCAAATTCAACAACTAACATCAAGATTCAAAATTCAACAATAATCCATCAAAAATCATAAAAATACAGACTCAAATTCAACCACTATCATCAAGATTCAAAATTCAACAATAATCCATCAAAAATCATAAAAATACAGACTCAAATTCAACAACTAACATCAAGATTCAAAATTCAACAATAATCCATCAAAATTAAGTTCAATAACAGAAAGTAAAGGTAAATTAAATCAGGGAAAAACAGATTTCAAATCGAAGTTAAAATAAGATTCTCAAGGGTCGTCCCAGGAATCTCTCAAGGGATCCTAACCGTGATTGAGTACCTTCAAAATATATCTCCTAATCCTACTACAGACTGTAGTGATACTCTAGTTCGAATACCACTACATAAACTCGACCTGCATGGGCCACCACTAAAAACGTGTCACGACCCGCACCCACCGGGAGGGTACGAGTACATAACAGCGCCCAGCCTACGCCGCAGTGTCGGCGGTAGAACGCTATTCTAGGTCATGAACTATAACTACATAACATGAATATACTCTCCAAAAGGAGGCCAACACAGAGGTACAACTCAATCACAATCTAAGGCAGAATGTAGCACGATGGAAATGGATAAGAAATCCTCAACTGAGGTACAGCAGAAATAAATAACAAGTCTCAACATCTATAAAATATACAATTCTGAAAGTAAAGACAACAGTTTAAACATGAAAAGAGAGGACAGTCTAAGCTATCTACACTATATAAGGTATCATCTTGAGCAGCTGCCTGAACCTCCCCAGGGGTCCAGGTCGCGAGTGTCAACTAGGCAAACTCGAAGTAAGGGTGCATGGTTCCTCATCATCCTCTGTAAAATTTTCAACAGGTCCAGTCAGGACGGAAGCGAGCATAAAATATCTTACGTAGTTCATATCATGTTAGGAAATATAAAGCATGCAATAGAGTAAGGTACATGAAACGCTGAAAGAAAGAAGTATATGAAAAACAGTAGAGATTTGATAACAAAAAATATCTAAATATGATAAGTAAGAACTGTAAGCCTACTGTAATTTAGAGTACAATATGGTTATGTAAACGGATTAGGTTGTACAATAAAATGGGACTCCTTTGTACGTGAGTGTACAATGAACATATACAATTTCTTATACAATAGGATTGATCACATAACCACTTCTACTCTCCCTCCCCAATCAATACACAAGGATACAATTCAGTTACGTTACCTTATACAATGGCTTGTACAATGGCTTGTACAATAGCTTGTATAATGGCTTATACAATGGCTTGTACAATGGCTCAATATGATAATGAGAGTACAATATGCACAATGAGTGTACGATGATAAGGGTATTCAATAAATACAATATTTAAGTGAAACACACATCACAATATGTATTTAGTGAATACAAGGAGATAACATCTCAAAAGAAGATCCGTATATTACCAATCCGTGATAATGATCGTGTCAGCATCAAGTACAGTAATCTAGAGCAAAAATATAAATCCATACAAGTATAAAACGGTCAGAGAATGTACTCGCCTGATATCTGAATGTCCAAGGTAAAGATACTGTCCGAGGAGAGGTGTCTGGCTCCTAATTAGAACAGCACAAGTCACAACATGTCCAGAAGGATAATATAAAGGACTACAATGCATTCTACATGAATCTAGGTCAAACTAGGCCAAAGTCAACCCTTGGTCAACTCTGGTCAACTGCACTAGTCAAACTAGGTCAAACTAGGTCATGTCCTAACCCAGCAAGTCTTACTAGGCCTAACCAAGACTATCCTAGCAAGCACATATCAATACAAGGCTATACAAGCCAACATACACCCAACTCCATATAGCATACAATTATTCAATACTCAAATAGGCAAGAATTCACATTGGATATACACTTGGTAATCTATTACTTTAAACTATATATGTCTACACATATATACACATGCTTATATTGGTATTCAACATTAGGTCTATAATCATGGCATTTCAAATGGTTATATAAACTTATATATTACAACACAATATGCTAACATATATACAATATACATACATAGCTAAGTTAACTGTATTCATAAATACTTATTTAAGAGGCTATGTGTGTGTATGTGAACATGGCAAAGGGGCAAGTGAGGGTTAAATGGGCATACATAGTGCATACATATCAAAGAGTGTCAAAGTGTAAGTGAACAAAGTGTCAAATGTGATAGTGTCTACATAGTGTAAGGGGTACATGAGGTAATATAGGATTTGTGTTAACATAGAATATTACATCTCATTAACTTGTATATTGCATACATTACATCTATTATTATTTTACATTCATGCTTGCATTCATTCATCATTCATTTATTCTCTTGCACTACTATATGCACCATATATTACATACTATAGAACTTACATATTCATTACAAGCCATACTTATACAAGCTTACATTAGATAGGATACTTACACCTCATACATCATTTATTTAAACATTTACTCATGCTTGCATTCTCTATTTAATTACATAATGTATATACATTAACGTGGGTTAAAATCAAATAGAATATTATATTACACACAAGAGTGCACAAAATGCATATGTCGAATAGTAACTCCTACTAATAATCAATACTATACCATCTCAGCATGAATTAAAATCTAGGATTCAAGTATGTTATAGATCTATGTGTTAGCTTTCCGAAACTTCAAACGGATCGCGTTTTCGTTTCCGAAAACTCCCGGAATCGCGAAAACACCGAGAACGCGTTTGTCTTTCGTACAGCTGACACTCAAATAATTCTCCAGAAAGTTACAGAAAGAATTAGTCCTATTAATATATGTTTTTGAAAATCTAACTTCAATACGCTTCTTTTAAAAAAAAAATGGGAGATTAAACCGAGCTTTGAGCTAGAAGTTATGACATTTCTAAGTTAGGGCTGAAATTAAAAACGTGGATAAAAATTATGACGGATTTGGGTAGTTTGAGACAAAAAAACACAAGTATATAACATAATATATCAAGAACTCACTCTCTACACTAATATATATATATATATATATATATATATATATATATATATATATATATATATATGAGATACTATAGAACACATCTCCAATACAAAAATATGAGATAAAACATGTAATAATTCATTCATACATAACAACAACACATAGTATGTCCAAATTTGGAATTTTCCCACATGGACACAACCACAACACAAAGGACACTCCTATGACCTCTAAATGGACACAAAATGGACACAAATGAAGATACAACCATGGGGGTCATTCCTATGGGTTCAAAATAGACCTATATGCATGAGAAAAAAAAGGAGAAGGGATTTATACCTCCCGGTAGATCGAATCGAATAAAAGCCTTCCCGGAGCGATACTGACACGTAGAGATTCCAAAAGGACACGAACGAGCTCCGAATCCTTTCAAACTTGGGTAGCTTCCTCCTTGGCTAGAATTGAGAAGGAAAGAAGAAGATTTGGTGGCGAAATGGAAGGATTTGGTGGAGAAATTGCTAGGGATTGCTCTCTAGAAATTTGGCGAAGAACAAGAGAGAGTGTGTGGATGAGAATAATAAAATAAACTTGAGCCTATCCTCTCCCACAGTGGCTGGCCATATGGAACTATTTGTCCTATTATGGTAAGGTCCAAAATGCCCCCACTAACCTATTCTATGAGTATTAGGAAAGGGCTAATTGGTTGGGGCTAAATTAGTCATTCTAAAGTCTCTAATCACACTAACCTTATCCATAATAATTTGTCTAACTACTAACTAAAATTAATATAATGTGGACTTAAATTAATATCATATGGACCATGCCTAACTAGTGTGTAGGTCCCACTAGAGTAAAACTACCTCCCGGGTCCCCGTTTCAAGTCGGATTGAGTTGAAATTCGAACCCACTCAAATAACCCCAAAACAATATCATAAATAATAAAATAAATTTTAACCACAAAATAATATCATAAATAATAAAATAAATTTCAAAAGTATTTTAAAAGATAAAATGACAAAAATATCCTTGTTTCTGAAAACTGGGGGTAACAAGTCGCGTGAAATTTTTATCCTTTTAAAACCCAGGAACGACTTCTGCGTAGTCTTCCAGCTTAACTTGGACCAAACATGTGTTCTTTGACCGTGGCATACTAACCCTTGAACCTACCGTAGCTCGTGCCTTAAACCAACTTATTTTCTAAGCGACACTATCGCTCAAGTCATATTTTATATGACGAGCCTTAGGATCGTGGGACTATGCGACTTGACAACCGCAGAAAATATGGAACAGTGCTTTTTATGACTTCGATAGCGCAACAAAACTCTTGTCTAACTTAATCGTACAACAACTTAACCATCAGGACTAGCAAGGGCTATGCCAAGCCTTGCATTGTAGAAACGTGTCGTACACACATTCGACTTGAACAACCAAGTTCTCTGGGTGCCTAGACTTATGCCACGAATCGTGCAACGCAACTTAACCCGTGGGACGAGCAGAGGCTAGGCTAAGCCTTGGACGATGGGACCGTGCTTGCTTTATTAAGCATTTATGTGGACGTCGCCTATGACTTAGGCTAATTGATAACTTTATGGCGAAGACCGACTTTTCTTCTTACAAGCCACGGGACGAAGGACCGAGTGTCATTTTGAAAGCCATCGTACAATATTTCTAAGCCGACCGTGGGACGTTTTCCATGTTCTAACTCAATCGACCCAAGTTGAGATTATTTTCTTAAATATGTGGATGCGTCTCTTTTATTATCAAGCCTATTTGTGCAGTTAAAAACTTTCGTTTTATTAGTGCGAAGGCCAAGTTGAGGCAAGTTCACCGAAGCCACCCACCTGAGCGAGGAGTCGCCTCGACCGAACGGGTCTTCGAGCAGCCGTTGCATAGCTAAGTTCGAACGCCATCGGCATTTTGATTCCTCCGATTGACTGAGCGGGACGGGACATTACACAAACAATTCATACAAGAAAAAAAAAAAAAGACAGTAGGGACCTGTACTAAAATATGAGAAGTTAAACAGTCCTGTACAAAAATTCTATATATCCCTGTTGTCTTGTCCACAAGGCATTTACTTTTATCTTCCAAACAAACAAGGCTTTGTTAAGCTAGAGTACCAGAATAATCAATTTCCACTATATATAAACACAATACAAAACAATATTGCTTTCTATGAGAATTACTTGGAAAAAAAAAAAATGCAAACTGACAAAAGTTGATCACTACACTGCCAAATGTCACCTTTAGGCCAACGAAAGAAACTAATGCACACCCTAAGACATCCTCAATTTCCTACAAAATCACATAGAAGCGTCACAAGTTAAATTAAATGGGATAACAATGTTTGCAACTGGTTGGAATGTCTGCAGCTGCTGAACTTCAAAAGTGATAGTTCAAAAGAACAATTTGTCAAATTATTACAACATATATGAAGAAATTTCAAGTAACTAACCCAAATAAATCTTTCTAGCGCCTATCAGAAAATGAAAATACTCATTGATTTACTACTAACTCTATATTTTAAAAAAAAAGGTTTCTTGTATTTGCGATTAAGACCTGATCTGGAGCAGGAAATGAACCAACTTTCTGAAATAAGAACCATATTATGAATAACTGAACACTATATGTCAGGAGTTATAAGTCAGTTATTCCTAACATATGAACAAAGGCCAAAAAATGTGAATTTTCCTAAAAACGAAAGAGCCCATAAACCCAACAGAATCCACACCTCTCCAAAATCAAATCCTAACAAAACTTCATTATTAGGAAAACCTACATCTCAAAATTTCCCATTACTAAAGAAAAGAAGGGAAATGACAACCCATATCTTAAAATTGAGAACTCCATAAACCAAATTGAATCCACCCACGTCCATAGCCAAATCTTACCCCAACTTTAAGAGAACCCGTGTCCCAAATTTTGCAATTTTGAAGAAAATAGAGAAAATCACCAAAATAAAAAGGGAATGTGTTAAATTCCTTTTCTTTTCATCATCACAACCATTTGCCACCAGTCCCATTTCCAAGAATTAAACAATGTAAGACTACAAATTTATAGTCCTAACAAACAAACCCTGCATCCAAAAATATAGGCAAAATGTCATTCATGATAGCAGATATAAAATGAAAAGGAATATAGACAAAAAATATTAAAAAAAATCTAGAAAATCCAAGTGTCTGACCTAATAAATATAAAAATAAATTTATAGAAAAAAGAAAAATAAACCAAAATATCATACCATCGGAGAGAGTGACATACATAAATCTGAAGACTAAACCCTAGTCTGTCAACTAACATAATATCCCAAATCAAACCCTATTAAAATTGATCGAGAGAGAAAAATCAATAACATCAAACCCTGACAAAATAAAACCCTAAAAAATTTAAACCATAGACAATCATTTTCCTATGTAAACATATAATAAATGCCAATCACATCTTCAACCCTAACAAAATTAACCTACTAAGAATATTAGGGAAGAAGCTCACTTCCAAAGGGAAAAAGTCTAATCTCGATGGCATGCGAGCGAGAGAGGAAAAAAACCAGGGCGTCACGGGAGAAAGAGAGGGAAAATCCTAGGGCGTGGGCGAGATGACACAACGTGCGTTTGGGTTTTTTCTATTTGAGGGTTTTCTTGATAGCTTTTTTTTAAGGTTATTATTCAATTAAAAAATTATAAAAATGTATTCCCTACATAGCAACATCTCACCAAAAATAAATTACTTTTCTGCGGCAGGTAGATGTATGTTGCCAAACATATAATATCTTTCTGCGACATGTAGATATCGCAATATGTAGAGGATTTTTGGCGGGACTAATTTTTTCCCTCCCGTAAAGGTTATATGGATTCTGCCACATACTATAGCTCATGTCACCAGTATATATAAAAAAATTAGCTTTTGGATACATAATAGACCCTATGTCGCTAAAACATGTTGCTAAAAATGCAATTTCTTTTAGTGAAAATTGACGCTTGGTCCTTCATCACGTGGCTTGGGAGAAGAAAAAGTTGGTCTATGTTTCCATAACGCTATAAACTTAGCATAGTCATAGGCGTCGCACGGTATAGATGTTGGATAAAGCATGCACTGTTCCACTGTCCTATGCTTGGAAAAGTATGCATTGTTCCACCGTCCAATGCTTGGTATAGCATAATTGTCCCACTGTCTCAATGCATGTTTACACGGTGCAAAGCTTCGTATAGCCTTTGCTAGTCCTACAGGTTAAGCTGTTTCACATGGTTTACAATACGAAACATGGTTGATTCAAGTTGAGTTTGGCAGAAGGGATATTAAATAGTTATTCCTAAGTTGAGTCGATGATATGGGAACATGGAAAAATGCTCATGATTGTGGGTCATCGAGGCAGTATCTGGTTTGGGTGTCTCAAATGTAGTTCTGAAAATAAGGTAACACCGGAAGAGTAATGACTACGTAAGATGGAAGTTCGAGTCGAGTCTTGTATGGTCATTGGACAACTTGTGCACAAGAAAAAAAATTTCGAACGACCACAGGACCATTCCGGCCTAGGTGGAAACACGGTATAGCTGTTGCTGGATTTGAGCACGGGCTACTCAGAAACTTTCAGCGGGGCTAGCTACTTACGCTGAAAGGGTCGCCGTCTAACAAAGCTATAAGTCTAGGATAGCTTATGGTGCTAGTGACACTTTCATATGGATGAGTCGGCATAATAATAACGATCCGTGTGCATGTCTTTGGATTAGTTCAAGTACTGTGTGCACGGTACTAATGAGTCAAGTAAAATATGTGTATGGTTTGCAACATAATGTTTGGGCCTAAGCTTTGGCTGCAACGGAGACCCCGTGCTTTGGCACGAGATGTGGCATCAAGAGCATGAGTCATTGACACTAAGTTCACAAGTATTGATTGAGTCAGTTAATGATTGGAAACAAGAAAGGCCATGAGGCGGCAATATGGTCAAGTCACAATGAGTTGCGAGGCACGACCTCATTGTGGGTACACAAATGGATCTTATGGCACAACCACAATGTTGTTACACGAGTATGAATTTTATGGCACGGCCATGTTGTTGAACAAATAGGTTTAGTGTGTGGTTACAAGGATTTGGAGCACGATCATGTTGATGTAAAATGTGTAGACCAGGAGTCTATATAAAAAAATTAATCCTAAGGCAAGAATAGAAAGACAATCAAAAGAATAGTTGTACCCAATAAATGAATATATTGGTTTTGTATGGGTGGACAAGGGGCTCACTCACCAGTACGGTTGTGTACTGACACCAAAATAGTTTTTATTGTGTAGGTTATAGGTACGTGCTCGTTCATGAAAGACCTCGCTTGGACGCATTGAGGCATAGAGTTCCTTGACGTTTCAAGGCATGCGGCTGCATTGGAGTCTTCACCTATAAGGGACATAATGTATGGACATCGCTTTCTGAAGCATCCGCTGGCTCGTTATATTGTACTGAAAGATGAGAGATAGTAGAGTGACTTGTATTCCGAGAGAGAGCTGAGTGATTGTAATATGAGAGAAAGTGAGTATGACAGACTTGTAATCTTGGTTTCATGCCCCTGTAATCTTGTTTCAATATTATTAAAGTGTATCATTTTATATATGTCTTGGTGTTATTCAACTTCTGTGCTTTAGACTTCTATGCGACGATCCCATCGTAAGCTACTATAATCAGCCATTATGGAACCCGCGTTGCTCGAGCACAACCTAGGCTGGCGCGCCATCACTACCTAGGGAGAACGATCGGTTCTACAGAGCCGGGGCATGACATCTTTTCCTATCCTTTGGCTTCATCTTTAATATGAATCCAATACAGGAGATTCTTGAGCTGGATTTCTGTCTTCTTGCGATACATGTCATCCTTGAAAGTAATCCAGCCTGGAGGAAGTTTAGTGACTATCGCACCCACTATGAACTTATCTTCTTTCTTCATTCCCTCTTCCTCTAGCTTCATTTGCAGCTTCAAAAGTTCTTTGACTTGCCATAACATCGTATTCACATCTACAAATTGTATGGTAAAGAACTTTTCAACAAGGTAGATTTTGGATATCTTATCGTCAGTCTTGTAGTGCTTCTTATGAGATTTCTAGACATCTCTTGCATTCTCCTTCTTGTTCTAAGTCTCTGTCACCGAGTCATCCATAGCATTCAGAATCAACAACTTGCAAAGGTCGTTGTCTTTCTTCCGCTTAGCATGCTCGATCGTAGTGACACCGATAGAAAGTTCACCTCCATCTTCAGGGATGGTAGGTTCAGGATCAGTCAACTCACAGCCAACATTGACAAGTTAAATATTCAAAGAAATCTTTCACTTCCAAATGTTGTAGTGTTCACCATCAAACTTCTCAAGTTTGTGAGAACTTGTATCGAGAAGACTTAAACGGTTGAACTCCATCCTTTTTGTGATCTTGCTTTGAGATAGTTAGTCCCCAAGACAGATCTAAGGAGTGAAGAGATCCAAGAAAGACGAAGAGTTTTTGCAAGACACAAAGTCTGCACTCTTACTAACACCAAGAGTGGCTTAAAGTTTTTGTGAGACACAAAGTATATACTCTAGCCAACTCAATTGAAGCACTAAAAACGATTACAAACTAACTTCAAAAAAATATAAATACAATAACAAAGTGAAAGTGTTCTTTTCTTTACGTTCGTATACGCTACAATGAGATAGAACAAAAACGACAACAAAAAACACAAAGAGAAACTCCTCGCTAGGTAAACAAGTCATCAGTGCTCAAGGCACGATTTGCCTTATACGCGATCTGTCCTAGGAACCAGCAAGTTCAAGTATGAACCTCTAAAAGGCTCTTTGTCAACTTCGAAAAAACTTCGAAACTCTAAATGAGAAGAAAAAAATCCTATGCATGCATAGACTTCTGCTGCTGCTCCTGTTGGAGGCACATATACTTTCTGGGGTATGATATATGGCCCTCGATTTGTCTCTCTTCCAATAACCAACTCTGCAAAGTGGTGCTTTATTTATATAGCATGCTTGCACCTATGTGCACACAAGAATGCTCATGCGCGCATACGTGCTAGCCAACCAAATCCTACGAATTCAGGTCTAGCCGTCGACACTGCAGCGTGTCGTGAGCCGACAGCACCATCCCACTATGCGCACATGAGAATGCTCATGCGCGCATACGCGCTGGCCAACCAAATCCCATGAATCCAGGTCTAGTCATCGATACAGCAGCGTGTCGTGAGCCGACAGCGCCGTCCCACGCCGCACGCTAACAGCTCTGAAAGCAACCACACATAAGCGCATAGACGCATAGCTCCTAAGCGTTATGTTAAGTGTAAAATGTGCCATCAAAGCGCTACTTTACGCCATTCGTCCGAGTCACTAAGCCCCGTAGGGCTTAGCTCCTATGGAACCCAAAGAGAGTGACAAAACTGAGACTTTTTCTTTGTGATTTAAACTTAATCCTCTAAGAAAACCAACCCACATGGGCAACCTCACCCCATGTGCATACTCTAACACAAGCACAGCTTTATATTGAGATGTACACTTTGGTGGTTTTTCAATATGGGACTAAAAGTTTTCAAAGGAAAGTAAACACGCCAACTGTTTTGCCTGGCAAGACCTAGAACTTGGAAAAGAACCATAGGTAGGAGTTGTTCTTACTTTATCAAGATATCAAACTAAAAATGTATCGAACAATTTGTTGGAAAAGTGAATGTATATAATAATAATAATAATAATAATAATAATAATAATAATAATAATAATAATTGTTTTCTTACAACGAATCTATGAAAACGAATCTATTGGAAATGTGTACAAATCTATTTAACGAATCTATTGGAAAGGTGTGTCATTTCCATTGTGTCTATTTATCATCTATAAAAGCATAAGTGTTTGAATAATTCACTCACTCATTCAACAAACATTAATTCTAAAAGAGAGAGAGAGAGAGAGAGAGAGAGAGAGAGAGAGAGAGACTATTAACATTGCTTGCCCAATTCCTGCGTTGTGAAGTGCTGCTATCGAAGGAAAAAACCATTGTATCATGAGAGATTAATCGTCGTTAAATTGTAGCATCAGTGCGGGACGAATATTGTCTTAAGGACATTGAACCAAGTTCAAGCATCGATCTTGGTTAGATCGTTATTTTATATTTTAATTTCAGAGTCTAAAATACAAAGTTGAGAATTTAATACTAACACAATCATCGACCGCCGGAGAGCTCAAACAGATGGCTCACTGACGACGAGGACGGCATCATATAATCATCGAAAGCATCCCTCCGTATCAGTGACAAAATGTCGATACTCGTATAAGCCGGTGGGATATCGGGCATTGCTGAATCCCCATCCAAGAAGTGCATAACTTGTCGCATTGTTGGTCTCGCGTCTGAACTCGGGTGCGAACACAACAAACCGAGTTTGAGCACGGACTCCATCTCCTCCACCGGGAAAATATCTCCTGCCAGTCTTGGATCCCCCGTCGCGAGCAGCGTCCCCCTCTTCCAGTTCTCCCGCACCCAGTCAAGGAGCAGCACTTGAGGCTCTTCTGCGCTAGGCTCCACCGGCCTCCTCCCGCAGGCCACTTCAAGTAGGAACGCTCCGAAAGCGAACACGTCGGTCTTGGTGGTCGCCTTTCCGGTCTTCGCTAGCTCCGGTGCGAGATATCCCATCGTCCCCATGATATGCGTGGTGTGGGCAACGGTTCCGTGATCGTACAGTCTCGCCAGGCCAAAATCTCCGAGCCGGCCGTTCAGTTCGCGATCGAGCAATACGTTGCTGGCCTTGATGTCGCGGTGGACGACAATTTGCTCCCAGTCCTGGTGCAGGTACAGTAGACCCGACGCCACGCCTTTTATGATTCGAAACCTCTGCGCCCAGCTGAGAGCAGGCCTGGTTTCGTCGTACAGGAAGCCATCGAGGCTACCATTGGGCATGTAGTCGTAGACCAAGAGGAGCTCCCCCTTGCGGCGGCAGTAGCCCAGTAGCTGCACAACGTTCCGATGTCG
The DNA here is from genome assembly GCA_029216955.1 of Iris pallida. Lineage (NCBI taxonomy): Eukaryota > Viridiplantae > Streptophyta > Magnoliopsida > Asparagales > Iridaceae > Iris > Iris pallida. Next base: position 12,947,594 of record JANAVB010006800.1, on the reverse strand, counting down.
GAGCTGGCCGATGCTCACGATCTCCGCTACGAACTCCTTCATCCCCTGTCTTGATTCGTGAGAGACTCGTTTGACCGCAACTTCGACGTTGGAGCTCGGCAGCACGCCTTGGTAGACCTTCCCGAACCCTCCGCTCCCGAGCAGTGTCTTGTCATTGAATCCCTTAGTAGCTCTGAAGAGCTCTTTGTACGAGAACCGGTGCGGCCCGTACTCCTTCTCCCAGTCTTCGAGTAGCTCTGCGTACTTGTTCCTCCTCTTCACTACCAATACAACAGTAGCAACCACCAGCAGCGCTAATGCGCACGAGGTCAGTGGCAGCCATATCGCAAGTTTCTGCGACTTGTGCTTGCTGTCTAACCGAGGGAGTGGCGGGAGCTTGGCGTAGTCGAGAGGCTCGGCTATTCCGTTCATCTTGAAGCTCCACCCGAGCAAGCAGTGAGTAGTGAATAAAGGACCGTTCGCCGAAGAAAACCCGACGTACATTGAGTCCGACATCACGCTGGAGAGGTCGATGGTCGAAGACAACAGAGGCTTCTTCGGTTTAGCTATTGGTACAGGTGCCATAGTAACACTTAATTGCATGTCTTGGCCGTCATAATCCACCCATATCTGCATCGGTACGCTGCTCGCAAGGATCAAGTTCCGGAATGCACCAGTGCTGTCGTCGTAGTAGCCTGCGCTGGTCGAATTAGCCGACTGGAGGCTGTTGACGTCGATACCGACATGGTTGTTATTGATGTCTTGAAACTCCGGGTTTGCAATCGTGTCAAGCTCAATGCCTAGAACATGGTTGGATGCATTTGCGTTGTCGTTAAAATTGAATAGTCCCAAGAACTGGCTCGGCAGCGCGGTGGAGAAATTGGTGGTGTGCGAGACGACGAAAACTAACCCATGGCCACTGACATAACTATATTTTGGGATTATCGCGAAAACGAAAGTAGTAGAGAACGATAGAGTTGAACCCGGAGTAGTGTCAGACTTGAACTTGAAGGGTTGGGGGTGGAAGGCGTGCCCTTTCGCCTGATAAGACGCATTGGTCACCAGGAGGAGGCCGTCTGGCACGACCGACGCGAAGCCGTCTAGGCTCAAGTTGGCGCTGCGGAATCCGTTGAACACGAAGGAACCATCTTCTTCTCTACATGATGCAAAACCCAGGATGACAAGTATGAACAAAGTCTTGAGCAGCCTAAATGACATCTTTGCTCCTAACGGTTTTTTTTCCCTTCTTCTTCTTTCTTCCTAGTTAAAAGAACTATTCATCCTCTACTGCATCAATTCAAGATTAAGAAAATGTACAAACAATGTTGTCATGGTGAGAATGACATGTTCAAATTGGTAGGTTTGTTCAGAGGTCAATGAATCAATTATGAAGAAGTCTTTGAAAATCGCCAATCCATTTGCTGGGACTCTATGTCATGACCAAAAAAATTTACCAATGAATGTTCTGTGGCCAGAGTGTGTAAATGGATGGAAGCTTGTAAATGAATGACTTCGGTGTTGGAAACCAAATGCGAAAATGATTTTCCAAACAAAAAAAAGCTGCAAGAGAATCGAAAAAAAAAAGTGCAAAAACTGTTGGAGTTTTTCCTTTCCTTGAACTCTAGAGAGCTTGCTCTCAACAAGACATATAAGTTTAGTCCCACATTGACTAGAAAAACTCATGTGTATCTCAATATAACCCCTCTTGAGGAGTAGAGAGATGCACGTGGGATGGTGACCCTAAGGAGGGGACTATGTGGGTGATTTTACATGGAGTTAAGGATAAGACATCGATTAACAGCATTCATGCTTTTTGGCCAAGATCAATTTAATTCCAAAGGGGCTTAGCAACTCGGACTCGGACTCATGAGGCGTAATGTGACATTTTGTTGGCGCACTTAGCACATCAGCATCGTCGCTAGGCGCATAGTGCGCTTAAGTTGCGCATATATATAGAGTCTCTCATCTCTCTCAGATATAGAAGAATTGACGAATTTTTTTACAGAGAGAGCTCCTGCGTCGGCGCCACTTGAGAGTTCACTTCTTTTCTTCCGAGGAGTCCGTCCGTGAGCAGATAGGCAGAGCGTTACAGAGTTCTTTTGAACTTGTTGGTTCCTAGAAGCTGGCCGTGTGGGCAGATCTAGCTTTGAGTACCGGTGTTCTAAACACCTCAGCAGGCTTTCTCCGATTACGAAAATCTTTTTAGATTTTTCCTTTGTCGATATTACGAAAATCTTCTCAGATTTTTCGTTCACAGAATCCTCCTAGAATTTCTGTTTTTGCACCTTCCTTAAAGTGCTGCAATCATCTCACAAGAATTTCCTCTGATATCACGCCCAGGGATTAACAATCTCAAAGGTAGATCAGAAGATGAAAAACTCTCGTGCCTCTCTCATCGATACCAGCTTTAAAAAGTTGGAGAAAATTGACGGAGAATACTTTCAGATCTGGAAGAGGAAGATAACCCTTAATCTTCAACTCGTGGACATCGACCATGTGTTGATTGAGAATGAACCGACGATTCCAGAAGGTGGTACTGCAGATGCTATTGCTGCTGCACACGTCAAGCAGAGCAAATGGAAGCGAGAAAACAACATATGCAAACTGTTGATTCTTAATTCTATGGAAGATTCTCTAGCAAAGTCATATTCCAAGAAAGTAAGGCTAAAGAAATCTGGGAGTCTTTGGAAAAGCTTTACGAAGACGAAGAGAACAGATCTAAAGTCTTCAACGTCGAGAAGTAGCACAAGTGGCTCTTCGAAGATGAGAAGTCGATGCTGCCTCAAGTGAATGAATTCTTGAAGTTGCGCCAGAAGCTGGATAACGAGAAAATGTCCCTCGTCGACAAGTTTGTCGTTGGAGGGATTGTCTCAAAACTTTCCGCTAGATGGAGTAATTTCTACGCAATAATGCATCGGAAGAAGCTGGACGTTAGCTTGGAAGATCTCTTACAAGAGATCCACGTTGAGGACGAGATGTGATCTCAACAGAAGATGGACTATTTGTCCAAACAACTGGCTAATTAAGGCCAACTTGGTGCAGACAAGAGAGTTCAAGGAGAAGCAGACGGCTTCTCATCACAAAAAGAAGGACTCCACTAATCTGAAAGTGAAGAGTCCTTCGTTCAAGCAACAGAAGTCCAAGTCCCACATGACTTGCTTTAACTATGGCAAGAAGGGACACTACAAGAGTGAATGCAAATCCAAGCCCAAATAATCAGATCAAGGTGAGCCTATTAAGGTTTTCATGGTTTCTAACATTGTTGCTATGATCGCTCAGGTCACATCTGTGGGGGCTGACTCCGACTAGTGGATAGACACCGGTACGACATGTCATGTTTGTTCTGGCAAGAAATGGTTCGTCACATAATAGCCAACTTCTGAGAAAGTTATCATGGCGAATCAGGCCCAAGCTGAAGTTCTGGACATCAGGACTGTGGAGCTGAAACTCACTTCCCGGAACACTCTGATGCTTCAAGGTGTAAAGCATGTTCCGGTGATTGGCAAGAACCTGATCTCTAGGAGCCTGCTTAGCAACGTAGGCTTGAGAATGGACATCAATGCTGGCCAGTTGGTGATGTCCAAAAAAGGAACATACTTCGAAAAGGCTTTTCAAACCGAATGGATCTTTAAAATTCAGTTTGTAAACTAGTCAAATAAAATAAATGTAGTCGCTCTTTCTGATTATTCTCTTGAGTTGTGGCACAATAGGCTAGGACATGTTCATTGTAAAAGAATACACAAAATGTCTAGTCTAGGACTTATCTCGAAATGTGGGGGTAAGGTAGAGAAGTGTGAAGTATGTGCTCAGACGAAGATCACTAGAAAACCCTTTCATCGGGTCAATCGAAGCATAAATCTTCTAGAGTTGGTGCACTCCGATATCTGTGACTTCAAGCAATTCTCTACAAAGGCCGGGATGAAGTGTTTTATAACCTTCATCGATGACTTCTCTAAGTACACATTCATCTAGTTGCTCAAATCTAAAGACGAACCGTTCGATAAATTCAAGAAGTTCAGGGCCGAGACTGAACGACAAACTAGACAACAACTCAAGAGGCTAAGAAGTGATCGAGGCGGAGAATATCGGTCTCATGAATTCATATCGTTCTGCAAAGAACATAAAATCATCAACGAGACTACTGATCCATATTCTCCTCAATCTAATAGAGTAGCAGAGGGAAAGAACCGAACGTTGACAGAAATGATGAACTCAATGCTGCTAACTGCGGATCTTCTGAAATGCTACTGGGAAGAAGCTACATTAACGGCTACTTTTATTTTGAATAGAGTGCCATATGAAACGTCGAATATAACTCCTCATGAACTCTGGTTCAAAGTCAGACCTAACTTGAATGTCGTTCGAGTGTGGGGGTGTCTGGCTTATATCAAGCTCCCAGATCTGAAGATTCATAAGCTGGGGACAAGGACTATGAAGACGACCTTCTTGGGGTATGCCGAGAAGAGTGATGCTCAGAGATTTCTTGATATTGAGTCAAATTTTATCATCAAATTTTGTGATGTTAAATACAGTGAAGAGAAGCTTACAAGGCACAAAAATATTGTTCTCATAGATATTCCGGAGAATGATGAAGGTGCTAAGGAGACTGAGATCTCAAATAAGCCAGTAGTCCAAGATGAAGTTGTTGGTAAGGAGACAACAATTGAACCAGAACTCGTTGAGCCGTCAACGAAGCGAGCAAGGAGGCTGAAGAACTTCGAAGATGACTTCATCACCTATTATGTGGAAGCAGATCTACTTACATATGATGAGGTGAAGAAAACCAGAGATGATATCTTCTGGAAGGAGGCAAAGACAATGAAATTGACTCAATCACCTCTAATAACACTTGGGTGTTGGTTGATTTACCCGAAGAAGCAAAATCCATCAGATGCAAGTGGATCTTCAAGAAAAAGATGAAAGCTGATGGAACTATTGACAAGTTCAAGGCCAGGCTGGTGGCCAATGGGGTTTTCTCAGAAGCAGGAGATTGACTACTTTGACACGTATGCTCCAGTAGCCCGGATGATAATCATCAGATTGTTAATTGCTCTTGCTGCAATATACAAGCTGGTGATACATCAAATGGATGTAAAAATGACATGCCTGAATGGCGAGTTGACCGAAGAGACTTATATGCAACAACCAGAAGGATTTATCATCAGAGGTCTTGAAAACAAAGTCTGTAAGTTGGTGAAATCTCCACTACACCAAAATGCATGTATTGTAACGGTCTAAACGTGTTACAAAAATTAATTCTAACGGATAAATTCCGTGAGTATATAGGCGTGGGTAATAATACTAACTGCTTTTCTAACGGATCGGATCCGATAGTATGTCAACTATTCTAACGGCTATAGGGTGTTAGTGATTATTTTTCTAACAGGCTTATAGCAGTACATAGAATTGAATACTAAAGGGTTGTGACCGTTAGTAGATTTTAAAAAAGGAAAAAATAAATAAATTTAGGGATTCAATACTAACGGAAATGGGGCGTTAGTAATACCTAAAAATGGAGAAAAAAATTAATTTTAGAATACTAATTAATAGATCAAGAATTTCTTAGTTATTATCATCTAGTAGACATTTGCACCTATTTTATCTGCAAATATAAAATGCTGAAACGTTATTTATACAGATCATTCAAGCAAATATATTAGGCTGGTAAATTGTCAAAAAATTACAGTATATTAGTTTTCTGGAGTCTACAGGACTTGGGAAGTAATAAAAAACAGTAAGCCAAGGCAGCAGACAACAAGATGAAGACTCGGCCTCTTGGTTCCAGAAACCTGGAGGACATTTAAGAATGTTTAAAGCGATATGATTTCATTGGCTTCAAGAGACTGCCACACAAACAGCAACATTTCTGACGCCAGAGCAGCAATGTCCTTCCTTCACATGGGAAAAAAAAGGAAAAAAATGCATAAGAGACGGCCTTAAAAGGGAAAACAAAAAGAACATAACTTCAAAAAAAATAACCATAAGAATGAATTGTAGCCTCATATTTGTAAAGGGAACTAGATCCAAAAAGAATACCCTATATTCACTTGGGATATAGGCTATTATTTTGATATCCAAATTATCTATAGCATACAATAGGATTACCTTTAACGAATCTGGTCAGTAATTAGACTTCGAGATTAGGTCTTCCAGCTCATCTGCAATTGCAGCATAACAAAAGAAGAACTGCTCCTGGAAAACAAAACGCAAAAGCCACAAAACTAGTAGCCTTAATATGGGTATGGTTCACAACAGGATGCAACATGTCTGGAGATTGAGAAGAAGCTAATGTCCAATGGCCGAATCATTGTGAACTATGGCGGGGTTCATTCTGAATTATAAGTAGTGGGGATCAAGCAGCATATACTATGGTTGCAGAATTCTACTATTAAGGCTCTATGAGTCTATGCCAAGCATTTCCTGGAAGGGTATAATGCTGCTCTTCTCTAGATGTCACCCTCATTTTCCGTATTTCTCGTATTTCGTATTTATACTCGTATCTGGATTTTTGGCATGTAATTTTATTTTTCTCAAACTTGTGGGATTTCGGTATTTCCCGTATTTTGGGTTTTGGCATGGCTCGGTTTTATTTGGATTGGTTCGATTTTATGTGAGTTGGATCACCTTAACCTATGCTACCCCTCAACCCACCACAACTGTCACGACCCGATTCCCAAATTGTTGGGCCGGGCCGAGCCATGTCCAGCCTACGCTTGATTAGAGCGTAGTAAGCTATTCTAGACAGTCAGAAAATAATGATAAATGTGCTAATAATTAAGATAGTTTAAGAATGATCACAACACAGCTTCTATATAGATAGATGAAAAACCACTAAGTTTGTTATAAATAGTACACAACCAAAAGTAGTACTGGAGACAAGGTCCAGTTTAAAGGTACAAAACAGCGTCTGTGATAATAACCCAACACTAAGTCAAACTAAGCAGCTAAACAGGATTCCCTGCTGGAATATCCTCAACTGGAGCTCCATAGTACGGGTCACAAAGCATTTCTTCCTCGGTCAAAATACCTACAACGTTATCCTGTCAGGACGGGAGCAAGTACAACCTCTACTACTAAAGTACTGAATGTATAATGCAAGAGATGTACAACAGGAACATGGTATGATAAGACTGAAAAATAGACATACTAGAATCATGGTAAATCATATAAAGCGGAAAATCATGGTATATCTTGATTATCATTTTGAGACACTCTTGTCAATTGTGGCATATTGTACATTATGTATTAAAACTGGAGCAGGTATGAGATCGGTCAATAGGTGCTATGCTAGTTTACTGCAATGTACGTATGTACATTCCACAAGTCCAGAAACTACATTCTTAGTTTACTGCAATATACGTAAGTACATTCCACAAGTCCAGAAACCGCACTGCTAGTTTACTGCAATGTATGGGAGTACATTCCACAAGTCCAGAAACTACACAATTAGCATACTGCAATGTAAGTGAGTACATTCCACGAGTCCAGTAACTATACTATCAACTCTCTCATAACCCAGTAATCATCATGTAAAAGATACGGGAAATAGTGTAAAGCATGGTGGGAACTGGCAATAGTATGAAACGTGTTATGATTTGACTTGCTACTCCAAGGATCAGCATTCACATGGGTTGATTAACATTCTTTTATCAAATAACAGTGTTTTAACATGTACAATTAACAAAAGACTTGCAACTGGATTAATGGTAATTCACAAGGTTGTCACATGTACTTAACATTAAAAGACAGTAAATGAGTTTGTAGATGTACTTGCCTGGAGCAAAGCAATGCAATGACAATAAAGCTAAGATGTAGAGTGTCCTGGCACTGAAAACATATATATACTCAGACTCTAAGTTACAAGACAATATAAATACACTAGTGATGTGAGAAGGCCAAATTGGACATTGGCTAGGTGAACTTAGCCTAGGGGTTCAAAGTGAAGTGATTTGGCATCTAAACTAACACATGGGTCTCCCATATTAAGGCTGGTTAGCAATCCAAATACTAGAAATACACAAAAATCACAAGTCATGACTTAGTCATAATTATTGGTAAATAAACATTCTGTGCACTGTGTTCTAACAATTTTAGAAAATACTAGAAATCTCCAATAAATGCAAAATAATATACTGACAGAAACCTTGTTAATTATAGAAATTTATTATTATTTTTCTGGGATTTATTACCCAACAGAAGTATTTTATAAAAATCAGTTTTCATAAATATATAGAAAATGAGTTCTGGTTTGATATGGCTAAACAGGGGCAAAACTGTCAACAAAATGCTATAAAAATTATATTAAATTGTCTAAATTAACAGAGAATCTAAATACTATTTTTCCAGAATTTTTACAGCAAGCTAAATATTTATAAAAATCCAAAAATAGCAAGTTACATAATTCTGAAATTAAATAATTAATTATCTGTATATTTTGTCCATGTATATAAATGAACCAAGGTTCAAATACAGGACCCAAGACCATGATTCAAGTCCAATATGACTTGTGCAGGCCTTGAATGTGTGAAAACACATTTGGTCCCAAAAATCCATGCTAGGCTTGGACACCAAAATGGTTGCAGTTAATTAAATGTACAAAAATACAATGTATAAAAAGAGCAGGAAATATAATACTATTTTATTCAGGAAAAATACACATAGAAGATGCAAACATGAAAATATAGTAAGTAGGTAATTTTACATAATTTTATGGAGGCTAGTTATGTACAATTATATGTACATATACAATATATATATATATATATATATATTCATAGGAAAATACATATACATAAAAGAATAATATATATATATATACACAATTATATACAATATATATGAAAAGTATATATATAGGGATATACATACACTATAATATATATAATGCTAACTAGCAAAGATATATATATATATAGAAAAATATATATATATACATTTATATAAAGAAAATAACGTATATATATACATAGATGTACCTAAGTATATTTATATATATATATATTCATAAATAATTTGTATATATACAATATATATAACAGTAAATATATATATAATATATACAGTAATACATATATACATATACATATATACATATATAAACAGAAAAAAGAAAAGAAAAAGAAAAAGAAAAAAAAAAGGAAAATGAAAAGAAATAAACAGCAGGGGGGGCTCGAACTCGGCCTCCTGGCTAAGCCAGGGGTGAGCTTAATGAGCTCGGGCTGGCCAGTGGGTCGGGTTCGGTTCGCGTGTTAGGTTAGGGTTCGGGTTAATTATAAGTCAGATTTTAAGTTAATGGATTTTAAACCCGTTAGCACAAAACCAAACCCGTTAAACTAATTGTAACAGTTAGTCTCGTGTCCATACAGTCCAGGACACGAGAAATGAGATCTGACACCGTGTCGATGTGTCCATGCACTGCATGACACGCACGACACGATCTACGCGTGTCCGAGTACGAGGCTGGGGTCGTCGTGTCCTGGCGAACAACATACGTAAGTATTGGATACGCACGACACGAAACAGTCACTGTTACCTTCGTGTCCGGCGTCGAAGTTGGTTTCGAGAGGGCGAACGGCGGCTGTGAGCGTCGTGGCAGTGGCGCTTGGGTGGCGCTGGACGTAGCTCGTCACGACGAACCTTCCAGTGGTAGTTGGGGACGACGACGTCAAGGGTGGAGGTGGTGGTCGAGTTCGCCGGAGTTAGGGCTTCGGCTGATAAAATGGGGAAGAAAGGTGGTCGGGAATGGCCGTGGTGGTCGAAAAATGGTGGAGAAATGAAAGGGGAGTCGAGGGCTATTTATAGGTGGTCGAAGGCGGTGGATGGTCGCCGGATTAGGGTTAGGGTTTGGGTTAATGTTGCCGAAAGATTAGGGAACAGTAGGGCGGTGATCGGGGAAGGAGACGGGTGCGATTTGCAAAAATAACAAATTTGTTATTTGCAAACTGACGTCGGGATAAATTGGGTAATTGCAAAACAGAATTAAAACAATATAACTAATTACAAACTCTATTTAAAACAATTCAATAAATTGCAAACTGATATAAAAACAATTAGAAAAATTACAGAACATATTTAAAATATTTTAAACTATTTGCAAAATGATATTTTAGTAATTAAAACTCTTTAAAAATCATTTAAAATTATTTAAAAATTCCAGAAAATTCCTAATAAAATATTTTAAGACTAAATTAATCATTAATGGCCAGTTTAATACTGATTAACAAAAATTTTGAAAAACTGGGGCTGACAAGTCTTCCCTCCTTGAAAAATTTCGTCCTCGAAATTTACAAGAACTGAAGACACGCGAGGCAACTAACGTTTTTAAAAATAATTACAGCGATGACTAAGGCTATCTTCTAATGATGGAACGTCTATGAAACAGGTCTACTGATCAATGGCTTGGTCTCATGGGTACAATTACTAAATGATGGTTTGGCATGAGTCTAGTGATAGGTAACTTAAGGAGGTACTAGAATCAAACAGTCATATGCAAATAAATCCAACCTGTGGCACCGTCTGTCAAGTATTCTGGCTCTGGCTCTGGGCCCTGCACTGGTACTGCTGCCTGGATGGCTAAAGGGTATGCTCTCCCTGAAGGTCCTCTGGTAAATGGCTTCGCCTTCGGGCACTCTCGAATCATATGGGTGGAAGACCCGCAAGCAAGACACTGGCTCAATTTCTTCCTACAGATGGAGACATCGTGCCCTGACTTTTTGCAGAAGGCACAAGAGACCCACTTCTGCTGATGTTGCCCCGGATCTCGGGCAAATGATAACTGATGCTGAGGATGAGCTGGTGGAGAATAGGCCTGCTGGTGCTGGGTAGTCGTCCTCTGCTGGAAACTCTGGCGCTTGGACGGCCCGTCATGATGTGTGGTAGCTGGCCTCTTGCAAGACAAAAGACGCTCCTCGATACCTCGGGCTCTCTCCAGTAGCTGGTAGTAGTCTGTGATCCCGTTGGCCACTAGTAAGATGCTAATGTCCGGGACAAGACCATGGCAGAATCTGCGAGCCATCTCCTCCGGGTCGACTACTAAGCTCGGGGCAAAACGACTGAGTTTGCTAAACTCACCTGCGTACTCATCGACTGTACGGCTCCCCTGTTGCAGGTTCTGGAATTGCAATCCCATGGCAACTCTAGCGGTGGTGGAGAAGAACTTCCTCTTGAACTGGATCTTGAATTGCTCCCAGTTTCCTCTGCCGCCAATGAACATCGTCTCATTTCTGAACCAGACCCCTGCCAGGTTTGCTAACAAAAATCCTGCTGCCTCGATCCAAAGGTCGTCAGGTAATCTAGCCCCTATGAGCTTCCTCTCTACGGAATCTAACCAGTCATCAGCTACAACTATGCCTTCCGTCCCAAGAAACTCCTTCGGATTTAGGTTCATAAAACTCTTGATACTACCTAGCCTCAATTGATGTTCTATAGGTTGCGAGACGGGGGTATGCTGAGTATTCAGGAGCCCCTGGATCAAAGCCAGTAATTGGGTTCCGTCAAGGGAAACAATAGTCTGGGGAGGCATGATAGGAGGTGGGGGTGGAGGCATCTGGGTCTGCGGGGTAGGAGGTGGTGGAGGTGCAAAGTCTAATGGACCTATCCGGGTGGTAGGGGGAGGTGATGAAGGTGTACCGTCACCTGAGGTGGCAGAATCGGGAGAGTGTGTAGGGTCCATCTATTTATAAAAGACAAAGGAATTATAAGAATAAAGCAAGCAGTCATAAGCAAACAATTTAGTTACACTACCGGTCCTACGCTGTGATGAGTTTTCCTATGTTGCAATCCTAAAATTCCTCTAGGTGTTCTAGATGTTGTTCCTAGTGTTATCTAGTTATCCTTAATTTCTGCAGGCGTGTTTGGTACAGTAACGTAACCAAACAACTTTAGTCAGGACCTGCATGGGCCACCACTAAAAACATGTCACGACCCGATTCCCAAATTGTTGGGCCGGGCCGAGCCATGTCCAGCCTACGCTTGATTAGAGCGTAGTAAGCTGTTCTAGACAGTCAGGTAATAATGATAAATGTGCTAATAATTAAGATAGTTTAAGAATGATCACAACACAGCTTCTATATAGATAGATAAAAAACCACTAAGTTTGTTATAAATAGTACACAACCAAAAGTAGTACTGGAGACAAGGTCCAGTTTAAAGGTACAAAACAGCGTCTGTGATAATAACCCAACACTAAGTCAAACTAAGCAGCTAAGCAGGATTCCCTGCTGGAATATCCTCAACTGGAGCTCCATAGTACGGGTCACAAAGCATTTCTTCCTCGGTCAAAATACCTACAACGTTATCCTGTCAGGACGGGAGCAAGTACAACCTCTACTACTAAAGTACTGAATGTATAATGCAAGAGATGTACAACAGGAACATGGTATGATAAGACTGAAAAATAGACATACTGGAATCATGGTAAATCATATAAAGCAGAAAATCATGGTATATCTTGATTATCATTTTAAGACACTCTTGTCAATTGTGACATATTGTACATTATGTATTAAAACTGGAGCAGGTATGAGATCGGTCAATAGGTGCTATGCTAGTTTATTGCAATGTACGTATGTACATTCCACAAGTCCAGAAACTACATTCTTAGTTTACTGCAATGTACGTAAGTACATTCCACAAGTCCAGAAACCGCACTGCTAGTTTACTGCAATGTACGGGAGTACATTCCACAAGTCCAGAAACTACACAATTAACATACTGCAATATAAGTGAGTACATTCCACGAGTCCAGTAACTATACTATCAACTCTCTCATAACCCAGTAATCATCATGTAAAAGATACGGGAAATAGTGTAAAGCATGGTGGGAACTGGCAATAGTATGAAACGTGTTATGATTTGACTTGCTACTCCAAGGATCAGCATTCACATGGGTTGATTAACATTCTTTTATCAAATAACAGTGTTTTAACATGTACAATTAACAAAAGACTTGCAACTGGATTAATGGTAATTCACAAGGTTGTCACATGTACTTAACATTAAAAGACAGTAAATGAGTTTGTAGATGTACTTGCCTAGAGCAAAGTAATGCAATGACAATAAAGCTAAGATGTAGAGTATCCTGGCACTGAAAATATATATATACTCATACTCTAAGTTACAAGACAATATAAATACACTAGTGATGTGAGAAGGCCAAATTGGACATTGGCTAGGTGAACTTAGCCTAGGGGTTCAAAGTGAAGTGATTTGGCATCTAAACTAACACATGGGTCTCCCATATTAAGGCTGGTTAGCAATCCAAATACTAGAAATACACAAAAATCACAAGTCATGACTTAGTCATAATTATTGGTAAATAAACATTCTGTGCACTGTGTTCTAACAATTTTAGAAAATACTAGAAATCTCCAATAAATGCAAAATAATATACTGACAGAAACCTTGTTAATTATAGAAATTTATTATAATTTTTCTGGGATTTATTACCCAACAGAAGTATTTTATAAAAATCAGTTTTCATAAATATATAGAAAATAAGTTCTGGTTTGATATGGCTAAACAGGGGCAAAACTGTCAACAAAATGCTATAAAAATTATATTAAATTGTCTAAATTAACAGAGAATCTAAATACTATTTTTCCAAAATTTTTACAGCAAGCTAAATATTTATAAAAATCCAAAAACAGCAAGTTACATAATTCTGAAATTAAATAATTAATTATCTGTATATTTTGTCCATGTATATAAATGAACCAAGGTTCAAATACAGGACCCAAGACCATGATTCAAGTCCAATATGACTTGTGCAGGCCTTGAATGTGTGAAAACACATTTGGTCCCAAAAACCCATGCTAGGCTTGGACACCAAAATGGTTGCAGTTAATTAAATGTACAAAAATACAATGTATAAAAAGAGCAGGAAATATAATACTATTTTATTCAGGAAAAATACACATAGAAGATGCAAACATGAAAATATAGTAAGTAGGTAATTTTACATAATTTTATGGAGGCTAGTTATGTACAATTATATGTACATATACAATATATATATATATATATATATTCATAGGAAAATACATATATATAAAAGAATAATATATATATATATACACAATTATATACAATATATATGAAAAGTATATATATAGGGATATACATACACTATAATATATATAATGCTAACTAGCAAAGATATATATATATATAGAAAAATATATATATATACATTTATATAAAGAAAATAACGTATATATATACATAGATGTACCTAAGTATATTTATATATATATATATATATTCATAAATAATTTGTATATATACAATATATATAACAGTAAATATATATATAATATATACAGTAATACATATATACATATACATATATACATATATAAACAGAAAAAAGAAAAGAAAAAGAAAAAGAAAAAGAAAAAGGAAAAGGAAAAGAAATAAACAGCAGGGGGGGCTCGAACTCGGCCTCCTGGCTAAGCCAGGGGTGAGCTTAATGAGCTCGGGCTGGCCAGTGGGTCGGGTTCGGTTCGCGTGTTAGGTTAGGGTTCGGGTTAATTATAAGTCAGATTTTAAGTTAATGGGTTTTAAACCCGTTAGCACAAAACCAAACCCGTTAAACTAATTGTAACAGTTAGTCTCGTGTCCATACAGTCCAGGACACGAGAAATGAGATCTGACACCGTGTCGACGTGTCCATGCACTGTATGACACGCATGACACGATCTACGCGTGTCCGAGTATGGGGCTGGGGTCGTCGTGTCCTGGCGAACAACATACGTAAGTATTGGATACGCACGACACGAAACAGTCACTGTTACCTTCGTGTCCGGCGTCGAAGTTGGTTTCGAGAGGGCGAACGACGGCTGTGAGCGTCGTGGCAGTGGCGCTTGGGTGGCGCTGGACGTAGCTCGTCACGACGAACCTTCCAGTGGTAGTTGGGGACGACGACGTCAAGGATGGAGGTGGTGGTCGAGTTCGCCGGAGTTAGGGCGTCGGCTGATAAAATAGGGAATAAAGGTGGTCGGGAATGGCCGTGGTGGTCGGAAAATGGTGGAAAAATGAAAGGGGAGTCGAGGGCTATTTATAGGTGGTCGAAGGCGGTGGATGGTCGCCGGATTAGGGTTAGGGTTTGGGTTAATGTTGCCGGAAGATTAGGGAATAGTAGGGCAGTAATAGGGGAAGGAGACGGGTGCGATTTGCAAAAATAACAAATTTGTTATTTGCAAACTGACGTCGGGATAAATTGGGTAATTGCAAAACAGAATTAAAACAATATAACTAATTACAAACTCTATTTAAAACAATTCAGTAAATTATAAACTGATATAAAAACAATTAGAAAAATTACAGAACATATTTAAAATATTTTAAACTATTTGCAAAATGATATTTTAGTAATTAAAACTCTTTAAAAATCATTTAAAATTATTTAAAAATTCCAGAAAATTCCTAATAAAATATTTTAAGACTAAATTAATCATTAATGGCCAGTTTAATACTGATTAACAAAAATTTTGAAAAACTGGGGCTGACAACAACTCACCCTCTTTATAACCTCCACCTACCACTCTCTCTCCTCATAACTTCTACCATTAATTTCCTTCTTCTTCTTCTTCTCCTTCCTCCACAACTCTCCTAACCCTAGGCAAGTGCACCTTGCCACTACATGAGAGCCCTCTTTTATTTGCCTATTTGCTAGATTAGGACATGGTGATCAACATTAGAACTTGGTATTTTGTGAATTGGAGTCTCCATTGCTCTAGATCTAAGTTTTTCTATTTTCGGATTTTTACATGTTTTTATCTATTTTAGTTGGTTTTCTATGAGTTTTGATATTTCCATGTGGAAAAACATTCAGTTTCACCCAAGTTGGAGCTTTAGAAATCCGGATTTGGAGTTCGGATGGCCAAGTTGGGAGCTTTCGAAGCTTTGGGTTCAGCCATGGTGTTCTTGCTGTCTGGAGAAGACAGTGAGCAGTGTGTGCAGAGCTGTTTAGCTTACGCACCCTGAGCTACGCGCGCTCTTTAGCGCTGCGTACGCAGACTTGAGTATGCTTCCTGTTGGAAGCGTGACTCCTTGAGTGTGCGTGACTTTTCACGTACACTGCTCCCTTGAGCGTGCGTGACTTTTCACCCACGCTGTTCTCTGTAGCGTACGTGACTTTTCACCCACGCTACTCTCTGTAGCGTGCGTGACTTTTCACGTACACTGCTCCCTTGAGCGTTCGTGACTTTTCACCCACGCTGCTCTCTGTAGCGTGCGTGACTTTTCACCTACACTGCTCCCTTGAGCGTGCGTGACTTTCATGTACACAGCTCCCTTGAGCGTGCATGACTTTTTACGTACGCAGCTCCCTTGAACGTGCGTGACTTTTCACGTACGCTGCTCCTCTTGAGCGTGCCTTGGTACGCAGACTTGAGTGTGCCTTGGTACACAGACTTGAGTGAGCCTTGCGTGCGTGTTTTTGTGCATACGCAGCTTCCCTGCGTGCGTACTTGTGCACGAATGCTGCCCCTTGACCCCTTGCTTAATCCATTGGCTCTTGGAATTTTGGTTTTTATTTCTTTAAGTTTGGCTTTTCTATAGTCCTGTATCTTGATATTTTATTAGATATTTTACGCCCATTTTATATCCTTACGCCTTTTATCATGAACTTGATTTTACTATATATTTGGAATGACTATTGTACATGGCTTGGTATGGCAAGGAACGAGCATAAAATGACAGTGACCCGTAGTGGTATACTCCTGACATGACCAACCTGACTTGATAGTGGCCCATCGTGGCGCACTCCTGACAAGTACCCTGACATGATTTATCTTGATGCTGTTGTGACGGCCAACTTAGCTTGACTTGCCTTGACACCGTGGGTAGTTCTTTCTTGCTTGCTAAAACCACTTGTCCTGTCTTGCATTATGTCTAGGATGGGACTCCTGAGTACCACGGTCAGGAGTACCTACTAAAATGGATTAAGGTTAATAACTAGAATAACTCAGTAGTCATGAAGAGAGGACACAGCTACAGGCAATCCTGTTACCTGGGCGCTCTTGGGATGTGTAGCCTGCCGTGGAGTAGGGCACATTTCCAGCACACCGTCGCGTGTTGCACCCTCTAAGTCACCTAAGGGTACATGCGTCTCCTGGACGATGTACCTACCTAAATTCAACCCTAATCTTTCGTCCTGGGTAACCTGGATGGTCTACAGGGCTTGTGGCTGTGGAACAATCTCACTGTATCTTGTTAGTAATTAGGCCTGTGATAACCCTAGTTAGTTAAAGTAGTAAGTCGTAGGATCTGCTTGGCCGTGATTGATTGAATGAGGTATAACCAGTCTAGTCATGTCTTGATCCCATGCAAAATTGCTTCCTGTCTTGATTACTTACATTACTTATCTTGCCGATAAATGGTGGGAAACCAAGCTCTGTTCAGATGAAGGGTTACAACCCCGGTCCTTGTTTGGTTTACGGGTTGTAACCGGGCTATCGAAATAGTTCCATGGTTATCTCGTCGTATATCATCCTGACATATTTTCGTAATTCTAGTTTTAATATTAGTTTTCTTGTGCTGATTGCTGGCTTTTGTTCTTATTTCGTGGCCCCCTTGTGGCACTTGCTCTTTCTGGGGTTTGACCCAGCTGGTTTTGTGTGGCCAGATTTTGGAGCAGCTCCCGAGGATCTACCAAGCTTCCAGCCCAATGGTGAACACTAGACAGAATCCGGGCCAAGAGTGGATTTTCTATTTTGTTTCGCTCACTCTATTGTAAAAATTATTCTTTTGAGGCGTTTAGCCGACGAGCACCTGTTAGCTCGAAGCACTTTTACTTACTGTCTGCCTACGGGCTGTAAACATGATTAACGAATCCTAGGGTTGATCATGTATGACTTAACTCTTGCCAGTCCCGCATTTTGTACGACTAGCTTCATGATTAGCTGAATATGTAATATTTGGGATGCCTTATTATTGTATATTTAATGATCATACATCTTGCGACCTTACTTACTTGCTTGTGATTGAGACATTAGGCTTGTTCATGACCATAAGAGACTGTTGGCTTGTAGAAAACCCTCACATATCTAGACAGCCGTGACCGTATATCGAGGTGGTTTCCATTTCAATATACGTTGCTGGCTATGTCTGCCCCCGCTCTCCAGTATTCTGGTTCTGGGCGTGACATCGTTTAAGTGGTGGCCCATGCAGGTCTTGTAAATCAAGATGTGTGGGGGTTTACCAGATAGATGTCTCAATCAGTACTCGTCCTTGATCTCTGTTCGTATCCTCTGAATCCCTGGATTCTTGCCATGATCCTGTGCTTATATCGTTGATCTGTCCTGGTCCTTTCCTTATTGTTCCCTGTGTCATCTTCTTCAGCGGCACTGTACCTGGTCCTACCGATCGACGAGGTGGAGCACTTCCCGCAGATCAGCAGCAACCCGGAGATCAAGCCCAGCATTCCGGGGTAGCCTCAAGAGTTGTGCCTACTGGAGGAGAGTCACCAGTTCGGCCCGTCCAGCCCGCAGAGCCAGATGATGGTACCTTAGTATGCCTCATCAGAACCTTGATAGCTTTCCAGGATCGTCGAAGCGACGCCCTGCACCAGACAGTTCAAGATGCTTTGACCCGAGGCGGACATCCAGGGAACCAGGCGGCCAACAGTTTCAAGCGATTGAACCCTCCTTTCTTCGACGACAGCAAGGATACGATTGCCGCGGATGCATGGCTTCAGGATACCAAGGTAATTCTGGAAGCAGCCAGGATACCTGATAATGAGAAGGTGGCGGTGGTACACCTGCAGTTGTTGGATTTAGCTCTCAATTGGTGGGTGGCACAGGCCATGGGATTAGTGGCACCCATTGCTTGGGCAGTGTTCAGGAAGAGATTCCAGACGAAGTACTTTGATGCTGTGGCTCGGTACGACCTGCAGACCAGATTTACCAACTTGAAGCAAGGAGGTAGAACAGTCGACAGTTATGCATCGGAGTTTTCTAGACTCAGTAGGTTTGCCCCCACCTTAGTGGCGACCGAGTTTGATAGGGCCCAGCGGTTCCAGCAGGGACTGCATTTGGAGATCTTGTTGGCGGTTAAGGAGTTCGAGCACCAGACGTTCGATGCAGTCTTGAGAGCAGCTAGGAGGCATGAGTACACCTCCCAGAGGATCGTGGATAGGACCGAAAGTAGGAAGCGGTCCCACGGTCAGATGCACCAATCATCAGCTCCAGCCCCGGCAGCTAGAAGTTTGACCATTGGAACTCCGAGACGGGCGGCCTCAGTAACGTCGATTCAGCATTCGACCCCGACGTACCCGCAGCAGCAGAAGCAGAAGCAGACTTCCGCGATAGGATGTTCTCATTGCGGGAAGCCAGGACATGTGGTGGCAGACTGCCGCAGGGCACAGGAATTGTGCCTGGCTTGTGGAGCAGCAGATCATAGGATAGGGGCTTGCCCGAATAGGGGTGGTTCGTCAGCATCCAACCCTTCTAGCTCTTCGGTGAGAGGACCGGCCCCAGCACCAGTTCAGCAGCAGCAGTATCAGTCTTCGAGGCCCTTGTCGCCTCAGTCTCATGCATTCCAATAGCAGCACCCCCAGCAGTATGCACAAGCCCAAGCTTAGACCCAGAACAGGCAGAGAGGTTTCCAGCAGAGGGGACCAGCAGCAAGAGGACAAGGTCAGGCCATGATGATGGCTATGGAAGAAGAAGTTGCACCAGGTGAGGTTGTGGCAGGTACTATTCTCGTTAACTCCTTTTCAGCTTCGGTATTGTTTGATTCTGGTGCATCGCATTCATTCATGTCTGCACGATTCGCGACACGAATAGGATTGGAGCCTGAGTCATTATCAGTGAGGCTCAATATACTTACTGGTAATGGTCTTGTGGGAGTAGATCGAGTGTTTTCCTCGTGTCGGATAGTAGTTAGCGGTAGGGAGTTCCCCGCTAGATTCATAGAGTTTCCTATGGCAGACTATGATGTAGTCCTAGGCATGGATTGGTTGAGGAACCAGTATGCTAGGATAGACTGCCATATTGGCAGAGTTGTCTTTAGTATCCCCGGCGAGCCAGAGTTTTCATTTTCCGGAGGCGTAGTGGAGCCATCTTCTCCAGCATTGCGGATGGCAGTAGCAGCAGTACAGTTACCCCGAATAGTTGAAGAGTTTCCAGATGTCTTTCCAGAGGAGCTTCCAGGGATGCCGCCAGAACGGGAGATTGAGTTCACTATAGACTTGATTCCCGGGACAGCACCAGTGTCAGAGCGAGTCTACATGATAGCACCTTCAGAATTGGAGATTTTGTACAAGATGATTGAAGAACTGAGGACCAAGGGATTCATTCGTGCAAGTGGATCGCCTTGGGGAGCCCCGATGCTTCTTGTGAAAAAGAAGGATGGTACGTCCAGGCTATGTGTTGATTATCGTACCTTGAATTCGGTGACAATCAAGAACAGATACCCTCTTCCGAGGATAGATGACTTGTTTGATCAGCTCAGAGGGGCTTCAATGTTCTCGAAGATCGACTTGCAGTCAGGATACCACCAGATCAGAGTCAGAGAACAGGACATCCCGAAGACAGCATTCAGATCGAGGTATGGACATTGGGAGTTCCTTGTTATGCCCTTTGGAGCGACCAATGCGCCGGTCGTATTCATGGACCTCATGAATCGTATTTTTATGCCTTACTTGGATCAATTTGTGATCGTGTTCCTAGATGACATCCTAGTCTACATCAAGAGTGAAGCAGAGCATGAGCAGTATCTCAGAGTCGTCCTCTAAACGCTTAGGGAGCATCAGTTGTACGCAAAGTTCAGTAAATGCGAGTTCTGGCTCGATCATATTTTATACTTGGGTCATATTATTACCCGAGGAGGAGTGGAAGTGGATCCCCAGAAGATTGTGGCTATCGAGTCATGGCCGATACCCAGCTCAGTGGCAGAGGTTCGCAGCTTCCTTGGATTGGCCGGCTACTACCGGTGGTTCGTTTCAGATTTTGCAAGGATTTCAGCACCGATGACCCAGTTGACCTGCAAGGATGTGCCGTTTGTTTGGACAGCAGAGTGTCAGGAATCATTTAAGAAGTTAAAGCGAGGTTTGATAACGGCTCCCATTCTCACCCTTCCAGATGGGACCGGAGGATTCACAGTTTATTGTGACGCTTCAGGCAGAGGATTGGGGTGTGTCTTGATACAGTATGGGATGGTAATATCTTATGCGTCACATCAACTACGTGATCATGAGAAGAATTACCCGACCCACAACTTAGAATTGGCGACGGTAGTATTTGCTTTGAAGTTGTGGAGACACTACTTGTACGAAGATAGAGTGAAGATCTTTACTGATCATAAGAGCCTGAAGTATGTTTTCACCCAGAAGGACCTTAATATGCGGCAGAGAAGATGGCTCGAGCTATTGGTGGATTATGATGTGGATTTGCAGTATCTTCCCGGGAAGGCCAACGTTGTAGCAGATGCATTGAGCAGGAGAGCCAGAGTTTATTTCCTGACGGCACAACCAGAATTATTGGCAGATCTTCAGAAGATGGGAATTGAAGTGGTTCTTCCTACCAGTGTGGCATTGATGGCCAGTCTACAGGTTCAGTCCAGCATAGTTGAGAGAATCCGGGTGGCGCAGTCAACAGATTCCAAGATCCAGCGACTCAGAGCAGAGTGTGAAGCAGAAAGAAGGCCAGAGTTATGTATCCATGAAGACGGTACACTTCGGCACGACACTCGTCTTTGTGTACCCAGTAGAGATATCAGACAGGAAGTCATGGCAGAAGCCCACAGTTCACAATATTCTATTCATCTGGGTGGTACGAAGATGTACCGTGATATTCGTCAGCATTTCTGGTGGAATGGCATGAAGAGGGAGATAGCCCGGTTTGTCTCTCGGTGTTTGGTTTGCCAACAGGTTAAAGCTGAACATCAGAGGCCCGCTGGACTTCATCAACCCTTACCGATCCCAGAATAGAAATGGGAGCATATAACCATGGATTTCGTGACCAGATTGCCCAGATCTCCGGCCGGCAGAGATGCTATTTGGATAATTGTGGACAGGCTTACTAAGGTGGCACACTTTCTTCCATTCAGAGTTGGATAGTCGACGGTGCAGCTAGCAGAGATGTACCTCAGGCAGATCGTTAGGCTTTACGGTGTGCCAGTCAGCATCACCTCAGACAGGGATTCAAGATTCATATTACACTTTTGGCGTAGCTTGCAAGAGAGTTTGGGGACTCGCCTTCAGTTCAGCTTAGCTTATCACCCGCAGACGGATGGTCAATCAGAGCGCACAATCCAGACCCTTGAAGATATGTTGAGATCCTGTACCCTTGACTTCGGTGGTTCATGGGAGAATCATCTGCACCTGGTGAAATTCTCGTACAACAACAGTTATCAGGCCAGTATCCAGATGGCACCCTTCGAGGCTCTCTATGGCAGGAAGTACAGATCCCCGCTAGCATGGGACGATGTCGGAGAGAGGCAGATGCTCGGACACGAGTTGATTTCCCAGACGGTTGAAGTGGTCAGGAAGGTCAGAGAGCACCTTCGAGTTGCCCAGGACCACCAGCGCCATTTGGCCGATGCTCATCGGCGTCCCTTAGAATTTGCTGTCGGCGACCATGTATTCCTTAGGATCTCGCCTAACAGCGGCGTCATTCGCTTTGGCATGTGGGAAAAGCTTAGTCCTAGGTATATAGGGCCGTTCGATATTCTAGAGCGAGTAGGAGATGTATCCTATCGTCTCGCTCTTCCGCCGTCGCTAAGTGAGGTACATGATGTATTTCATGTGTCCCAATTACGACGGTATATTTCGGAACCGAGCCACATCCTAGACCATTCGGAATTGGTTGTTGGTACCAACCTTTCGTATGAGGAGAGGCCCGTGTCTATTTTGGACCGGAGGGAAAAGATACTCAAGAACAAGACTATTAAATTAGTCCGTATTTCTTGGGGTCATCACTCTCTGGGTGAGTCAACGTGGGAGCATGAGGACGACATCTGATCGCGATATCCCTACCTGTTTGACTCGTGAGGTATAATGTCTTTCTTATGCCTTACATTTTCCCTTCCTTGCTTGCATTGTATGATTGGACTGCTTAGTGTAGCTTGTCTGTGCTTAGTGTAGCTTGTCGTGTCAATCTCTAGCTCCTTGATTAAATTCCGAGGACGGAATTCTTTTAAGGTGGGTAGAGTTGTCACCCTCATTTCCCGTATTTCTCGTATTTCGTATTTATACTCGTATCTGGATTTTTGGCATATATTTTTATTTTTCTCAAACTTGTGGGATTTCGGTATTTCTCGTATTTTGGGTTTTGGCATGGCTCGGTTTTATTTGGATTGGTTCGGTTTTATGTGAGTTGGATCACCTTAACCTATGCTACCCCTCAACCCTCCACAACTCACCCTCTTTATAACCTCCACCTACCACTCTCTCTCCTCATAACTTCCACCATTAATTTCCTTCTTCTTCTTCTTCTCCTTCCTCCACAACTCTCCTAACCCTAGGCAAGTGCACCTTGCCACTACATGAGAGCCCTCTTTTATTTTCCTATTTGCTAGATTAGGACATGGTGATCAACATTAGAACTTGGTGTTTTGTGAATTGGAGTCTCCATTGCTCTAGATCTAAGTTTTCCTATTTTTGGATTTTTGCATGTTTTGATCTATTTTAGTTGGTTTTCTATGAGTTTTGATGCTTCCATGTGGAAGAGCATTCAGTTTCACCCAAGTTGGAGCTTTGAAATCCGGATTTGGAGTTCGGATGGCCAAGTTGGGAGCTTTCGAAGCTTTGGGTTCAGCCATGGTGTTCTTGCTGTCTGGAGAAGACAGTGAGCAGTGTGTGCAGAGCTGTTTAGCTTACGCACCCTGAGCT
Organism: Iris pallida; assembly: GCA_029216955.1. Classification (NCBI taxonomy): domain Eukaryota; kingdom Viridiplantae; phylum Streptophyta; class Magnoliopsida; order Asparagales; family Iridaceae; genus Iris; species Iris pallida. The sequence continues at coordinate 12,923,782 of JANAVB010006800.1, read as the reverse complement.
ACGCACGCTCTTTAGCTCTGCGTATGCAGACTTGAGTACGCTTCCTGTTGGAAGCATGACTCCTTGAGTGTGCGTGACTTTTCACGTACACTACTCCCTTGAGCGTGCGTGACTTTTCACCCACGCTGCTCTCTGTAGCGTGCGTGACTTTTCACGTACACTGCTCCCTTGACCGTGCGTGACTTTTTACCCACGCTGCTCTTTGTAGCGTGCGTGACTTTTTACCCACGCTGCTCTCTGTAGCGTGCGTGACTTTTCACCTACACTGCTCCCTTGAGTGTGCGTGACTTTCACGTACACTGCTCCCTTGAGCGTGCATGACTTTTCACGTACGCAGCTCCCTTGAGCGTGCGTGACTTTTCACGTACGCAGCTCCCTTGAGCGTGCGTGACATTTTACGTACGCTGCTCCTCTTGAGCGTGCCTTGGTACGCAGACTTGAGTGTGCCTTGGTACGCAGACTTGAGTGAGCCTTACGTGCGTGTTTTTGTGCGTACGCAGCTTCCCTGCGTGCGTACTTGTGCACGTATGCTGCCCCTTGACCCCTTGCTTAATCCATTGGCTCTTGAAATTTTGGTTTTTATTTCTTTAAGTTTGGCTTTTCTATAATCCTATATCTTGATATTTTATTAGATATTTTACGCCCATTTTATATCCTTACGCCTTTTGTCATGAACTTGATTTTACTTAATATGTTTGGAATGACTATTGTACATGGCTTGGTATGGCAAGAAACTAGCATAACACGACAGTGACCCGTAGTGGTACACTCCTGACATGACCAACCTGACTTGATAGTGGCCCGTCGTGGCGCACTCCTGACAAGTACCCTGACATGATTTATCTTGATGCTGTTGCGACGGCTAACTTTGCTTGACTTGCCTTGACACCGTGGGTAGTTCTTTCTTGCTTGCTAAAACCACTTGTCCTGTCTTGCATCATGTCTAGGATGGGACTCCTGAGTACCACGGTCAGGAGTACCTACTAAAATAGATTAAGGTTAATAACTAGAACAACTCAGTAGTCATGTAGAGAGGACACAGCTACAGACAATCCCGTTACCTGGGCGCTCTTGGGATCTGTAGCCTGCCGTCGAGTAGGGCACATTTCCAGCACACCGTCGCATGTTGCACCCTCTAAGTCACCTAAGGGTACATGCGTCTCCTGGACGATGTACCCACCTGAATTCAACCCTAATCTTTCATCCTGGGTAACCTGGATGGTCCACAGGGCTTGTGGCTGTGGAACAATCTCACTGCATCTTGTTAGTAATTAGGCCTGTGATAACCCTAGTTAGTTAAAGTAGTAAGCCGTAGGATCTGCTTGGCCGTGATTGATTGAATGAGGTATAACCAGTCTAGTCGTGTCTTGATCCCATGCAAGATTGCTTCCTGTCTTGATTACTTACATTACTTATCTTGCCGATAAATGGTGGGAAACCAAGCTCTGTTCAGATGAAGGGTTACAACCCCGGTCCTTATTTGGTTTACGGGTTGTAACCTGGCTATCGGAATAGTTCCATGGTTATCTCATCGTATATCATCCTGACATGTTTTCGTAATTCTAGTTTTAATATTAGTTTTCTTGTGCTGATTGCTGGCTTTTGTTCTTATTTCATGGCCCCCTTGTGGCACTTGCTCTTTCTGGAGTTTGACCCAGCTGGTTTTGTGTGGCCAGATTTCGGAGCAGCTCCCGAGGATCTACCAAGCTTTCAGTCCAATGGTGAACACTAGACGGAATCCGGGCCAAGAGTGGGTTTTCTATTTTGTTTTGCTCACTCTATTGTAAAAATTATTCTTTTGAGGCGTTTAGCCGACGAGCACCTGTTAGCTCGAAGCACTTTTACTTACTGTCTGCCTACGGGCTGTAAACATGATTAACGAATCCTAGGGTTGATCATGTATGACTTAACTCTTGCTAGTTCCGCATTTTGTACGACTAGCTTCATGATCAGCTGAATATGTAATATTTGGGACGCCTTTATATTGTATATTTAATGATCATACATCTTGCGACCTTACTTACTTGCTTGTGATTGAGACATTAGGCTTGTTCATGACCATAAGAGACTGTTGGCTTGTAGAAAACCCTCACATATCTAGACAGCCGTGACCGTATATCGAGGTGGTTTCCATTTCAATATACGTAGCTGGCTATGTCTGCCTCCGCTCTCCAGTATTCTGGTTCTGGGGCGTGACACTAGAATATTGAACATATTGTTTCATCTCTCTAATTGTTCAGTAGGAAGAAACAATATTGAATAGATATGCTCACACCATGAAAATGACATTGTTAACTGGCCACCCGGAGTGCCTATGCCCAACCCAGGCCCTTTTGGGCACAAATCTGTCTTGCCTAGGGCCTAGGCTCTCTGGTTCCATGTAGGGTACTAATACTTGAGTTTAACAATTTGCAAAGTTTCTATGTACACTAGCAAGTTAGCAAGCATCTCTAAGATATGTATAAAAAAAATACTTGCAAATGTTACATCTATATTAGGATATTTACATTCCTTTGTTCATGTTGGAAAAAAATGGATAATTGTATATATCTATATTTATATTCAACTTTGCATACGAACTCAAATAGCATAGCCGTATTCAAAATTAGCATGCTTCTATGCACAATATCTAATATAATTTATTCCTATATTGTTAGAACTTAGAACCACCAAATAGATTTTCTTCTGCAGGCACATCCGCACAAGTGGCCATTACAAACGGTTAGTAAGCAATTTGCCAACAAATAAAAAAACCTAAAAATTTGAGTCATCTTGGAACTGACATACACAAAATATGGGTTGTGTATGAAGCATTACAAGTGTACTATCTTACTGTGTATTGGAAGACGTGGTTAGTATAATCAGACTAGCACAACCATGACACAAACTGGTAGAGATTTGGTCATCAGATTAACCCCAGCATGACACAAACTGGTACATATTTGGTCAGTATAATCAGATACCGACCATGACGTAAACTATAACAGGTTGAACCCAATCCAAACTGAAGTGACTCATGATATGTATTCCTCTTCTGTTGCCGAAAGTAGAAATTTTCTAACTCCAAAAATACAAGGGATAAAGTAGGTATTTACTAATTTAATATGCAAGTAATTAACGAATTTTTCATTATAATATCCCAAACTCATTCATTTGGGATTTACTAAAAAAACTCTCCAAAAATATAAGGGATAAAGTAGGTATTAACTGAATATGCAAAATAATTAACGGGTTTTTTATTATAACATCCCAACTTCAAATATTCTTCTGACTTATAAAATGATGGTACTATATAGCACTAGGTATTGCTAAGAAATAAAGCAGTAAGGCTTCAATTTAGAAGTACTGGTAATGTGAATTGACTTTTGATATGCAGTATCTTTGTTGCAACTTACAATTGTGTACTTATAACCACCCAACATAATATAGGGATAAAGTATACTACATTATGTAGTTCTTGAAAAGAGAAATTCTAGCAGTTCAGAGAATAAAATCTTCTGCACAACTCAGTTACTGAAGCAATGAAAAGAACCTATTAGAGGGGAAAAGGCTAAAACTGAAAGCCCAGACCAAATACAAGTTAAGTTTCATGTTTATAATGCCTAACATTAGGTCTCTTCAAGATTAACCTATATTTTTTGGTTTAAGTGACTGAACTGACAATATTACTACTGGGAATATTGAGCTCTCCAAAGCATGATTTAGGTAGGAAAAGCATTCCTTGTCAAAATTTTGAGCTCTCCAAAGCAAGTAATAACCATTGATGATTGGTAATACACAAATCCAAGCAGTCAAAATTTTGGAATGAGCAATACCTTATCTATAAATAATACGCCAGGGAGAACTTCCATCCTAACTTGAGGGGAAGGCCCAAATTTCGATTCAAAACACAAGAATTATTGGCAAAATAGGATAGTCCACGAAAATTTTTGAACAAAATCAGAGTATTCGAAAATGAAGGAATCGCCTTTGTCGTATGGATCTTCAACTGAAATATTACTCACTTTAACATAATCCAATAGAAGCATGTGTTAAATTGCCTTTGTCGTATGGATCATGAAAATCCACTCTTTAAAATTAATATGCTAGTAGTTTTGAACATATAAGGCTATATTATAAAAAGATTGAGGGAAAAAAATGAGCAAGGTACAAAGTTCGCGCATACCTTTTCAAGGAAGTATGATATGTATGCTGCATGATCAAGGTGAGCTGCAAAATAACAACAAATTATGCAATGTCACATATAAAAAAGAAAAAAGAAGAAGAAGCTTCTATCAAAAAGAGCACATGGGACACTCCATATCATACTCCAAAAACAAATTATGCATTACAAATCATCGGATGATTATGATAGGATATTAGGGCTGCCCAATTTTTTGTTTGTTTAGAGTCATCCATAGCGGGAAAATGTCCCTATCTTCTTCTTAACAGGTTTGATCATGAGTAGTGCCCCTATCTCCATTTCACAAGGAAGCACAAACATGTATTGGACAAAAAACATACACTATTCTCAAAACAAAAATAATTGTAAAACTTTACAGTGGCAGTATCACAAACAACTTACTTGCTCTCCCTTGGAAGCCTAGTGGCGAGATGGGGAATTGGACGAGGGGACTGTCCAGGTCGGCGAAGGACAGCAGGTTGAAGAGAACATTAGCACTGCTCTGGACCAGCTCTGTACCTTTCTCAAAATAAGCCTTCGTCACCTCCTCCCTGGCTTAGAATTTACTGTCCAGAAGTTATCTGTGAAGGATACAGGATACTTGACCAGATCCGTGAGCAACCTGGCTTAGAATTCACTGTCCAGAAGTTATACTGAGAAAGGTATTTAGTACCCAAGAGCTGACTCCAGACACCATCATGGTTTGATAGAAATCGCCAAGTCAATTTGGTGACAAGAGCCAAATTGACAATTTCCAGATCTCTAATACCCAATCCCCCATGGTATTTAGGCTTGGTGAAGACATTCCAGGTACTGAGGCGTAGCTTCCTTTTGTCATCCTCATCCCCCCACTAGAATTGGCATTGAAGTTTAGAGAGAGTTTGTGCAACTTTCTTAGGAATCAAATTAGTGGAGAGATGGTAGTTGGGCATAGAAGAAAGTGTCGATTTAATGAGAGTAGTACGTCCTGCATGGGACGAAAGCTTTCCTTTCCAGTCAGCCAATTTGGATTTACAGGTTTCAATCAGTCTAAGGTGAGTTGAGAATTTAGATTTAGGTAAAAGAAGATTATGTCCAAGGTATTTGTCAGAGGGAAGCATAAGTTGAACAAACAACAAAGGAATATAAAACTTCCAATAACAGCTTATACTCACAGTATCAGATTCTTCTTCAGGAGAGAGCCATCTATCAAAGCCTCTGAACAGTAAGCACTATGCAAATAATTAGTTGACAAAGCCTCTGAACAGTAAGCACTATACAAATAACTATGCAAATAATTAGAAGTCCGAATGGTTTAAACAGTCTAAAATCATATGTTCTTGTTGCTTACTATTTCATGTAGTGGTTGCAAAGCTAACAACTTCACGATACCTGCAATGCAAATCCAAATTAGGACATTTAGTGGAAATAAGATAAAATTATGAAGTTAAAAAGATGAAAGTATTAATAAAACCTTCTCCCTCCTCTTTTATTAGGGCTTGGGACCGACAATGCAAAGATAAGCAATGCACTGGCAGAGTTAAAAAGTTTTTTTTTAATATCTAAAAGCATCACATATATAACTGGTAAACATAATCAAAATACTTGAAAGCATCATAAACATGTATTTTAAGGTTCATCTACATAAGCTAAATAAAACCAACAAAAGACAACTATGTTTAACAAGTTTCAGTCCATAACATACGTACAAAAGATAACTAGTACTAAAAGTAAGATAGAGATCATCAAACATACTCCAACCAACAATCTAGCCAAATTAGGAATCCTCCATCGACCAAACCCGCAAAAGTATGATTTCTCCCTTGTGGAGGGTCGAATAAAGGAGCATCAGGATCAATCACTTCCTCAACATAAACCTTCTTCTCTCTGTATCCAACTTTTTTAAAATGACACATATTTGATGTAACATCTGTGACGACATACCCTTTTGCCAATTTTTTACCGAACTTATCACACAAGATAACTTGGGGGTTTCTTGTAGGAGGCGCTGGACAAGGAGAATGAGATATGCCACCCGTGGCAAAAACAGTATCTATGTTTTGAGATAAATGAAGAGAGCGAGGCACTGAACTAGAACCGGGGTCACTTACTGGTGAATTCACAACTGCCGGTGACTTTGTTGTAATTTTTGATAATATAGCCTGCATAAGACCCTCAAAATTATCCATGTGCGAGTCAACAAGTGATATCATTTCATCTTTGAATGATGCTAGTTCTTGAGATGATTTCTTATGTTGTTCAAGTTTTGATTTTGCCACTCCCAAATGAGTTAGCTTCTTCCTCGAGATATTGGAACCCATTGCACGAACTCGTCCCTTTTTGTCCTTCCCAAATACTTCTACCAACTCATCGTTGTCGAAATCTTCAAAAGTTCTTTTGTTCTTGTTTCCTTCTTTAGCACCCAATACATTTTCTTGTAAAATTCTTGTGTGAGATGATATTAAAAAAAATCTTAAGCTAAGAATGCAAAATACATACAAATTGATAGGTTGCTTACATATTTTTCTTTGACTCTCTCCAATACTTTACCATCTTTTTGTTTGTGTGCTTCTAACCAAGTATCTACCCGCGAAAGAGATATTTCAGAATTTTCTTCTTGCTGCAATGGAACAATATATGTCAACTAATTATCTACCTAATAGGACAATCAAACAAAGAAGAAAGTCATACGATAAAGTATAAATTAAAGTCTCTAAGATAGTAAAATTGAGCTTTTAGGGAGTATTTGGAGGAAGTCATACAAGATATATATATATATATATATATATATATATATATATATATATATATATATATATATATATATATATATATATATTATATATATATATATATATAATGCTAAATATCGAGTTTGAATAACATAAGAAAGGAAGCAAACCATCATGTATTTCTTTTGGGCATATGTACAACGTCCGAGACAATGAGAAAACTCCAGCTTACTATGATTTTTTGCGTGTCTCTCACACTCCTCCTTCTTTTTCTGGCCGTTCTCATTTTCTAGAAACTTCCTCCAAATATCAGGATCAACACCCTTTGGAACTTCAGTAATATTTTTCCTCAGATAATGCTGCCGCAAAGTGTGTTTATAAGTCCTAAACTTTTGCGACCAAGAAGGCTCAAGCAATGGGCGAGCCACTTCTGGTGGAACATCAAGCTCATAATCACCCTATTAAAGAAACATTAATGACAATATCTAACATAACAAATCTAACAAAGCAAAATAGGTATTAAGTATAATGTTAAACATAAAGAATATTTACAAGAAGTTTACCATAAGTGCATTCCAAACGTCATCTTTAAAATTATTTGGCACCTTGCTAAAGTCGGTGTAGCTAATTGGAATATAGCTTTTTATATAACCACCTGTATCGGTACTCCAATGTTTTGCATATTTTCCCACAATAGAGCCATCAACTTGTACTATGATTTTCTTTTTCTCCTTTGGTCCTCCACTGCCTGATGATACAGATGATGGCAAATTTGATGTATGTTGTGATGAATTTGGGGGTAGAATTACCTACACTTGATGACATAGTATCAAATCTGTGCAAGGAAAACCATATAAGAGACTTGACCTTAAGGTTTACACTCAAACAAGTTAGCAAATAATTTGAAAGCAAAAATCAAAGTAAAATTAGCACCTGAGCTAATGAACACTATTTTGCAGCACTGTAGGCCAGGCATTTACATGCTTGAAAGAAGTAATAATATAAGTAGAATTGCACAAACTCATGAAGAAGAACAAGTTTAAGCACCTGTAGTGATATATATTGCAAGAAGTAATATTACAATGCAAAATATATTGCAAGTCAAACTTTTTCCAAATATATAAGACCGATCTCCACAGAATAGACAATTGTTACACCATGTCTCTGTATTTTGCAGGTACAGGAAGCTTAGTTAGCGCAGTACAATTATATACTTGTTGTTGGTGAGGAAGAAGCAAAAATTGGATAGGTACAGTGATCAGCATTTTTAGATATGCATCTCTATTACTTGTGCCTGTCTAGCAAGTGACACATACCCAATACCCTAGGCTGTTAGTTTGTTAATTCTCAGTTGTGTCATCAGATGAAACACGATGCTGCCTTTGTACCAATAATAATACGAGGTTAAACTGCATGAAAGCAACATAGGAATGGGTGATGCTACAGAAAATCAAGTGCTCTTACGGAGTAACACGTAGAATTATTTCCAAGTGAGATGACATGGAAAGTTCATAACGAACATCCTGAATCTATTGCAGAGAGAATGCACAATCAAAACACAAGCAACACAATAAGGCCTTTTGAAGAAAAATAAATAAAAAGAAAGACTTGGTAGATTTGGGAGGAAAAGACCCAACATAAAACATCGTATACAGCTGTTCTAAAATATAAAAGCATAAGATATGACAATGTGCATCATTTGTGAATTCCTTATCGCAGGATTATAGATGTCGATCTCCTGATGAGCACAGTTCAAAACACCAGTTAAGATTACAGGCTTTGATTTTTCCAGTTCCTAAAAGAATAGCCAAACAACTATTAACACTTTGCTTACAAAAGGTACACCAGCGAATTGTCTTTTTCTGTGCATAGTGATCAAAAAGCGTCAAGGATTCCATGCGAAGTTCAGGTCTTAAAATATAATCTAAAAGTTGCAATCACTTTCAATAGTGTTATCCACACAATGCTTACTCTGGATAGATCTGTAAGTACAACCTTACAAAAAGCCAATGACGATATCATAGACACCTTACAGAATGCTAAATAACATGTAATCACCAATTTCTATGATAAAAATTAAAAAAAAAACAGCAAGACTAGAAGCTAGAAGTGCCTTGTTCAGGAAAATAACGAACAAATAGATTCACAAAACTCTCAAATGCACACAAAGACACAGGAAAGTAACGGTTACAAGCCGTCCTTCATCGTCATGGTCTGATATGCCAAGTCCATACTTAACAGAGATTGGTTTTATCTGCTAGGAAAAACTATCAATTGCATCCTAGAACAAGGTAATAACAACTTAAAATAGACCTAATATAACTTCTGTAGTGATGTCAAAAAGTAAACACAGAGAACTTTTATGGTTCATGCAAATACTTGCCAACATCAGTATGATCAGAAAAAGGTCTAAATAAGACAAGATGGTAGCAACAGAAAAGGGTTATATTATATCATAACACATTAAACGAGTAGGGATAGCAGCCAGAAGAAAATCAATGCCAAGTTCCATTTTAAGAAGGTTATTATATGGACTATGGAGAAATCTGGGTGTAAATTATGGCCAAGCTCAAATCACATTATCTCCCAACCAATCCCCATATTTCTGTATGAAAGCAACATAAGCCTATGCACACAATTTATCTTTGCTAGGGCACCCAATTTTTTTCCTACAGCAATTTATCTTTGGATTAAAATAACTTCAACTGTTTGTTTCTTCATATTCTAAAAGTAATCATAACCCCTGACTTTGTTGTATTCCAAGACAGTAAATAGGAATTGCCCCTGACTTTGTTATTCTAAAATCTAACAGATAAATAAAAAGTTGCAAACTTCATTAGTATTGAAAAAAATCACTACAAGGAACTCATATTAAAAAAGTACCTGTAGTAATTAAAGTACAAGAATCAATTGCAAAGTTGAGCCCTCTTGTTTGATAAGCTCTGCCTCTAATTCCAATATCTAAGCAGGAACATATTGTTGCAACAAAGTTTCCAAATGAGGTTGATCTTCAAGAGTAGATTGAACCATTGGTATCTCTAAGTCATCTACTTGACAAGTCAATCTCTTTGGTGAGTGTATCACTACCCACCAACCAGGATTTCTAAGATCTTTCGAGTAAAATACTTGACTTGCCTCAGATGCGAGAATGGCAGGCTCATCTAACTCACTACTGGAACTCTTAAACCTATCAAAATTTACCATCACCAGGTTTGAGTCTGGGCACTGCTTACAACCATTGATTTTTTCCTCCACCCTTATCCAGTCGCAATAAAACACTACCTCCTTAAATATTGTATAGTCCAGCTCAATTATCTGCTTGATAACTCCATACCACATGGTCCAAGCGTCTTTGAAGTTTTTATCACTTTTCCTTGCTCTAAATGTAGTCCATGCTCTCAAACAAACACCGCTATCTTGTGTGACTACACTATCATCATGAGATCTAGTAGAGAATACAAAGCCGTTAGCTCTGTACTTTCTGTATGTTTTAACTATGTGATTTGGCCCTTGAACTAATCGCCATAACATAGCCTTTGTCTCTGTATCCCCGGCAATAATCAGCTGTATGCAATGATAATTAAAAAATAAAGTTAAAATAAGAAAGTGAACTTAGCTAATGCAAAAAGGTAAAAATAAAAAATAAAAAACACCTTTTCATATAACTAAGGGATGAAAGAAGTCTGAATTTCTATTTCTGTCAATTGAATCCCCTTTCCTTTTCCATGTAAGGTAGATCGGATTGACGTTTTATATTCACTGCAATGTGTTCATAATAATTAACAAGCTTATTATGACAAAATCTATATGCGGTCAACTACGATACATAAAAGAAGACAACGTACTTATAATATTCATCGAGTCTATCAACATTGAGACGAAAGAGGACCCATCGACGTATTTGTTGAAATTGTGTAGGTTCAAGCATTATAGATTTATCGTCGAGTAAAGGTCCTTCATCAGAGAAATCCCCATTACCTTCTAGGAAGGCTTCATGTGTATATTTATGATTTCCCTCTGGCGGATTTGGCATATACTCCATTGCATATCTAATGGACTCGCCAACAAGATAGGATTCCGTAATGGATCCTTCAACATACCGCTTATTGCTCGGTATATCTTTAAACTCCTTCATATGTCTTTTCGTAAACAATACATATAGAAAATAATGGATTAGATGTTGTAACAATTAAAAAGTATATAATGAATTAAGATACAAAATAAATTACTTACTGTTCAAAAGGATACATCCATCGAGGTGCAGTAGGTCCACACATTAATGCTTCATCAGCTAAATGGACACTAAGGTGGACACTGATATCAAAAAATGCAGGTGGAAAATATTTCTCTAGCACACATAATGCTTCTGCCACCATGTATTTAGCTCGTTGGATATCCTTTCTAACTAGGATTTTTGAACATAATAAGTTAAAGAATAAGCTTATCTGCTGAATAGCTTTTCACAAATCTGGATGTTTTGGAAATGCATGTTGAAGCAATACTGGCAATAAATACTCTAAAATAACATGATAATCATGGGACTTCATAGAGTGCAAACCAGGTGGATTGAGAGGGACAATATTGCTCAAGTTAGACGAAAAGCTAGAAGGGAGCTTTAAGTCTTTCAATATTTTACAAAATTCTCTCTTCTCCTCTTTATCCAAGACAAATGATGTTGTTGGTTTTATCTGTTTTCCAGTATTTTCATCTAGAGCCATCCACTGGTCATTGTGCAAGCCTAACCGTTCCATATCCAACCTTGTATTTATGGTATCCTTTGTCTTCACCTTGTTATCTAAAATTGTATTAATTAAATGCTCTGCCACGTTCTTCTCAATATGCATCACATCCAAGACATGACGAACTTGATGAGAACTCCAGTATTCCAAGTCAAAAAATATTGATCTCTTATACCATGCCTCTTTAGCTTCAACTATATCATCAGTCTTCCGCTTTCGACCTGGAGCTTTTGGAATTTTTCCTGCTATATACTTAATATTACTCAACTTTTCTACAAGTGCATTTCCATTTAAACGAGGTGGAGGAAGTGTATATTCTGAGGAGCTAAGCCCCAAATACCCACCACCTCTAAAGGGATGATTCATGCTAAGGAACATACGATAGTTTGTGTAAACCTGTTTATTACTACATTCAAGATGGATGGATGGAGTGTTGTCTCCGCAAACAGGACAAGCTTTGTATCCATGTGTTATGCACCCAAATAAATTTCCATATGCTGGAAAATCATGAATACCCCACATCAACATAGCTTTCAAAGCAAAATGTTGGCCTTTGTAACTGTCATAAGCTGGGACCCCTTCTTCCCACAGTTGCTTCATCTCCTCCACTAATGGTTGAAGGAAAACATCAATATCTTGACCAGGTGCCTTTGGCCCAGGTATCAACAAAGACAACAACCGAAACTCACGCTTCATACAGAATGATGGTGGAAGATTATAAGGAACCACCATGACAGGCCAACAACTATAGCTAGAGGATTGGATACCATGTGGATTAAAACCATCAGTTGCTATTGCAAGCCAAACATTATGTTCTTCTTCAGAAAAATTTGGCCACTTATTTCGAAACATTTTCCATTGAGACGAATCAGATGGATGTCGTAAATAATCCCATGAAGAGGTTGCTCGGTGGTGCCAAGTCATTTCTCGTGCTATCCATGGTATGGTATACAGTCTAACAAGTCTTGGAATCAAAGGAAAATGTCTCAGTATTTTCTTGGGTTCTTTACGAAGGCTTTCTCCCTTTCTCATGGTCACTGTGTATCTCGGTTCTCCGTATTGAGGACATTCCTCTTTATCTTCATTATTTTTCCAATATAAAACACAATTATTGACACATGCATGAATGAATATGGCTTTCATACCCAAGTCTTTCATCTTACTCTTCATAACTGGATACTTTTCCGGCAACGTATTTCCACTAGGGAGCCACCTTTTCAACATTAATAAAAGTGTTGTCACACTATTTCCCGACCAACCAAACTGTTTCTTTAAGTTGTGCAACTCCACAATTGCAGAAAGAGTTGTCTCAGAACCTTCACATGATGGGTACAGCTTCTCAGTTGATAATCTCTTATATTCATTGTACTTCTCATTAACGACGTAAGGTTCTTCTTGAACTCCTGCACCACCAACATCCTCATCATTTAAATGAGGTGCTTCATTAACACCATATAAATCATCGATGAAGTCTCCAGTTCCTACCCCTCCCCCATCCTCCATATTTTTGTCATCCATGGTTTCCTCTTCAACCTGTTGCAATGGTGGATTCTTACAAATATTACTAGATGGTTGTTCACCATGTAAAGTCCATAAAGTATATGACTTTTTAATGCCATTCCTAACTAAATGGCTTTCAACAATTTTTTCTTGAAATCTTAATTTATTTCGACACTTAACACATGGACAAGGTAATGTTGTCAACCCCGCTGCACGATTTTTAACGGCAAATTCAAGAAAATCTTTAATTCCCGTTGTATATGCAGGGCCCAATCTATCATTTTCATTCATCCACTCTTTGTTATTTGGTTCCGACATACTGCATCATAAAACAAAAACTTCACAAAATTAGAATAATATATTTATTGAGATAAATATTAAGCATAGGAGTTAAAATTTGGTGAGTATGCGTAAGGGAGATATAATCGAATCATCCAACCAAAAAAAGGATGTTAGCTATTAAGAAACACTATATACAAATGAGATGATACAAAACGCAAGAACAAATTTGTGTGAGAAACAAAAAGGAGCATTAGTTTCTGATCACGCTGTAATTTCATTTTATTAAAGTATCATCCATGAAAGGTGTATCGTTTAGGTACTATCATCAATATGCCGACCTAGAAGAATGGTTCTCTAATAAACAAATCTCAATAGGCAATCCCAAAAATATTTAGTTATTTATTTATATAATATAATTACTGTTATTATTCCAGGGAGGTTCTTCAAAGTAATATCAATTCATTAAAAGAACATCTTAAAAATGAAAAGGTAATCCAAGAGGTATGATCCTTGCATATAATTATAAGAAAATTCAACTATTCAGTTATGTTGCATGTGCAACAGAAAGATTGACATAAGAAAAAAGGTATTTGCAATAGATACCTAAGTAATTCGCTCAAATATCGGCTAAGCTGTTATCATAATTCATTTTTTTCCAAACAAAAGGTACATCTCTCCTCGGAATAAGCTTTATCTTTGCTTTTGTTCCATAACTGAATGATATATTCAGATTTCAATATCGGCTAAGCTTTGTGACTTGGGTAGTGCAAAGAAATTGGTATATCATGTCATATGTATATGAATATATTCTGGAATTTATCTTTGGTTTGACAGAGCGACCTAATCTCAATCAAGAATTTCTCATCACCACCTCTCCTCCCAGAAAACTAGGTGAGTTCTCACCCTAAATCAAAGCAAAAGAATATAAGGGTGCGTTTGATTACAAGGTGGAAAATAAATTAATTCTACGGAATTATTTTACTAGGAAACAAATTCCATGGAAAATAAATTACACGGAATTGATTTGGGTGTTTGATTGTTGTAATTCTCCATCGAAAATAGTTATTTTTCATGAAAATTGATATTTTCCTATTGGCTGGGCCAGGTTTATTTTCCACCATTCTGGAGGAAAATATGGAAAACGGTAGATTTTTGGAAAATAATTCCATGGAAAATATATGCTATCAAACACTACAACTGATGGAAAATTTGTAATGGAAATATTTTCCATGAAAAAAAAGCTCAATCAAGAACAACCTAAGGGTTTTTTCTCACCCAAATAATTAGGATTTTTTCTCACCCAAAAATCTGGTTGAAGCAAAGAAATCGAGACTTGGAGTTTGTTTGCAGTCGATGAAGACGAACCCCCCCGCGGTTGAAGGACTCGCCGAAGTCGAGCTTCCAAGGTGGTTGCCGGAGTTGTCGCGGTTGAAGAACTCGCCGAAGTCGAACCCGCGGTTGAAGGACTCGCCGAAGTCGAGATGGTTGCCGCAGTTGGACCCGCGGTTGAATAAGAGAAAGGGAGAGGGAGAGAGAGAGATCAGAGAAAGAGAGCAGTACAGAGAGAAAGAGAGAGAGAGAGTTGATGGTGTATATAAGTTGGCAAACTAGGGCTCAGCCGTTGGAGGGAATTGGAAAATTCCTAGCGCCAAATTTTTTTGGCTTTTGTCCCTTAGATTTTTCACCAACTTATTTTATTTAAGGAAATATATATATATATATATATATATATATTTGTAACAGACTATAGTGAATACTAACGGACCTACATGGTCAGTAATTTCTAACGGACTTTAACTGTTAGAAAGGAAAAAAAGGGTCCATTAGAAATTGAGCAATTTGGTGTAGTGCTTTATGGTTTAAAAAATCTCCTAAAATATAGCATGAGAAGTTTGACAAAGTCATAAGGCCAAATAGCTACAGGGTCAGTGAAATAGACAATTGTGTCTATACGAAATTTGCTAATGGAAGAGGAGTCATCGTTTGTCTATACGTTGATGACATGCTAATTCTAGGTACGGATATAAGTTGTGTCACGGAGATAAAAAAGTTTCTCTCGACAAAGTTCGGTATGAAGGACTTGGGAGATGGTGATATTATCTTGGGACTCAAGGTCATCCGGACACATACTAGATTGGCACTATCGTAGTCCCATTACATTGAGAAGAAGCTCACTGATACGGGTATCATGATCTTCCTATAATTGTTACACCGTACCGAAGTGACTAAAAGTTGGAACCAAACTCGAAGGAAAGTGTCAGGCAATTAGAGTATGCTAGCGTCATTGGAAGTTTCATGTACGCTACTACTGCTACTAGGCCTGACATAGCTTCCGCCGTAGGAATGTTGAGTCGATTCACTAGCAATCCAGGCGTCGAGCACTGGAAAGCTGTGAAGCATGTTATGAGATATCTCAAGAAGACTCAAACATATGCACTACACTTCAGCAGAGAGCCGTAGGTAGTAGAAGGCTTCAGTGATGCCAGCTGGTGCTCAGAATTAGAGAACGAAAGGTCCATATGTGGATTCATTTTCATAATGGATGGAGCTGCTATATCGTAGAAGTCGAAGAAGCATACTATGCTCTCGTGGTCATCCATGGAATCTGAGTTCTTTGCACTTGATACCGCCGCAGAGGAAGCAGAATGGCTTCGAAAACTCATGTATGATCTTCTAGTGGTTGGGGCACAAATAATGGCAATTTTGATATACTGTGACAACCAGGCGACTGTGGAAGTGGCATCAAATGATCTCTTCAACGGGAAGAAGAGAACTGTACAGTTAAAGCACAGGATAGTGAACGATCTCATCAAGAGTGGTGTCATTATAGTGATCGATGTTCGGAGTCAGGAGAACCTAGCAGATCCGTTCACGAAGGGACTCAAGCGCCAGATGGTCAAAGATATAGTAGGGAAGATGGGCTTGAAGGCATTCTGATAGTGCATCTTTGTAATCCTACTATAAAGTTTTATGTTATTAGTTCAAAGAGAAATCTAATAGACATCTAACTTTTGGTTCAAGGGAGGATCACTGACTGAAAAACTATCAGGTAACAGTGGGTACTTATTCTGGAAAACATGAAAGAGTTACGGACCCATAACTACTTTTGTCTACTATGTGTTTTCTGTAAAAAAAAAATGGATTCTGCGATAAGGATGGCATAAACGCATTAATGAGTTCTCAAGCAGAGTGAATGCCTGGTGTGCTTTACAAGAAGCACGGTAGCGCAACACTACAAGGAGTGTAACTCTATGCTACAGTGTGGTGACTCCACCATGAGGTTCTCGGTTAGGGGTAATGCCTCGACTTTGCAAGCCAAGTCACAGCAGTATAGCACCACAAATAGATAAGTAGCCTAATATTGTATGATAAAATTAAAGAGGGGTAGTCAGCACTACAAATGGGAGGCGTTCCTTATGTTACAGTGGCATGACACTACGATGAGGTACTCGGATAGGGGTAAAGCCTTGGCTTTACAAGCCATGTCGCTGCGACGTAATACCGCAAGGGAGCCTAAGGCTTCATGCTGGGTAGTATGGTGTATAACCCCACATTCCAGAAATCTATATTGTAGTATTTCTTTTTCTTCCATATTTTGTTTTATCAAAATCATTGATGATAGTTCTAAAATTTTATTTTAAGTATTTATGATTAGAAATTAGTAGTAATTCTATTTCCTTTTATATTTTTTGCCTGGCCCATTTCACCTTAAGCCTAACTCTTATTTAAGGCTTAGCCTTTAAGCAGCTTTTGGTTGATTCTTCAATTCAAATTCCTGAAGGGGGTTCGATTTTCTTTTTCCTCTTCCTCTGTTCGAATTAATGGAGAGAGTGGAGAATCAATTCGAAATGTTGTTGTAACCGTCAATTAGTGGAGAATAATTCCAAATTCTTTCCGCCAAATTCTTCCTTCTCTCAGCTGTGATCCTCTCCAACTCTATATAAATCAAGAGTTTTCCTTCAATAAATCCATCATAATTAATTGTAAGGAAGTGCTGCCATTTTCTCCTTGCTTCCTTCTTTCTTCTGGACGAAGCTCTTGGCCGACCATGGCGATTCTCCTCCTTAGTTCGACGAGCAGTGAAGGAAGCTATTAGCTATTGGTGTCAGCGTGAATTCAAGGAGTCTCTTCCCCGCTTCGATTCTTCAATCGGGACCGTCGCTGGAAGTTGAGGTGAGTCCATTTGTAGAACTCTCAACATGTTGTGTTCAATCGATGATGGTAGTTTGGTTTTTGGTCAGAATTTTCGATAGATTGGTCTGATTTTTACTTATTTCCAGAGTTATCAAAGATCGGTCGTGATTCATCGACCCTGACCCAAACGTCTTCAAATTGTGAGTATCAATTCTATCAAGATTCATGTCGATAGGTTCTTTGGACTTTTGTTAAGGAATTGTTCTTAATTTTCTTTTTTATCTAAATCGAGAGAGAGAGAGAGACTCGAAGCTGGCATAATGATCCTAGGATATTGTTTTGTGGAGTTATAAATCGGAGTAAGTCTTTTGATCCATTCTTGAATTCAGATCTTAGAGTTTCTCCTTGATTTATTGATCGATGCATTCCATATCTCAGCTGTAATGAGTCGAGTAGTTTAGATACTATTTTTTGGATCAAAACTCCTTGGAAGTTATTCGAAGAGTGAGTTCGTGAATCTCTGACTTTATGATTCTGAGAGTTCATGATTTGATGATGAGATACTCATTATTTCTGTTCTTCTTTTGAGTGTATCTATTCGATCTGGTTTCAGAGGAATTGAATTTGGGTAGACATGGAGGATACGTGAGGGCAGCAGTTAGTTCTAAGTTCAATTCGTCAGGTAAGCCCTAAAACCGCATATAATTTTATATTGTATCTATTTTCGAGTGGTATCAGTAATGGAGTTTACATCTGTATATGTTATATAACTGGGTTGGGTTTGGTTTAGAGATAGATATGTTGATAAGAAGTTAGTAAATGTGGATTCAATTAGTGAGCATGTTACTCGATTTTCTCAGGAACCCAATATATCATATTAATTTTCGATAAATACTACAGTAGCCGAGTTTAAGTTTGAATTGATTAATCTTTGATAAGTTCTTACACTAGCATGTTTAGGATGTATCTTCAGTTTTAAAGGAACTGTTGGAAGTTTAGCAATCCTCAGGAATGTACCAGTAGGGTGATTTAGAACTCAAATCTGTGAAATAAGTTTACCTTTGTAATTGGGATACTCGGAGAATGTTAGCTTTGCAAATTATACACCTTCCAGTTAATCCTTTGTCATAACAAATACTTTTATGAAGGTATGATTCAGGTATTTACATTCTCTCTAGGCAGCAGTCCTGATAAGAGGAGCTAATTATTATGTTGAGATTTTTACTTGTGTCATAGGTAGAAGTTAGGGGTGCAACTCGGGCGGGTTGGGTCGGGCTTGAGGTCAACCCGAGCCCAACCCGATGAATCATAAGCCTAGTCCGAGCCCAAGCCCGGCCCGACCTCGGGTTAAACATATGAAGCCCAAGACCAAGTCTGGAGGATCGGGTTTAGCTCAGGTTGAACTCAGATTGGGTCGGGTCCATCGAATTTATCGGGTTCTAATATAATATTTGAAATAATTTTAAACAAAAGTAATATTAATATTAAACACATAATCAAATAGAAATAAAGTCTTGATCATTAAAAAATACAAACGGAAATAAGATTTATGATAAGGAGTTGAAGAGTATGGATAGAGAAATTTAGGATTTAAAGTTTTTATTTAAGAAATATGAAACTATATATATATATATATATATATATATATATATATATATATATAGTCGGGTTTTGGGTTCTTCGGGTAATCTGACACATGAACCCGAGCCCAACCCAATTTTTGATCTGGTTCAAATATTTTAACCCATACCCGAGCCCGAGTACCTTCAACCCTAATCCAACCCATTAACGGGCTTACCCGATCAGGCTCGGGTTTAGCCCGTCCAAGTTGCACCCCTAGTAGAAGTGGACTGTACAGGGAATCATGATGGTTTCATGTATCTGTCATTCATATTTATCATAGGATGGACAGGGCAGTTAGAATGAGGTTACAGTTTTAGCTTTCAGGAAATTGTAAACTAGTTGTAAACCAGTTAAATCAAACAATGGTGAATCGAAAGGTTTGGTAAATTGAAGTTGCTTTACTCTGTTTAGGTAGTGGTTGTCATCTATGAATAATTCCTGGGATGGATCGAGTATATAGCAGACTGAGAGTTTTCCTTTAATGTGTGGCCAAGCATTCAGCCCAGTTAGTTCTATTTGCTTGGACAGGTGAGAAACAAAGCTAGGATGAACTATTGAGAGTTGTGTGAACAATTGCAATAGATGGTTTCCCTTTTTGAAGTCACCTGTAGACTGTTTAAGGATGAGTTAAAATTCAATACCATGGTAAATCTCAATTAAGTGGTGACATGTCTCCTAAGATTTTAAGTTTATATTTTAGTCATCTACTTCTATAGAATCTTAGGATAACAGCTCTTCAAATGTAATTGAATATTGTCTATGTAGTTGTATATAACATCTCATTTGGCATTTGTGAATAGATTGTTTGTGTTAGTTACCTGGAGGACTATTTTATTGTACAGATTTTGGTTAAAAGCCTAAAAACACTAGTATATCCTAATACCTATAATTAGCCATGGGTAGAAATAACAGGTTAAACAAGTAGAACTTGCTTAGTTTTAACCAACTTGCAATTATATAACAAGAGGACATCTAGCTCCATTCATTTCCCATGATTTCCAGGAGCAAGGCAAGTATATTCTATGGTTCTGTTCATACATATCATGTGGTTCCTTGTGACACATTGAGACACGTGCTTGTACTTGGTATTTTTATATTCTGTGCTTAGTTGTAGTTGGGGAGGGGAAATACACTAGCTATTTGACCACACCCATGTTCTGATTTCCTGTAGATAGCTTAGGCCTCGTACTGCGCACGCTGGCCCTAAGCCGTACCCTTATTCCTGTGCTTATTCATGTTCTTACCCCAGCCGGTCACATATGCCAATTGTATTTCAAATTATTGTACACATGACAGGTTCACGTACTTCAGGTTCAGGTTTACATGTTTGTACTTTACATTCTCTTACTTTCAGGATCTTGCTTGTACTTCCAGTTTATTTTTATATCATGTTTTCTCGTACTCATTTCATATATTGATGTTCATGTTCATTACCTAGAACTTTGCTTTGCTCCGCTCCTGATTGGATATGTTGCAGGTGAGATGGAGACGATTTGTGACACGTATTATGGGTGTGAGCCTGCTGACGTGCTAGAGCCAGCTGGAGCTGCACTGGACCTAAAGGCCGAGGAGGCTTGGTTATCTTTCCCTTTCTAGCAGTTTATTTTCATTGTATTAGAGACCTCAGACTTTACCTTGCTTTTTGGATGAATGTAATAATCATAGAATTGTACTTTGAATTCTGGGATCATTTATATAGATGCTGTGATTTGTATATCTTCATATTGCCTTATAGTTTCCCTAGATTGGTACAGCTTACTTTGTCGTGTATAACGACGAAGGCTGGGCGTGTCCTACTCGTGTCCGATTATTCGGGAGTGGGTTGTGATATATGGCACTACAAAGAAGCTGTGAACTCATGCTACAGTAGTATTACACTACGATGAGGTTCCCAGTAAGGGTAATGCCTCAGCTTTAGGCTATATCATAGCGACGTAGCACCGCAAGGGAAGCGCAAGGCTTAATGCCATATCTTTTTAATAAAGAACTCACCTATAGTGTATGGACAGAGATATCATACCGTCTTTTGAGGGTAAACTTGTAGATGCCAAAAATTATATAATGAAACCAGGCTGGCACAGGGCCTTTAATATACAGCCAGAAGCACAGGTAATTATATTCTATGAGTGAGAAGAATTGCAGCTATGGTGCAGAATTCAAGGCGTAGTCCATTCTTATATCATATTGTTGTTCGAACCCATACGGGAAGATTCAAGTCGTCAACGACATCTATCCTAATACAGAATGGATAGTTACTATGGAGAACGCTTAACCCTATACATATATTGAGATACGTGGAGGATTGTTGGAGTTTCTCCTTTTCTTGAACTTTAGAGAGCTTCCTTTCAACAAGCCATGTATGTTTAGTCCCATATTGGCTAGAAAAACTCATGGGTATCTCAATATAACCCCTCTTGAGGAGTAGAGAGATGCACATGGGGTGGTGACCCTAAGGATGGGACCATGTGGGTAATTTTACATGGAGGTCAGGATAAGACATCTATTAAAAGCATTCATGCTTTTTGGCCAAGCTTAATTTAATTCCATTGGGGCTAAGCCCCAAAGGGGCTTAGCAACTCGGACTTGGACTTGGACTTGGGCACATGAGGCACAATGTGGTATTTTGTTGGCACACTTTATACTTAGCACATCAGCATCGTCCTTAGGTGCATAGTGTGCTTAAGTTGCTTTCGTTGTGCAAACCTCTTGTGCAGCCGTTCGTACGTCCAGATGGCGCACCAGTTGGCACATCCAGATAGCACCCCAGTTGCCACGGCCTGATGGTGCGACCAGATGGTGCGCCAGTTGGCACGCGGTTGGCGCGCGTGCTGTGCAAGTACACGCAGGCGCGATCGGCACAGGTGCATGCGTGTTGCACAAGTGTGCACGAGCGCGATTGGCACAGGTGGGCACTGTGCGCGTCTTGCGCAGTTGTGCGCGAACACATGTGCGTAGTCATGCAATATGGTGCTCACGCACGTTGGCGCTTAGTGGTGTTGTTTCACGCAAGATGTGGCTGAACCATTTTCATAACGTACAATAACGGATCCGATAATTTTGGATCTGACATTCAACCGTCGCACATATTCCGTATCTCGGTAGTTACAGAGAGGCCTTATATATAGAGTCTCTCTTCTCTCTCAAAAATAGAAGACTTGACGAAATTTTCCACAGAGAGAGAAGAGAGAGCTCCTACGTCGACGCCACTTGAGAGTTAACTTATTTTCTTCCGAGGAATCCGTTAGTGAGCAGATAGTCAGAGCGGTCCAGAGTTCTTTTAAACTTGCTGCTTCCTGGAAGCTGACCGTGTGGGCGGATCTAACTTTGAGCGTCGGTGTTCTAAACACCCCAGCAGGCTTTCTCCGATTATGAAAATCTTTTTAGATTTTTCGTTTGTTACTATTACAAAAATCTTCTTAGATTTTTTGTTCATAGAATCCTCTTAGGATTTCTGGTCTTGCACCATCCTTGAAGTGATGCAATCATCTCACAAGAGTTTTCCTCTGATATTACGCCCAGGGATTAACAAAAACTAAATCACCAAATCACATCAAGTGCTAAACGCAAACGTAACCAATTTTTAACATGAAACATTCTTGCAGGAAAAACCACAAAACAATTGGATTTCAACCCTTGAAAAGCCTCCACTAATGAAATAATTAGATATAGACTCCTTACAAACTTCTCACCCATCCAAACGGGTCACCGCAACTACTTGAACAATGAAAATAGATTATATATTTTCGAAGAACAAGAGACAACGAGAAAAATTATCCGAAATAACCTCTCATTTGAAGTAGCCACCAATCTTTCTTTCTCTCTCCAAAAGTTGAAAACTTTGATATTTATCTTTGGTAGATGATAGGATGATCTTTTCATGTTTTTAGGGTTAGGAAAATACATATATATACCCCGTATAAATTGCAACAAATATGGACCATTGATGGGATCCAATGGTGCATATAAAACACCCAAACCATGTTTAGCCTGATTGACCGACAATAATCGATCTATGACCGAATTCGGACCGAACTCGGTTAGCCTAAGCCAAAATATTTTGTTTGAATATGACAGATTTCGAACCAAAATCGGTCTGAATGAATTCGGACCAAACTTGGTATGTTCTTAAAAATACTCTGCCTACGACTCTAGAGCTTTTTTGACACATGGATGGCGCTCGTCACACTCCGACTCTCCGAGTTTTTCCAACATGGATGGCTCTCATCGTACTCTGGGGTATCTTCATATAGGTTGGGAACCCCACCCACTCCAACATCTGGTCCATAGTCACCATTTTAGGATTGTTAGATGTGACAGTGTTCGCTCGAACGAGCAAATTATCTAGCAATAATACTGGCAACACACAACGAGCTTCAGGAATAGAATTACTACTTATCGTAAGACTTGGACCGATTCAAAAAAATTCCAAGAGGATGTTGGGCTGAGACACACGCAAAAATGAGACAGATAATAACCTGAGCAATGACAAAATAAATAACAAGATATAATTAACTAAATAATAACAAAAAGAACAAACATACAAATATGTAATAGAAATATTGTTCGATTGAGTTTGACATGCTCAACGAATTAAAGGGAAAAATAATTTTATTGAATCAACAAGAGAAACTTACAAGGATTACACATACAATACCATAATGCAAAATCCTCTCCTTACGAGATCTCCAACGAGCTCTCTCCTTCTTCCTCTTTAAGTGGACGGTTACAACATTAACATCTACTAACATTACAAAAATATGTCAAAATACTGACGAAATTTGTCACATCCCAGAACTAGAATACTGGAGAGCGGGGGCAGTACTAGGCCAAGAACGTATATCAGAGTACTCAGGTACCCCGAGATATGATCACAATTATAAAAAATAGGGGTTATTCTACAAAGCAAAAGTCAATACTAGCTAAGTAATCCAAGATGTCTCAATCACTTGCAAGCAAGTACGAGTAAGATATATGATCATCAAGCATATAATAGTAAATTATCCCAAACTATAGATATATAGAAGATCATGAAACTAGTTGTACAAAATGGAATATAGCAAGAGTATACAATAATACATGTTCAGCTCTAGCTACAGTCTATACTATATATAATCATGTTGTCTTTAGGTAAGAAGTCAAGGTCCAAAACACGTGCTTGTTGGCTAAACATCGTAAAAGAATATACATAATAAGCAGAGGGTGAAGGAAATAAAAATCCACTCAGGTGATCGACTGGCGATCCTTCTGGTGCTCACCATCAAGCTGAAGGTACAAAAGATCCCCAGGTTCTGCTATAACAAGTAGGGTCAATAGATCTTCATGAAATCATGACAGGTAAAGGCGAGTACATGAGAGTTTGTGAGATTTAGGAAGAGGAAGAAGAATAATTTCTTCATGAACTTTGATGAGATTTTCGGACATTGGATGCATATTGCCAATAGCACAGTTTAGGTTTCATTTTTTAGACACTTCAAAAATCCTATTACTGGGATAGTTTGGTTCGACGAAGTAGAGCGAAGTACAAAAAAATTTTGAAAATTGGCATATTGTATACAAATTGCGGTGAACTGGAGAGAAGTGTAAAATTCTTCGTTTGGATGCTTCGATGGAGTTTCGAATTGAAAAATTATAAATTTTGGTTGGTTGTTAAACTGAGTAGAAAAGTGTAATTGACATGAATATAACAAATTTACTTTTGTTAAAGTAGAGAGGAAGTGGTCTTCCAACTAAATGTACGAAATAGAAATGATGATTTTCCACTTTTGCGTTCCATTTCAAAGAAAGAAAACTTACGATGTCAAAACTTCAATTTCATGGCAAACAAGATTTACTGTTTATGCTAAATCACATTAAATCTTACCCGTAAATCCTCCAACCAAACACATTAAGTGGTTCAAAATCCAAATTTTAGTAAATTACACACTCCAAATCCATAAACCAAACAAGTCTCACATTTCTGCAGCACGAGATCTTTCACCATCATATTTAAAAAAGTATATTACGAGACAGAGATCAAGTAAACTTTCTTCGAGAGATATATGGTTACACTTGTAGTGGCAATTTGGCTAAAAAGACCCTTGTACCGTTCTATCGAGTAGATCCGACCAAATGTTAATAGGAATTTGCTTCACTCTGTATCTTCTCAAATGAACAAATTTTCTATTTGTTCAAAGTCATTTAGGAGTTGGTTGTAGGAGACGAAAAGACAATTATAAGTACGTTAAAAAAAGTTTATAGTATATAACAACGAGCATAGTGAGGTGGACATTAGGATAATCTGAGATGGAGTTCAACTGTAGGAGGGAAAGGACCTGAATCGAATTATATCAAGATAACATTTGATGGATCCTTTGTTGATGATTGTATGGGGACAACTGACAGTAGTAGGACCAGAGATGGACTTTTCTGTGATATTATAATTACCAAGGAGATAGGTGGATCCCCTTGCAGCGATGGTGATGTATTTTAAATTCTTAATGTGTTGGTATTTTCATTTAGCATTGGAAACTTTAGTCCTACATTGGAAAAACACCATGGTGTATATCTCAATATATAGCTATGCCTGTATTGGTGTATCCACATGGAGTGAGGTGGCCTATGTGGATTGATTTTTCTAGAGAGATAAGTTTAAATCACAAAGAACAAACCTTTTTTTGTCACCCACTTTGGGAATCCATAGGAGATAAGCCTCGTAGGGGCTTAGCAACTCGAACTCGGGCTAAGGACGCAAAGTGGCACTTTGATGGCGTACTTTGCACTTCAGCATCGGCATCGATGCATCGTGTTCGTACACTTCTTTCATGCGTGAGTTGCTTGCATGGTTGTTAGCTCGAGCGCACGCGCAGCGCTTAGCTGCCAGATGGAGCTTTTCTAGCTTATTTTGAGTTTTGAAGTTTTTTCGAAGGTGACGAAGAGCATTCTAGAGGTTCACACTTGAACTTGCGGGTTCCTGAGGGCAGATCGTGTATAGGGCAAATCTTGCTTTGAGCAACAGTGACTTGTTCATCTCAGTAAGGAGATTTTTTTTGTGTTTTCTTTTTGTGTGTCGTGTTCTTCTCATTGTAGCGTCTACGAACATAAAGAGAAGAACACTATTTTCCTTTTTGTTGTTGTATTTTATAATTTCTTGAAGTTAGTTTGTAATATTCGTTTAGTGCTTCTATTGAGTTGGCTAGAGTGTAGACCTCATATCTTGCAAGTATACTCTACGCCACTTTTTTGTGTCTTTGGCTAAAGTGTAGACTTTGTGTCTTACAAAGTTATCTCTACACCTTCTTTGGATATCTCTACTCTTAGATCTGTCTTCGGGACCAACATTCTCAAAAAAGATCAAAGTAAAAAGAATAGAGTCTAACCGTTGAAGCCTTCTCGATACAAGTTTTCATAAACTTGAGAAGTTTGACGACGAACACCACAACATTTGGAAGAGAAAGATTTCTTTGAATCTTTAACTTGTCATTGTTGGCTACATGTTGACTGATCCAGAACCTACCATTTTCGAAAATAGAGGTGAACTTGCTACCGGTGTCACTACGACCGAGTATGCCAAGTGGAAAAAAGACAACCTCTACAGGTCGTTAATTCTGAATGCTATGGGCGATTCTATGGCGGAGTCCTATAGCAAGAAAGAGAAAGCTAGAGATGTCAGAAAATCTCTAGAGAAGCACTATAAGACTGACGAAAAGATGTCCAAAATCCATCTCGTTGAAAAGTTCTTTACTATACAATTTAGAGAAAGACTATGCTGCCGCAAGTCAAAGAACTTTTGAAGGTGCAAATGAAACTGGAGGAAGAGGGCATGAAGCAAGAAGCCAAGATCATGGTGGGTGCGATAGTCACCAAACTTCCTCTGGGCTGGATCACTTTCAAAGGCTGACATGTACCACAAGAAGATGGAAATCCAGCTCAAGAATCTTCTGCACTGGATTCATATTGAAGACAAAGCCAGAGGACAGTAGAAGATGGACTCCTTGACCAAGAAGTTGGTCAAGGCTAACATAGTGCAGTCTAGTGATCACAAAGGGAAGCAGAAGGCTCCCTTCAAGAACAAGAAGAAGAACATTAACCAGCTGAAGGTTAAGTCTACTCCTTTCAAGTCGAAGCCAAAGTCTGATATGACTTGCTACAACTGTGGCAAGAAGGGTTACTACAAGAAGGACGGTAGGTCCATACCTAAATCAAAAGAAAAAGGTATGCTTAACCTGATTATTATGACTGTGCAGGTTGAATCGAATGGTATGGATACTGACTGGTGGGTGGACAACGATACATCATGCCATGTCTGCTCGAACAAAGAACTGTTTACCAAGTATGAGCCTTCTTATGAGAAGGTCTCGATGGCGAATAAGACTCAAGCTAAAATTTAGGGGATCGAAAAAGTGGAGCTGAAGTTAACTTCAGGGAAGTCACTTACACTGGAGAACGTGAAGCACGTGCCAATGATTGCCAAGAACATGTTCTCGAGGAGTGTGTTATACAAGGCGGACTTGAGGATGGATATCAATACTGGTCAGATGGTGATATCCTACAAAGAAGCTTACTTCGGCAAAGCCTTTTGTACCGAAGGAATGTTTAAACTGCAACTTGTAACTTCTGAAAGTATTAATGCAGTTACTACTTCTAGTTATTTTCTTGAGTTATGGCATAATAGACTAGGACATGTGCATTGTAAAAGAATTAACAAGATGTATAGTCTAGGCCTTTCCACCAAATTTGGGGGTAAGGAGGTGGCGAAATGTGAAGTATGTGCTCAAACAAAAATTGTCAGAAAGTTGTTCATAAGAGTGAACAGGAGTACAGATCTTGTGGAGTTGGTATCAGATATATGTGACTTCAATCAATTCTCCACAAAAGTCAGGATGAAATATTTTATTACTTTCATCGACAATATTTCGAAATACACGTTTGTATATCTTTTCAAATCCAAAGATGAAGCATTCGAGAAATTTAAGGACTTTAAAGCTGAGGCTGAACGCCAAACCGGTCAACAACTCAAGAGACTTATAAGTGATCGAGGCGACAACTATCGTTCCTTGGAATTTGCATCGTTCTACAAAGAATACAGAATTGTTAATGAAATGACTGCTCTGTATTCTCTCCAATCCAATTGAGTTTCAGAAAGGAAGAACAAGATGTTGATAGAAATGATAAATTCTATATTGCTGACTATGGATCTTCCGAAATGCTACTAGGAGAAACGGTGCTTACGGCCACTTATATCCGAAATAGAGAGTCGTTTGTGATATCTGATATTACACCTCATGAACTCTCGTTCAAGGTCGGACCCAACTTGAATGTCATTCGAATGTGGGGGTGTTTGGCAAACGTAAAGCTTCTAGATCTCAAGATTCAAATGCTAGGGACGAGGACCACGAAGACTATATTTTTGGGCTATACTGATAAGAGTGATGCTTGGAGGTCTTTGATATCGAATCAAATTATATCATTGAATCTTGTGATGGAGAGTTATTTGAAGACAAATTTGCTAAGGACAAAAATATTGTTTTTGCGAACATTCCAGAGAACGTTGTTGATATCGAAGAAATGGATACTTCTCGTTGCAGCCCAAGAAGAAGTTGTCGCAGATGAAATAACATTTGAACCTGAAATCACTGAGCCATGGAAAAAGCGAGTGAGGAAGTCGAAGGATTTCGGAGATGACTTTGTTACCTATTATCTGGAAGACAATGAAGACCAAAGATGCTATTTTCTGGAAGGAGGCAGTCAATGACAAGTTTGACTCCATAACTTCCAATAGGACATGAAAGTTGGTCAATCTGCCTGAATAAGATCAACCCATCAGATGCAAATGGATCTTCAAAAAGAAGATGAGGGTTGACGAAACTATTGATAAGTTCAAAGTCAGACTATTTGCCAAGGTGTTTTCTCAGAAGCAGGAAATTGACTACTTTGACACGTATGCTCCCGTGGCAAGGATGAAGACTATCAGAATGCTGATTGCCGTAGGGGGTATGCATGAACTGATTATTCATCAAATGGATGTGAACACATCATTTTTGAATGGAGAATTGACGGAGAAGATTTACATACAACAGCCAGAAGGATTTGTCGTCATGGTCTTGAAGACAAAGTCAAAAAGTAGGTAAAATCTATGTATGGTTTGAAACAAGCTCCTAAACTATGGCATGAGAAGTTTGACAAAGTTATCAGGTCAAATAGCTGCAGGGTTAGCGAGACTGATGAGTGTGTTTACACCAAGTTTGCTGAGGGCAAAGGGGTGATCGTTTGATTGTACATAGACGACATGCTAATCCTGGGTATGAATCTAGATTGTGTCACGAAGACGAAGAAGTTCCTCTCGTCCAAGTTCAGTATGAAGGACGTGGAAGAAGCTGATGTCATCCTAGGGATTTATTAAGATAATTTGGACGGAAGCTGGGCTGGCTTTATCGTAAGCTCACAACGTGAAAAAGATGCTCACACGCTACGGATATCAGGATCTTCTAGGGTGTTGATTACTCGAGCGTTATTAGAAGCTTGATGTATGCTACGAATGATACCAGGCCTAACGTAGCTTTCGCTGTGGGCATACTGAGTCGTTTCTTGAGCAATCCGGGTGTTGATTACTCGAAAGCTGTGAAGCGGGTGATGAGATACCTCAAGAGGACTCAGAGATTTGCACTATTTTATAGTAGTTATCCAGCAGTGGTAGAAGGCTTCAATGATGCCAATTGGTACTCAGAAGAAATGAGTGAGAGGTCCACATGAGGATATGTCTTCTCCATAGGAGGTGCTGCTATATTATGGAAGTCGAAAAAGCAGACCATGCTCTTTCACTCTTCTATGGAGTCTGAGTTCTATACGCTATTTGCTGCAGTAGATGAAGGAGGATGTCTTCGGGAACTCATGTATGATCTTTTGGTGGTTGGTGCGTAGATCCTTGCCATTCCGGTATATTACGATACCCAGGAAGCTGCAGCAGTGACATCGAATAATCTGATCAATGGCACGAAGTAGACTATGCGGCTACAGCATAGGGAACTGAATGATTGCATCAAAGGAGGTATCATTGCAGTAGTTGATGTTCGAAGTCAGAAGAATCTAGCAGATCCATTCACAATGGGCCTCATGCGCCAGCTGGTCGAGGATGCAACAAAGAAAATATGATTGAAGTAAATCTGATATTATGTTTGTATAATCCTACCATTAAGTTTTATGCGATTAGTTCAAAAAAAATCTACTAGGCATGTAGCTTTTGGTTCAAGATAGGACTACTAACTAGGAGAATATCAGGTATAGTGGTTGGTCCTTCAGGATATTGTTGGGATATTATTCCTCTACTGTAGTCTACTAATATTTTTTATTAAAGAACATATCTGTGAGAGGATGGCTATTAGCCTTAGTGAGTTCTCGGGCATCGTGGATGTCCGGTGTGCTTGATAGGAAGCACGGGGTAGGATCAGCACTACAAAGGAACGTAGTACTGCATGCTACAGTGGGATGACACCACAATGAGGTACCTTGACAGGGTAAAGCCACAGCTTCGAGCCATGTCATAGCGGCATAGCACTGCATATAGGTAGGTAGCTTAATGCTAAAAAATGAAGAATTATAGGCATCACTACAAAGGATTTGGGTCCCCATGCTACAGTGGCGTGACACTATGATGAGGTACCAGGTAGGGTAAAGCCTCGGCTTCAGGCCATTTCACAATGGCGTAGCACCGCATGGAAGTATAAGGCTTCATGCTGAGTAGTATAGCACTAAAAAGACGTATGTGACCTCATGCTACAGTGGTAAGACACCACAAGAGGTAGATCCTCGGCTTTCCGTTCATGCTAAAAACTCTTTACATAAAAGAACACTCAACTATATATTATGACATATATGTATGGAATTGTTGGTGTTTTCACTTAGCTTTGGGAACTTTAATCCCATATTGAAAAAACCACTATGGTGTATATCTGAATATATAGCCATGCTTGGGTTGGAGTATGCACATGGAGTAAGGTGGCCCATATGGGTTGATTTTCCTAAAGTGATAAGTTTAAATCACAAAGAACAAAATTTTATTTTGTCACTCACTTTGGGGATTCATAGGAGCTAAGCCATTTGGGGGCTTAGCGACTCAGACTCGGACTCCGGCTCAGGCTAAGGGCGCAAAGTGGCACTTTGATGACGCACTTTGCACTTAGCATGTCAGCATCGACGCATGGTGCTCGTGCCCTCCTTTCATGCGCGAGTTGCTTGCATGATTGCTAGCTCAGGCGCACGCGCGGCGCATTGCATCCAGGCGCATTGGTGGCCACGCACCTTTGTGGCCGTGCGTCGTAGTGGCCATATGTCATAGTAACCCAACGTCGTTGTGTCCCTTCGCCGTTGTGGCCCTACATTGTTGTGTCCCTTTGCCGAAGTGGGCCTACGCCGCAGTCGCTCTACGTTTTTATAGCCAGACACTTTCTGCGTGTAGCGCTGCCAACGTGCAACTCGCTGCGTGTAGCGCTGCCAACGTGCAACTCGCTGCGTGTTCCCACAATAGCGTGCGGCGCGCGGCGGCGGATGTGCATTTGGTCGGCCTACGCTCATGCGCGCATGAACATTCCTCTGTTCGCATGGATGTTAGCCTGCTATATAAATAGAGCATCTCCTCCAGCATTTGTCAAAGTTGGAAGAGGGAGAATTTGAGGGCCACTAAATCCCACTCCAGCAAGCTCGTGCGCCAGCAGCAATCGCCACAAGTCCATGCGCGCTTGGAGCTTTTTTAGCTCATTTTTCGAAGGTGACGAAGAGCGTTCCAGAGGTTTATACTTGAACTTACTGGTCCCTGGAGGCTGATCACATATATGACGAATCTTGCTTTGACTGCCGGTGACTTGTTCACTCCAGCAAGGAGATTTTCTTTGTGTTTTTTTTTGTCGTGTTCTTCTCATTGTAGCATCTGCGAACGTAAAGAGAAGGGCACTATGTTTCTCTTTGTTGTTGTACTTTGAATTTTGTTGAAGTCAGTTTGTAACATTCATTTAGTGCTTCTATTGAGTTGGCTAAAGTGCATACCTTGTGTCTTGCAAGTATACTCTACGCCTCTCTCCCGTGTCGTTGGCTAGAGTGCAAACTTCGTACCTTGCAAAATTATTTCTATGCCTTTTTTGGATCTCTCCACTCTTAAATATGTCTTCGGGACTAACACAATGTGCCTTCCCCAACCAAATTCTGATTGAAGGTGACTCTGAAATGATATATAATTGATGCAGCAAATGGAAAGTCAAAAGGGTTCTCACGGAAGCACATAATGCAACTGGAGGATCTTTGCAACTATTGTAACCATGCACAGGTCCACAAAAACAAGTCATATTTATTGGAAGGCAAACAGAGTGGAACACATCCTGGCTACATTCTCTCTCTATATCCATACAAATTCTATATGGCTGTCGGAGTCCCCTCTTTGTATTCATGATCAACTAGTGGAAGGCAAACATGGCTGTCGGGTAATGTTACAACGATAGAGTACCTCATTTGAAGGTCCCTTAATGATGCCAGTAGGCCGACCTCAAGCTTGACTTGGAAACTTCAAAGTCTTGTACTAATGAAGTGAGTCTCCATCTGAGCTGATTTGGATGTGACTTGTAGATATTGAAGGTCTCTTACTGATGCCTCAATTATTATCTGTATAGAATATAGACAGTTTCTGAGATCCACAATGTCCAGCCATAGAGTACCTACTGATGCCAATAGGACAACATCAACATCAACCTCGACTTGGAAACTTCAAGGTTTTGTAATGAACTCAAACCACAAATTGGTCAGCGCTACAGCTATTTATCATAATCTTGGAATGTGACGGTCTTCTAAGGAAGCTATGTGTGATGTATCCCTCTTCCAGGAAACCTGACCGAGTCTAGATGGGACACAACATGACCATGTCAACCTCGACTTGAAAACTTCAAGGTCTTGTAATGAACTCAAACCACAAATTGATCAGCGCTACTGCTATCTATCATAATCTTGGGATGTGATGGTCTTCTAAGGAAGCTATGTGTGATGTTTCCCTTTTCCCGGAAACCTGACCGAGTCTAGATGGGACACAACATGACCGTGTCAACCTCGACTTGAAAACTTCAAGGTCTTGTAATGAACTCAAACCACAAATTGATCAGCGCTACTGCTATCTATCATAATCTTGGGATGTTATGGTCTTCTAAGGAAGCTATGTGTGATGTTTCCCTCTTCCAGGAAACCTGACCGAGTCTAGATGGGACACAACATGACCGTGTCAACCTCGACTTGAAAACTTCAAGGTCTTGCAATGAACTCAAACCACAAACTGATCACCGCTAAATGGGATGGTCTTCTAAGGAAGCTATGTGTGATGTTTCTCTCTTCCAGGAACCTGACAAGATAGTTGAATAATGAAGATAAATAACAGATGCAATCACATACCCGACAAATTAGTTCAACATGCAAGAACAAACACTGAATCAAAGGCCGATGTCTACTACACTTCGGCGTTAAACATGAGTTACTTCATGATTTACACATGACCACACAAGCGAAGAGAATAAGTGACAAATAGCATCTTGTTACATAAAACATATAAATTAAATTTTGAGTAATCCGAGCGAAAGTTGATTTAGTTTTAAATAATTAAGTGGTTGAATAATAGGAAACGTTATATCATGGAATGCTAAGCTTATTGCTGAATGTGTAAGCAGTATATGCGTAATATAATGTAGAAGAGAATTTTTTTATATACATATCTATCACAGTGTCACACTATCACAATTAATCGTTAAAAAAAGAAGGGAGTAATTAATTAAGCATTGAATATGTTATACATGTCATGGGCAAAAACTGTCTTGCAAGATGTCGATATGTACGTTGTAATTCATCATATTTCCTTTATTTTGGGACACTTTTTAAAGACAATAGTGTTGAAAGGAATCTTCTGCTAACATGATGGAACACAGCAACACTTACAGGTGAGCTAGCGTTTTCGATTTTATTCTCGATTCCAATCATGTCGAAATAGTCAAAATCGAATAAATCATAATTCTAAAAATCAAAAACCGAATTTGAATCAATTAGCCAAATTCAAAACCGAATCGAATAATCAATTCGATTTGTTCGGTTGAAATATTTCTATTGTTTAATAGGTCGAGTTCAATGTTGTATTTGAATGTTGTACCAATCTACCATTGTACAAAAAATGTTATAAAAATGAAAATCTGGATTAAACATTTTGTTTCAATTGTTTCTATATCAATGTATTCTTTGTTGTCTCTGTATCAAATATTTTGTCTACTAAAAATTTTGTATCGATCTATCTGAAATAATGTATTGTTTATTGTCTCTGTGTCAATTTTTTTCAATGTTTAGTAATTTTAGCGACGTTTAGCGATATTTAGTGACGCTTAGCGATGCATGATATTGTCGCAAAATTTTATCAAGAAATCGCTAAATGTATCCGAACCTCGCTAAGCATTGTTTGTATTTCGTAAACTAGGAAGGTCTGTGACGTAAACTACGTCGCTGAAATTTAGAAAATAGATGTCGTAAAAGTGAACAAAAAAGTCGATAATTATGTTACTTTTTTGGCGACACATGGTGACTACATTCGCGTCACTAATGTTGCAACATGAGTCACTAAACATCGCAAAATGGCACGACGCAATATTACGTCGTTAAATACATCGCTTTAGCGATGTTGCGATGTTAATTTTGCTTGTCTACTACCAGGTTAAACGCAACTTCGCTAAAACATCGCTAATAACGTCGTCACTGATTTAAATTAGCGACATATTTTTAATAGCTAGCGACATTGTTATGCGTCGCTAATACTAGTAAATCTAGTAGTGATATTATATGCAGACTTAGGTTCCACGTTTGAACTAAATACCGACATGAAATATATCGCCAGTATACCATAGTGTACCGCCAGACCCTCAGAATATGTTCTGGAATCAATCATCATAAAAACGGTATATTGTCGGTATACCGCCAGTATGTTGTTGCTGCAGTTTTGGCTCATTTTGTGCACCGGTTCAGCCACCGATCCTCCATCGTCTTCGTCGCAACTCTTGTCGACGCTTTATGACGTCCGGACTCTCCTTCCATATACCTCGAATCGAGATTGGAACCTCAATAGAAATAAATTAATAATTTATAAAAAGTAGCATAGTAACGAGGACATTAGGGTTAACCCAACATAGTTCAACCATGTGAGGGGCAAGCACCGGAATCTGATTATAGCAAAATAAATTTTGATGGATCCTTTGTGGATGATTGTATGGACTTTTCTGTGGGCTATAGTGGCCGAGGAGACGGATAGATCCCACCTTCGTAAAGGCGATGGTTTCAAATTTGCAATGGACCTTTGCTCGACCATCTCCCCAAACCGAATTCTAATTGAAGTTGATTCTCAAGTGATAATTGACGCGGCAAATGAAAAAAAGGGTTCCCATGGAAGCTCAGAGTGCAAGAGTGCAACTGCAAGATCTTGGCAACTACTACAGGACCATGCAGACGTCCAAAATAGCAAGTCATATTTATTGGGAGACAAACATAGTGGCACACATTCTCTCTCTATATCCACACAAATTCTATATGGTGTCAGAATTCTGTCTTTGTATTCATGATCAACTATTGCAAGATACATGTTTTACCAGATGATTACTCTTTTCGGAAAAAGAAAAGGAAGAAGAAGAAGAAGAAAAGTATATAACAATGAAATCCAAATGTCCCGGTGCCGGAATATTGAAGGTCGTGAAGCTGAAGAACGAATTCTCATAAGAAAGGGTCTACAAGTAAGCTAGTCATCAAATGGGAGCAAGAAATATAACCTCGAGATAAATTTGCCGCCATCAAACGAACCGACGTGATGATATGAATGCAGAGGCAAATTGCAAAGTGGAGAGGCTAAAATAAGGTCCAATATTTTATTTTTTGGGAGGGGGTCAAATAAGCTAGTCATCGTCTTCATATATAATGGCCAGCTGAAGACCTGAGCATATAATGCGTCTACTACACGGCACGAATGCATCAAATAAGTCATCGTCTTCCAAATGGCAAGCTAAAGACCTGAGCGTATAATTCTTCTACGATTGAATTATGAGAAAGACAGCACGAATGCATCAAATAAATCATCGTCAATGCATCAAATAAGTCGATAAAATCAATTTTTTACCTCTTCGATCCCCACTCGGTTCCAGGCCCAAGGAGTTGGGTTGTCCTATCCGAAGCTAGTTAGGGAGGTTGTCGTCCGAATTTTTTTATCTCTGGGCTCGGTTCACACCTAAACGTGCATGGTTACATAGTTCAGTTCAAACCGAAAGAAGTTCAAGTTGGTGCTCTTGCTCCTTGACATGAAGAGAGCTTGCTCTCAACATGCCTAGTCAAGTTTAGTCCCAAACGGAAAGTGCACCATGAGTTATCTCAACATATATACTTGTATGTGTTGTTGGGATATGCACATGGGGTGGTGACCCTAAAGAGGGAACCATGTGGGTGATTTTACTCGGAGGTAAGGATATGGCTCCAAGTAAAGCATTCATATTTTTTGCTCTTGGAAAATTAATTTTCATTGGGCTTAACGACTCGGACTCGGACTCGGGCTCATGAGGCGTTTTGTTGGCGCACTTTGCACTTTGCACGTCAGCATCGTCGCTAGGCGCATAGTGTGCTTAAGTTGCGCTCGTTGCGCGAGCCACGTTGCGCGTCCAGGTTGCGCTGGGTTGCGTAGGGTGCACGCGCAACCCGTTCAACAGGCGCAACACGCGCAGATTGTGGCTGTCCACGTTCTGACTAATTCGTAACGTACGATAACTGATCCTGAAATTTCGGATCTGACATCAAGTCGTTGCGCACTTCTCGGATCTGGACGGTTACAGCAGTGGCTATATATATTATGTTTACAAAATGTGAAATCCAACAAACGTACTAATTACCGGCCTTCTTCACAATCAGTCTCTATACTAATTACCGGCCTTCTTCACAATCAGTCTCTCGATTTGATAACTAGATAACAATGAAGAACAAATGTGACAAAAGATAAGGAAACCCAATAGTTGATACCCGCTACCTTCCACCCATTATTTTTTTTAATTAGTACTACTCCTAATTCTAAAAAATTAGACATTTTTTGGGATAATTACAGATACAATTAACTGATTATGAAGAAATGGAAGGTAACACTAATTAAAATAAAAGTGGAAGATAATGACAATATAATTAACAATTGTGAGGAATAAGTACAAATAACTCTATATAATCACCAAAAAGGAAGGAAGTGCACTCCTAATGGTTTCAGAATAGACAGACTACCATGTCAGTGCCACAACAATTCTAAAAAAACTATATATATATATATATATATATATATATATATATATATATATATATATATATATATATATATATATATATATATATATATCCGGACACAGTCGATGGAGTGGGGAGCATTCTTGTACCAAACAAAACACTGATGATCAATGATAGCTTACAAAGGCTATTTCTTGGCGGGGCCATTTTACGATCAGGGTAAGATTTCATTCTAAAGACAAGATTTATATGAGCAGTTTGAGTTCCTTTCAAATTGTTGTATACTTGTATAGATGTAAAATAATTCTGTAAAATAAAAAAACACGACTAACGTATATTAATAAAAAAAACATGACAAATTATATTAACACTAAGATCCATGCAATCTTTGCTCAGAACAGAAGGGCAAAATTATAAATACAGTGGCTTTCCAAGTATGAATCTTTGCTACGTAACAGGCAAGCTGCAACTGCCCTCCATAATGTTCGTTGACAGAAGCCTGATAACCGAAATAAAGTATGGTATTAGTTGTTGTTGTTATAGTGCTGATAGACTAATAATACGTTATTCCCGGGAGTTGATTTTAAGATAAAATATCGAATTTTGGC
This sequence comes from Iris pallida, assembly GCA_029216955.1. Classification (NCBI taxonomy): domain Eukaryota; kingdom Viridiplantae; phylum Streptophyta; class Magnoliopsida; order Asparagales; family Iridaceae; genus Iris; species Iris pallida. The sequence goes on along the minus strand of JANAVB010006800.1, from coordinate 12,885,747 downwards.
AACATTTTGAAAAGGGTGCACAACAGAGATCCCGGAGAATTCTGAAAGACAAAATCAAATGTAACACTTCGAGGAAGGCAAAAATGATTACGTAGCAGCAGCAATAAAAGCCCACAGTATATTTTCTGATTAGATCAGATATGATCTCGTTCAGAATGAGATATAAGTGAATGAACAGAAGAAAAAATGAACATAAGTAGAGATGAAAAGAAGAACGGTCTGCTGGAGTGACTGATCACCGGCGCTCAAATCTAGATTCGTCACACACGGATAGCTTCCAGGAACTAGCAAGTTCGAAGATGAAATTTTGGAACACTCTATCGAATACTATTCTGACTCATCGGATGGACAGAATGGCGCGTGCTTCTCTTTGTTTCTCTCCTTTCACCCTCTGAATTTCGTAGGAAAAACTTGTTGAATGAACTGAACTGAATGAGAGAGACGAGAGAAACATATATAGTATTAGTCTAGTAACTGTCCAATATACGAAACATTCAGAACGTGCCGAGAAAGAAAGAACAATTTCGTAACTGTTCAGATTGTGAACATACACGATTGCGCGCACGTGCTACAGCAATTTGCACTAACTGCACCAACTGCGCCCGCGCAATCGTGCACACTGCGCCAATTGTGCCCGCGCGCACTCACTCACTCGTGCACCCGCACAGAATGTGCACAGTGCACGCCGCAAGCACTGTGCACCAACTAGTAGCGCGAACTGGCGCGTGAAAGGCAGCGCGAACTGGACGCACAAACGGACGCACGATCGGTAACGCAAAGGCTCACGCAACGAGCGCAACTAAAGCACACTATGAACCTAGCGACAATGCTGACATGTTAAGTGCAAAGTGTGCCAACAAAACGTCACATTATACCTTATGAGCCCATGAGTCCGAGTCTGAGTCCGAGTCGCTACGCCCCTATGGGGCTTAGCCCCAATGGAATTTATTCCAAGAGCATGACAAAAAGTATTAATGCTTCATTATTGGGTTAGCCTTCATTCCACTAGAAAAATACCCCCACATGGCACCCATGTGCCCATCCACACGACATGTGCATCTTTAAACACAAGCAAAGCTTATATAGAGAGATACAAGTCATTTGGCCTAGGCAAGGTTGGAGTATTTTTTTTCTAGTCTTAAAGGCCAAAACAACAACAATTCCCTATATATATATATATATATATATATATATATATATATATATATATATATATATATATATATATATGGGTTTGAGTGTTCTCCATATTGACTATTCATCATGCATTAGGATAGATGTCGTTGATGACTTGAATCTTACCGCATGGATTAAATAACAGTATGATACAAGAATAGACTAAGCCTTGAATTATGCACCAAAGCTGCAATTCTTTTCACTCACATAATGTAGTCACGTGTGCTTCTGGCTGCACATTAAAGGCCATGTGCCAGCCTAGTTTTGGTGTATGTATTTTAGGCGTCTACAAGTTTACCCTCAAGAGACGGCCTATTATTTCTGTTCATACATTCTAGGTGAGTTCTTTATTAAAGAGACATGCCATGAAGCCTTGTGCTTCCCTGCGGTACTATGTCGCAATGATATGGCATAAAGCCAAGGCATTACTCCTACCTGGGAACCTCATGGTAGAGTTGTAGAAGCATGGAAAAGATGGAGTTCATGCGGATCACATTACAAAAAGAAATCTGACCGCATGCGTGCTTTGGGCTAGGATAATTTGGTCTGCAGAAGGAAGAGCCACATGACAAACTCTGCGGTCCAAAAATATTCCAAAATTCTATGCGGCTCATCATTGCTGTCTCAAACAAATTGATTATATTAAAAATATGACCAAACTGATTCGGGCCACAGAAGGAGGAGCTACTTATGCGGCCAAGCTAATCAGCCGCAGGGGCCCTTCTGACAAAGCTGACACATCTGACGAAGCTGACACCTATGACAAAGTTGACAACTATGACACATCCTGACAAAAAGATGAAGATAAGATGTGACCTTTTAAAAAAGACAATAAGTATCATGTCACCAGACATAGGGTCCACGTGCCTGAACCTAGGGCCCACGTGCCTGAGAGTTCATGCGGTCTGAGGCATGGTCCGCAGGGGTGTCATGCGGCCATGGGAACTGCGACATGAGCCGCATGAGCCTTATGCGGCCCAGAATGCAGGATCTATGCGGCCCAAAAGTCTCCAAGCTTCATGCGGACTGATGACACTGCTGGTAGAATACGTGGCTAAAGGAGACTTCGACCTGAGCCGCATGAGTCTTATACGGCCCAACATGGCTGAGCACCAAAAGACAAAGAAGACCTATGCGGTCCAAAATGCCCCAAGCTCTATACGGCCCCTTATTTGTTGTCTCAAATAGATAGGGCACGTGGCAAGTTGACCAAGTCTCAACCATCCAGATTTGCTGCAACAAAGAAATCTCAACAAATTACCAGCTGCCAGCCAAAGACCGAGTCTTCGTGAGCTGTTACAGCCACGTGGCCACGAGACCATCTATGCGGCCCAAAAAATGCTTTATTTCGAAATCATTATAAATAGCAGGGTACCACACCCATGCTAAAGGCTGGCAATTTTCTTAAGAGCAAAGACTGTGTCTGATAGTCCAAGGAGTAAGGCAGAGTTCCTACACTTCTCCCGAGCCTCCACCGTCACCCCAGAATCAAAACTAAATTGTACTTAGATTGTTTTCTAGGATTTCTTTCTAGGCTCTTTCTGTTGTGCTTTCAAGTTTGTAATCAAATCTAGTTCCTCTGTAGTTCTTGTTTGATAATCAATGGCAAACACGAGTCACCCTACTGTAGCATGGAGTTATATCACTTCTTGTAGTGTTGTGCTACCATGCTTCCTGTAAAGTAAAATAGGCATTCACTCTGCCTGAGAACTCATTAAGGCGTTTAAGCCATTCTTACCATAGGATCTATTCTCCGTAGAAAACATACAGCAGACAACAGTTATTGTGGGTCCGTATCCCTTCCTTGTCACAGAGGACATGTACATACTGTTCCTAATATTTTTCCAGTTAGTGGTCCTCGCTTGAACCAAAAGCTAGATGCCTATTAGATTTTTCGTTGTATTAATATCATAAAACTTTATGGTAGGATTACAATAACACAATATCATAATAGGTTCAAACCCATTTTACAAGATATGTTCTATACCAACTGGCGCTTGAGGCCCTTTGTGAACGGATCTGCCAGGTTCTTCTGACTCTGAACATCAATCACTATAATAAAACATCTCTTTATGAGATCATGCACTATTTTGTGCTTTAGTCACACAGTTCTCTTTTTCCTATTGAAGAGGTCATTTGATTCTACCGCCGCAGTCGTCTGGTTGTCTCAGTATATCGGTATCGCCAGTATCTGTGCCCCAACCACTGGAAGATCATACATTAGCTCCCGAAGCCATTCTACTTCTTCTGCTGCAGAATCAAGTGCAAAGAACTTAGATTCCATGGGGGAATGAAATAGCATAGTCTGCTTCTTTGACTTCCACGATATAGCAGCTCCACCCATGGTAAAAATGAATCCATCTGTGGATCTCTTGCTCTCCACCTCTGAGCATTAGCTAGCATCTTTGAAGCCTTCTACTACTGGAGGATCTCTGCTGTAGTGTAGTGCATATATCTCAATCTTCTTGAGATATCTAACTACCCGTTTTACAGCTTTTTAGTGCTCAACGCCTGGGTTACTCGTGAATCGACTCAGCATTTCCATGACGAAAGCTACGTCGGGCCTAGTGGCAGTAGTAGCGTACAATAAACTTTTGTTTTATAGCTTTTCAGTGCTTAACGCCTGGGTTGCTCGTGAATCGACTCAGCATTCCGACGACGAAAACTACGTCAGGTCTAGTGGCAGTAGTAGCGTACATCAAAATTCTGACGATGCTAGTATACTCCAGTTGTTTGATACTTTCCTTCGAATTTGGCTTCAACTTTAGATCGCACCTATATGGCGTATAGATCACTAGAAGATCCTAGCATGTGATCACCTTCTCAATATAATAAGACTGTGATAGCGGTAGTCCAGTGTCTGTCCGGATGATCTTGATGCCCAAGATTACATCAGCTTCCTCTAAGTCCTTTATACTGAACTTGGTTGAGATGAACTTCTTTGTCTCCATGGCACAACCCATATCCATACCTAGGATCAACATGCCATCCATGTACAGACAAACGATTACACCTCTTCCATCGACAAACTTCGTGTAAACACACTTGTATATTTCACTGACCTTGTAGCCATTTGACCTTATAACCTTGTCAAACTTCTCATGCCACATTTTGGAAGCTTGCTTCAAACTGTACAAGGATTTCACCAACTTCCAGACTTTGTCTTCAAGGCCCTTGATGACAAATCCTTCTGGCTGTTGCATATAAATATTTTTGATTAGTTCGCCATTCAGAAAAGCTGTCTTTATATCTATCTAATTTATCACCAACTTATGTATTACTGCGAGAGCAATTAACACTCTGATGGTGGTCATCCAGGCTACTAGAGCATACGTATCGAAGTAGTCGATCTCCTGCTTCTGAAGAACCCCTTGGCTATTAGCCTAGCCTTGAAATTGTCAATAGTTCCATATGCATTTATTTTCTTCTTGAAGATCCATTTGCATCTGATAGATTTTATTCCTTCAGGAAGATCAACCAACATCCAAGTGTTACTAGAGGTGATTGAATCAATTTTATTATGTATCGTCTCTTTCCAGAAAATAGCGTCTCTAGTCTTCATCGCCTCATCATAGGTAAGTGGATCTGCTTCTACATGATAGGTGACAAAGTCATCTATGAAGTCCTTCGGTCTCCTCACTTGCTTAGTTGACGGCTCAGCGAGTTCTGGTTCAAGTGTTTTTGCCTCCGCAACAACTTCTTCTTGGACTACTTTCTCATTAGAAACTTTAATTTTCTGCGCACCCTCATTATTATCCGAAATGTCCGCAAAACCAATGTTCTAGTGCCTTACAAGTTTATCTTCAAAATATTATGCGTCGAGATTCAATGATATAATTTGATTCTATATCAAGAAATCTTCGAGCAACACTCTTCTCGGCATATCCCAAGAAGATCGCCTTTGTAGTCCTTGTTCCGAGCTTCTAAATCTTCAAATCTGGAAGCTTTTCCTATGCCAGACACCCCCACACTCGAATGATATTCAAGTTAGGTCTGAATTTGAACCAGAGTTCATGGGAAGTGATGTCGAAAGTTGCATATGGCACTCTTTTTAGAATAAAAGTGGCCGTCAATACAGTTTTTCCTTAGTAGCATTTTGGAAGACCAGCAGTCAACAACGTTGAGTTTATCATTTTTGTCAATATTTTGTTCTTCCTTTATGCTACTCTGTTAGATTGAGGAGAATACGAAGCAGTAGTCTCGTTGATGATTCTATGTTCTTTACAGAATGATGTGAATTCATGAGACTGATACTCTCCGCCTTGATCACTTCTTATTCTCTTAAGTTATCCAGTTTGCCATTCAACCTCGGCTATGAACTCTTTGAACTTCTCGAACGCTTCATCTTTAGACATCTGCAAGTAAATGAATGCGTATTTTGAGAAGTCATCGATGAAGGTTACGTAATACTTCATCTGGTCTTTCGTAGAGAATTGTTTGAAGTTACAGATATAAGAGTATACCAACTCCAGAAGATCTGTGCTTTGATTAACCCGATGAAAGGGTTTCCTTGTGATCTTTGTGTGTGCACACACTTCATATTTCTCTACCTTACCCCTACATTTGGAGATAAGTCCTAGACTAGACATTTTTTCGTTCTTTTACAATGAATATGTCCTAGTATATTATGCCACAACTCAAGAGTATTAGAGAATGACCGATTGCATTAATTTCATTAGACGGATTTACAAGATAAAGTTTAAACATCCCTTCGGTATAACAAGCTTTTCCGAAGTATGTTCCTTTTATAAACATCACCATCTGGCCAGCATTAATGTCCATCCTTAGGCCTGTATTACAGAGTAGGCATCCAAAAATCAGGTTCTTTGCGATAGTAGGTACATGATTCACGTCTTGAAGCATAAAAAACTTCCCTGAAGTCAGCTTCAACACTACCATCCCGATCCCTTGCACTTCAGATTTTGCCTAGTTTGCCACCATAACCTTTTCAGAGGTTGGTTTCTACGTGGTAAACCATTCCTTGCTTGAGCACACATGGCAGATAGCACCAGTATCTACCCACTAGTCAGAGTTAGCCCCCATCGCAGTGACTTGAGCAATCATAGCAATTATGTCAGTAACCATAGAAACCTTACTAGGCTCACCTTGCTCTGATTGCTTGGGCTTAGATCTGTATTCACTCTTGTAGTGGCCCTTCTTGCCATAGTTGAAATAAGTCACAAGGGACTTTGGCTTCTGTTGCTTGAAAGAAGTCTCCTTTACTTTCAAATTATTGAGGTCCTTCTTCTTGTGGTGGAAAGCTGCCTGCTTTTCCTTGGATTCCTTCGTATAGACCAAGTTGGCCTTAGCCATCTGTTTGGACAGAATATCCACATTCAGTTGAGCCCTCATCCGGTCTTCAATATAAATTTCTTATAGGAGATCTTCTAGACTGATCTCCAATTTCTTTCTATGCATATTTGCATAGAATTTGCTCTATCCAGCGGGGAGCTTGGAGACGATCCCTCCAACAACGAACTTGTCATTGAGGGGCATCCCTTCATCTTCTAATTTTTGATGCAGCTTCAGGAATTCCTTTACCTGAGGCAGCATCTTCTTCTCGTATTCAAAGAGCCATTTATGATATTTCTCGACGATGAATATCTTGTTCCTGTTCTTGTCATCTTCATATAATTTCTCCAAAGACTCCCATATCTCTCTGATAATGGTCTTCTTAGAGTATGATTTTGCCAGGGAGTCCTCCATAACATTTAGGATCAGAAGCCTACAGAGGCTATTGTACCTCATCCATTTGGTCAGTTTAGCATTAGCAGCAGCAATTGCGACTGTTGTCCTAGTTTCTGGAACCTTTTGTTCGTCCTCAGATAACATGTGGTCGACGTACACAAGTTGAAGATTGAGGCTAACCTTCCACTTCCAGATTTGGAAGTGCTCTCCATCGAACTTCTCTAACTTGTTAAAGTTGGGATCGATAAGTACAGCACGAGAGTTTTTCAGCTTTTAAATTTAGCTTTGAGATTGTTATTCCCAGGGCGTGACTTTAAGATGAAAAATGGATTTTGGCAACACTTCGAGGAAGGTAAACAACAGAGATCCCGAAGGATTCCGAAAGACGAAATCAAATGTAACACTTCGAGGAAGGCACAAATCATTTCGTAGCAGCAGAGATAAAATCCCACAGTATGTTTTTTGATTAGACCAGAGATGATCTCATTCAGAATGAGATATAAGTGGAAGAATTGAATAGAAGTAGAGATGAAAAGAAGAACAGTCTGCTGGGATGACTGATCACCGAAGCTCAAAGCTAGATTTGCCCCACACGGATAGCTTCCAGAATCCAGCAAGTTCGAAGATGAACTTTCGGAACACTCTGTCGAATACTCTTTTGAATCCTCGGATGGACAGAATGGCGTGCACTTCTCTCTTTTTTCTTTTCTTTCTACCCTCTGAATTTTGTATGGAAAACTTGTTTAATGAACTGAACTGAATGAGAGAGACAAGAGAAACATATATAATGGCAGTCCAGTAACCGCCCAGTATACAAAATGTTCGGGACGTGCCAAAAAAGGAGAAAATATTTCATAACTGTTCAGATCTTGAACATACACGATTGCACGTGTGCTACAGCAATTTGTGCCAACTACGCCATCTGCACCAATGCGTAATTGTACATACTGTGCCAACTGCGCCCCGAAGCACTCGCTCACTCGTGTACCTACGTACAAGGCACACAACACGCATTGCACGCACTGCGTGCCAACTGTGTGCCAACTGGCCGCACGAACTAACCTGCGAACTGGCATACGAAAGACAGCATGAACTGTCTGTGTGAACGGGCGCACGATCGGTAGCACAGAGGCTCGCACAACGAGCACAACTAAAGCATACTATGCACCTAGCAACGATGCTGATATGCGCTACAATAATTTCTGTCAACTGTGCCATCTATGCCCGTACGTAATCCCGTACATTATGCCAACTGCGCCATCTGTGCCCGTACGTAATCCCGCACATTCTGCCAACTGTGCCCGTGCACGCTCGTGCACCCACGCACAATGTGCACAGTGCGCGCTGCACGTACTGCACACCAACTGTGCACCAACTAGCCGTGTCAACTGGAGTACAAACTGGCATGTAGCACCCAGTTTTCCAAATGAGGGTAATTTTGAAATTTCATGTTTATAATTATTTTAATAATGATATTTAATTTATGATATAATTTTTGGTGATTTTAAATTATTTTAAAATTATTTAAATTAATGACTTGTGGTTTTGACGTTTTGCTAGTGAAACCCTAGATATTGTTTGACCTAGAGCCTAACCATGTGATTATGATATTTTAATGTCATTTCTGGCCTAAGAATATTTTTGCATTTGACTTCTTTGAATTATTTTGATATTATTTTATTATTTATGATATTGTTTTGGGGTTATTTGAGTCGGGTTCGAATTTCAACTCAATCCGACTTGAAACGGGGACCCGGGGGTAGTTTGACTCTAGTGGGACCCACACACTAGTTAGGCATGGCTCACATAATATTAATTTTAGTCCACATGATAGAAATATTTTAGTTAGAGGTTAGACTAATTATTATGGATAAGGTTAGTGTGATTAGAGACATTAGAATGACTAATTTAGCCCCAACCAATTAGCCCTTTCCTAATACTCATAGAATAGGTTAGTGGGGGCATTTTGGACCTTACCATAATAGGACAAATAGCCCCATATGGTCAGCCACTTTGGGAGAGGATAGGCTCAAGTTCATTTCATTATTCTCATCCACACTCTCTCTCTTGTTCTTCCCCAAATTCCTAGAGAGCAATCCCTAGCAATTTCTCCACCAAATTCTTCTATTTCGCCACCAAATCTTTTTCTTTCCTTCTCCATTCTAGCCAAGAAGGAAGCTACCCAAGTTTGGGAGGATTCGGAGCTCGTTCGTGTCCTTTTGGAATCTCTACGTGTCGGTGTCGCTCCGGGAAGGTTTTTCTTCGATTCGATCTACCGGGAGGTATAAATCCCTTCTCCTTTTCATTTCCTCATGTATATAGGTCTACTTTGAACCCATAGGAATGACCCCATGGTTGTATCTCCATTTGTGTCCATTTTGTGTCCATTTGGAGGTTATAGGAGTGTCCTTTGTGTTGTCGTTGTGTCTATGTGGGAAAATCTCAAATTTGGACACACTATGTGTTGTTGTTATGTATGAATGAATTATTACATGTTTAATCTCATATTTTTGTATAGGAGATGTGTTCTATAGTGTCTCATATATATATATTAGTGTAGAGAGTGAGTTCTTGATATATTATGTTATATACTTGTGTTCTTTTGTCTCAAACTACCCAAATCCGTCATGATTTTTATCCACGTTTTTAATTTCAGCACTAACTTAGAAATGTCATAACTTCTAGCTCAAAGCTCGGTTTAATCTCCCATTTTTTTTAAAAGAAGCGTATTGAAGTTAGATTTCCAAAAACATGTATTATTAGGCCTAATTCTTTTTGTAACTTTCTGGAGAATTATTTGAGTGTCAGTTGTACGAAAGACAAACGCGTTCTCGGTGTTTTCGCGATTCCGGGAGTTTCCGGAAATGAAAACGCGATCCGTTTGAAGTTTCGGAAAGCTAACACATAGATCTATAACATAGTTTAATCCTAAATTTTAATTCATGCTGAGATGATACAGTATTGATTATTAGGAGTTACTATTCGGCATATGCATTTTGTGCACCCTTGTGTGTAATATAATGTTCTATTTGATTTTAACCCATGTTAATGTATATACATTATGTAATTAAATAGAGAATACAAGCATGAGTAAATGGTTAAATAAATGATGTATGAGGTGTAAGTATCCTATCTAATGTAAGCATGTATAAGTATGACTTGTAATGAATATGTAGGTTCCATAGTATGTAATGTATGGTGCATATAGTGGTGCAAGAGAATAAATGAATGATGAATGAATGCAAGCATAAATGTAATGTAATAATAGATGTAATGTATGCAATATATAAGTTAATTAGATGTAATATTTTATGTTAACACAAATCCTATATTACCTCATGTACCCCCTTATACTATGTTGACACTATCACACTTGACACATTGTTCACTTACACTTTGACACTCTTTGATATGTATACACTATGTATGCCCATTTAACCCTCACTTGCCCCTTTGCCATGTTCACATACACACACATAGCCTCTTAAATAAGTATTTATGAATATAGCTAACTTAGCTATGTATGTATATTATATATATGTTAGCATATTGTGTTGTAATATATAAGTTTATATAACCATTTGAAATGCCATGATTATAGACCTAATATTGAATACCAATATATGCATGTGTATAGACATATATAGCTTAAAGTAATAGATTACCTAGTGTATATCTAATGTGAATTCTTGCCTATTTGAGTATTGAATAATTGCATGCTATATAGAGTTGGGTGTATGTTGGCTTGTATAGCCTTGTATTGATGTGTGCTTGCTAGGATAGTCTTATTTAGGCCTAGTAAGACTTACTGGGTTAGGACATGACCTAGTTCGACCTAGTTTGACTAGTGCAGTTGACCAGAGTTGACCAAGGGTTGACTTTGGCCTAGTTTGACCTAGATTTATGTAGAATGCATTGTAGTGCTTTATATTACCCTTCTGGACATGTTGTGACTTGTGCTGTTCTAATTAGGAGCCAGATACCTCTCTTCGGACAGTATCTTTACCTTGGACATTCAGATATCAGGCGAGTACATTCTCTGATCATTTCATATCCTGCTTAGAATTATTTCTTGCAGTAGATTACTTTACTTGTACTGTCACGATGGTCATACGGATTGGTACTATATGGATCTCTACATGCGATGTTATCCCCCTCGGGAGCATCGGGTACATTGTGTCATGTGCGTTTCACTTTCATCATGTACTCCTGTGCTTTCATTATACATGTACACTCCTGTGAATCTTGTACTCTCATGTTCACGGAGCCCCCATGTATACTATCATGTGTACCCTTTTATGGGCTCCCATGTGATATCATGTACAATAACATAACCTGTTTAGATCCTTGTGTATTGATTGGGGTACGGGAGAGTAGAATTGGACATGTGAATAATACACCAGTAGTATCTTATCAGAATCTCTTCCATAGTGTCTTATCAGAATCTCCTATGCCATTTACATGTCTATATTGTACTCTGACTCACTAGCCACTGTTAGTCTTTATTATTAGTAGATATTTCTATTACAACTCTCTCTCTGTTTACATACTGCATTTCTTTCAGTACTTGTATCTTACTTTACTGCATGATTATATTTTCTAACCTGCTATGAACTGTTGAGATGTAATGTGCTCGCTCCTGCCCTGACTGGACCTGTTGATAAATTTTACAGATGGCCTGGAATTGCCTGCTAGCCTAGAGGAGACACAGTAGAGGTTGTTTAGATAGTTATTCCATTTTGTCTGGAGTTGTATTTACTTTGTGGATTGCAGTATTTGAGTTTTGAGATGTATTCTGAGTTTGTATCTTAGACACTTAGACTTCTATCTGTTGTATCTCTTTTCGATTTCATGTTTTATCTATCTTCCTTTATCCTCTACCTTAGATGTGATTGAGATTACATTCTGCTATGTCACCCCCATTCGGGGAGTATAAACTGTTTAGTCTTATACTGTTAGATGCATTGAGACCTAGGACAGCGTTCTACCGCCGACACTCCGGCGTAGGCTGGGCGTTGTTACGTTCTCGGGCCCTAACTCTAGGGTGCGGGTCGTGACATGGCACGCTAAAGACAACACAAACGTTCTGCACGAATGGGCACACGATCGACAGCGTAGAAGCTCATGCAACAAGCGCAACTGAAACACACTATGTCCCTAGCAACGATGCTAATGTGCTAAGTGCAAAGTGCACCAACAAAATGCCATATTATGTCTCATGAGCCCGAGTCCGAGTAGCTAAGCCCCTACAGGGCTTAGCTCCAAAGGAATAAATTCCAAGATCATGACAAAAAGCATTAATGCTTCATTGTTGAGTTAGCCTTCTTTCCACTAGAAAAATACTCCCACATGGCACCCATGTGCCCATCCACACCACATGTACATCTCTAAACACAAGCAAAGCTTATATATAGAGATACATGTCATTTGGTCTAGGCAATGTTAGACTTCTTTTTTCTAGTCTTCAAGGCCAAAACAACAACATAATATAATACAGGTAAAATAAATATCTTTAGTCTTTGTGTCTATTTGCATAAAGAAATCAAGTACAAGCTTATGTGATCATGATTGCAAATTAATCAAAATCAAGTCAGATCAAATCAATTTTGCATCAGGGAAACAAGCTCCAAATCATACAAACTGAAGTTTAGTATAAATTATTGTATGGGCCGAACGCAGTGGACCCGACTTTTTTTTTCCAACCGTTGGATTGTCTAGGGATGTGTGCATGCACACATTCTCATGGCAATCGAACGGTTGGTATAGAAAGGGTGCACTGCGCCCAGCACACCAAATGATTTCTTGAAGTTTAGGGAGAACAATTTTGTATACTTGTAACAAGAACTTCGATGTCGAAGGAAACCTGCATCAATCAACAATCTTTTAGTCAAGTATAAGACATTGAAGGGAAAGATCCTTGATATAAGATGGAAATATATTATATGGGGCATGCAAGGACCTTCCGTTCTACTCCCCAATGCAAGATAATGCAACATTTACTTACAAACACAAAACTAAATAAACTTTATGAAACTTATAAACAAAAGAAACGTTGGTCAAGTTCTACAAGCCTATTCATGAAAGGAATGGAAAGGTAAAGTTTGTTGAAAATCTACATCAAGACTCAAATCAGCTGCTCAAGTTCCTCTCTCACCTGGAAGAAAATATCTAATTAGTAGGATTCTAAATCTATATTCCAATCTTATCCCACCTAAAAACTAATGAAATGTTAGAAAACTAGTTTATTGCTATACCAATAAAATACTAATAATAATATATATAAAATAACAGCTTCTCAAAAAGATTAGAGACAAAGTATCAACCAATATAGGGAACTCGGGGTTATTACGGTAGCAGCTTGTGACGTCCAAAAAGTTATGCCCTGTCCGAGACGAAGTTGCATAGCCTTCCACGGACCAAGGTTATGCGAAAAGCTTCCAGAATGTTCTAGAAGACGGTAGAACTTTCCAGAAGGCTCCTGAATCTTCCAAAGGACCCGAGAATCTTCCAGAAGACTCCAGACCCTTCTAGATGTCTCATGAACTTTCTGGATGTACTAGAAGCTTTCTTTGCACTTATCTAGCTAGAATAATCTCTGGAATATGAAATGTAATGTCCAAAAAGTTGTGCCCCGTCCGAGGCAAAGTTGTAAAGCCTTCCACGGACCAAAGTTATGCGAAAAGCTTCCTGAATATTTTAGAAGATGGTAGAACTTTCCAAAAGGTTCAAGAATCTTCAAGAGGACCCGAGAATCTTCTAGAAGACTCTAGACCCTTCTAGATGTCTTATGATCTTTTTGGATGTACTAGAAGCTTCATTTGTTCTTATCTAGTTAGAATAATTCCTGGAATATGCCGATTTTAGAAGTTTCCATGTAAGCCCTATGGGCACTATAAATAAGGGGGAGGCCTCATTTGTTCCTCAACACCAAAACTTGTAAGCATTCTCCAAGCAATAGAAGAATCCTTTACGAGCCCAATTTTGCTCCACTCTTCTTAATTTTCTTAGCATTCTAGCTAAGCGGGTTCGGGAAGGTTTGTACGAGCCTTTGAGAAGGAAGATAGTGCACAGCACGTGAAGAAGTGTAGCCTAAAATGCTAAGTCCGTGACAAGTAGTATCAGAGCAAAGGTCGATCGTCCCCATGTCTTCATCTGACATAGTCTACGACGAGTAGCCCGTATCGCCTAAAGAGAAGGTGAAGCCCTCAAGGAAGGATGTCACGACCCGTTCCCGAATAATCGGACACGAGTCGGACACGCCCAGCCTTGGTCAATGGACACGACAAAGTAAGCTTTACAATACTAAAAAAAACTCCAAGTCACAATGTAATGTAAACAATCACAGAATCTATAATCGTTCTTAGAAAGATCACCAATATCCATCAATCAAATTATACAATGTTATCCGGAGAAAAATCCAGTAAAAATAAAATACAATAATGAAATCAAAATACAAAGTACAATATCCAGAAAAACTAAATGAAATAAATCCTACAATATCCAATGATATCACCGTGCTCCATGTGGCCCCAAGCACCCTGCAACGTATCTTGTCAGAAAAAGAGCAAAGTATAATCCCGACAAGAATAATATACAATGTAATCTGTAGTACAGAATACAAGGTAAAACTAGAGTACGAGAACTGAAAACGAAACTATGGTACCAGAAGTGAAATGCAAAACTGAAGACAATGGACACGACGATCAATATGCGAAGATAATGAACGCTGCAATCAATGAACAAGACAATGAACACGACAATCAATGCAAGTGTGACCTTTATGAAATATTAACCTAATGTGTGATCGGCTAAGGACCACAATCCATAATCAATCAATTCATAATCAATTCTATAAGATCCGGCTTAACCGTACGTGAGGTGTACGATTAGGCTATCCATAATACCTATGTTGGGTGCGGTCACACAAAAGTTAATATTTCCTCCAATCCCCGTAATAAACAATAACTCACAATACAATAACGAACAAGGACGATGCAATCGTGTATATCACGTGTCCGATATGAGAACATGGCATATGAATGTAAGACAGAAATAAAGTAAAAGCTTGAGTCGATGTACTTGCCTCGCTTTGGAAGCACGAGAGTAGTACTGCATGGATATCTCCTGGTATTTGGTACAAGTTTGTTAGGGTTTTAAAAGATATTTGCTAATCATTGTTAACAAGTTGACAATGCTACTAACCATATACCAGCTATACATATATACTAGCTTGATCAAAATAAGGGTTTTAAAGAAAATACTTTTAAACTATTTTTCTCAAAATCTTTTATATACATATAACTAAGAAGAAAATGTAATCTTGAGTTAATACTAGTAGCATTAATGAAATATCTTCTATAATAATAGATATTCAGTAATAAATTTGTTTTAGCCACGATAATACTAATATATAACAAAATATCTTTAGAAGGATTTTTGAATGCTAGTAATTATCATGATAATTATAATGGAGCAAAAAGTTTTACTAATAACCTAATTTAGAAAGTTTATTCAAATATTCCTACAATCAGATAATGTTTATACTAACCAAGATTTATTTAATAATAGAACATCTTGAAAACTAATATTTTTACCAAATAACTTTCTAAATAATTCTTGCACCATTATAATATGGTATCATAATACTAAAATTATTGCTACCAAACATGATAAGAATAATAACTAAAAGCAGGAAATATATTACAATTTTATTTACAAATAGAACCCAGCCCAACCCTATTTAATAATTCTTCTCCTAAACCCAGCCCAACAAACAGGCCCGCACCCAACTAGACAGGAAAAACAAAACCATTTATAAACTAACTGGCCCAGCCCAGTAAAATGTCCAAAGGCTAGGCCCAAGTATTAATACTACTGCTGCTGTTAAATTTACAATGCAGACAATATAACAAAAGAGAGCTTAAAACCCAACCCACACTTACAAATCCAACCGACCCAACGTTAACAAAACCTAAATACCAAAACGCACGCACATAATACACTCTCTCACTTCACCATTCAACACAGCCGTACATGAACCCCTTCTTCTTCCTCTGGCAACTTCGAAAGAAAACCCTAGGTTTCTCCCTCTATAGCCACACACGGCTTCATCACCCCACCTTAACTAGAAAACCCTAACCCTAGTCAGTTCTCCCTCAACTCTAGTGTCTTTACAACCGAACCCTAGCTCCTAGGCTTCCTTCTTCCTCAGCCATGCTCGAAACCCTAACCCTAGCATATTCATTCTCCATGGCGGCATCCTCCTTCTTCCTCCACCAGCCGTCTAACTCATTCTCCAGTCCACACTCTCAAACCCTAACCCTAAAACAATTCCATTGATTCCCTCATCTTCTTCTAAAACCACAAAACCTTAAATCCCAAATAAAATCCTAATTTATAGAGAAACAAGAAAGAGAAGGGGGGTTCGAGTAGATCGAGAGGAGGCTCACCTAGGCGGCGGGGACGTTGATCTACGGCGGCGAGTAGATCCGGTTGGCCGACGATGACTCCTCGGTGAGGCGGAGCTCCAGAGAGGCGGTAGAACTCTAGATCCAACCAGCAATGGCTGGATCCGGCTACGGATGACCTCAACCGGCAGTAGCAGTCGTCAGTGACTCGGCGGCTCTGGTGGTTGATGTTTGCCATTAAAATTATTTTGATTGAAATTTTAATACAAACAGAACAGTGATACAATATAGGACTTAGATGTAGTCCTAGGAGTACACTTTTGTTTAAGCTGGGTCCTTAGTGCCAATGGAGCGAGTGGTAATGCGTTGACTCCGTTGACCGGCTGACGACGGTTATCGGTTCTCTGAAGGTGTTGATTGCTCTGGGTGCTAGAGCTTGCTGAGAGGAGGAAGACGTTGAGTGTCTAGAACTGCCTCTCCGGTGATTCTCTGTTGTGGATTCTCTCTGTGTTGTGAGTCTCCTCTGTTTTGTGAGCCCCTTGTGTCGTGTGTGAAGGAGATGATCCTTCTATTTATAGTTTTACAGGCTGGCTGCTCATGCGCGCATGTAGGATGCGCCGGTGTGGGGACGCCACGTGGAGGTTGCTGATGGAGGCGCATGGATGCTGTGCCCTGATCGAGGAGGAGAACTCTTCATACTGCTGTTGTGAGCCGGCACGTAGCAGAGAGAAGATATTTCCGTTGCTGAAATCTTGGATGAGTTGAGTCAAAGGACACGTGTCGTCGACTCATGGTTTGAAGATCTCGGATTTGGTGGAGAGGAGTGATCTGGTGGGCTGCGCCTTGGATTGGGCGCAGGAGGAGGCTGCGGCTCATAACCTTTAGGAGTTACAAACCATTTGGAGCACATGGCTTTTGAGGCGCATGCAGGCGACTTTCCTTCTGTCTTTCGGGATCAGAGAGCAGTCTGAGGCACATGGCTTTTGAGGCGCATGCTGATTTGGATGCATGGCCATAGAGGCACATGCGGTTGGTTGAGTGGCCACGTGGCAGTAGCCGTCGAAATAAAGTCATGATGATGCTGACGTTGTCGACGCTTCGTTTTCTGAAAAAGCTGTCGACTGTTCAGACTTTGGGAGGCGTGCTGCCAACTCTGTCAGTTCAGCATTTAATGTTGGTGACGTTCGATAGACAGCTGAGTGGGCGCGTCGGTTGGCGTTCCACTCGGTATGAAAATGTGTGGGGGCGCACCCTCTGTAATGCGCCGAGTACTGTAGAGCACGTCTGTGTGATGCGCCTGATGCCGAAGGGTGCATCCGTGTGATGCGCTGTCTGGCTGGTGCATCGGACATGTCTTTTAATGATGCGGCTGTCTCGCTCTTCGAGTGCTATAAATAGCCGTTTGGCTGAATTCGAATCGTCCGGTTCATCCATTTAATGTAAATTCATTACACGGAATTCGGAGGGCCATCCACTTGGCGCGTGGGTTTGATCTGCCCGGCCTATAAATAGTGGCATAGAGAGAAGATTTGCTTCTCACTCCCTCACGTACTTCCAATATGAACTTGAACATGCGGGTGTATTCTGTTGACGAAGTGCTCCCGAGGGTGAAGATGAGACGTTGTGTTGTCTTCGATGCACTTGAAGGTGACTGTTACATCCAAAAGACGGAGTCGAGGGCTTCCGAGGCAGGCGGAAGGTGCCTGTTGCATCCAAAGATAGGGATGCTCGGGCCTTGTCTCCGTTGTTCGGGAAGAGCCGTAGACCGGAATGGCGGTGCTAGGCTTTCTCTTCCTTCAAAGTGGGTGTCGCCCATTCTGGTTGTGTTGAGAGCTTCCTTGTGCCATGATTTCGATCACGGTCTTCTTTGGGCTTTGGAGGCTCTTTCGAAGCCTCCCCTGGCCACAGCTTTGCCGTGCTCCTCTCTTCCTTGGTTCCAGCCAGAGGGTTAAATGCTTTGTGGAAGCACTTATCCGGTGATCCTGGCTGGAAGAGCGGCGCATAACTGGGCTCTGCTCGGCCAGGTGAGCCTGGCTGGAAGAATTTGGCTGAAGGGATGCACATAGCTGGGCTAGATGTACATAACTGAGCTGCTGAAGAGATGGCGGGATGCGCCTGGTTGGAGGCGCATGATGTCTGCTGCGCCTGACTGATGGCGCATGGTGGCTGCTGCGCTTATCTGGAGGCGCGTGGTAGCCGCTGGCTGTAGACTTAGGATCTTTCCTTTGTAGAAATTCTCCTTTGTACAACCTTTTCTTAGACATGTAATAGACTTCTGTATATAAAAGTCTTCTTTCGAATGTCTATCTTTATTGATCTTGCTGTAAAGTTCTTCGTCTGAGTTCTGGCGCATGTAGTGTCTGGCGCATGGGCTTTCTGGTTGTGAAATTCCATGCTTCTACAAGACCCCCTTCAAAGTTTTCAAAACTTTTGAATAAGTTTTGGAATACTTTGAATAAGAAGCATGGAGGTCAGGGCGCATGATTTCTGGGCGCATGCCTGTTCGGGTACATGCTCTTCTCAGTTAATGATGATGGTGCCTCGGTAACCGAAAAGATTAATGATAATCTTTTGGTTTTATTTGCTGCTATCCTTGCACAGAACCCGAGGCGACGGCTGAGATCACACATCATCTGTTCACGCGTGCGACCAAGCCCTATAAATAGGTAAGAGTTGGAGAGAGAAAGGGTTCTTCTTCTCTGTGCCTCTGCTTCTTTAGAGTTTCTTCTTCAAAACCCTAACTTCTCCTTCCTCGAGAGAATGGCTCCCAAGACTCCTCGCGGTGCTGCCGGCAAGGGGAAGGAGAAAGCGAAGGAGTCCGCGGAAGTTGCGGCGGCTGTCGTTCCCCGTCGGCCTGTCGAAGTTCGGCCGGAGGTGGTTGGTAAGTCTCATTGTCCGTACGCCAACGCACATAGGCCTTGAGTCTTTAATGATGTGTCGCAGTCTTTGCCCGCCGACGCGCATGGGTTTAAACCCTGGTGATGCGCCGAGGCTGACGCGCATGGGTTCAAACCCTGATGATGCGCCGAGGCCATACTGCTGACGCGCATGGGTTCAAACCCTGATGATGTGCCGAGGCTATACTGCTGACGTGCATGGGTTCAAACCCTGATGATGCGCCGAGGCCATGCGCATGGGTTCAATCCCTGATGATGTGCCGCAGTTTTCTCCTTTAGACATATTGTGTGTTATCTTCTGACTTTTTCTGATCTTTTGCTAGTGTCGATGGCAATCCCGCTTTTGAGTGAAGTTTTCTTGGAGGCTGCCTTCAACCAAATGGGAGTAGAGCATAACGAGGAAGTGATAAACCCTGCTCAAGATGCTCTTATGCTGGATCAGCCTCCTGAGAGAATGACCCTAATCCGTGAACAGCAGTATTGGTTCCTCAAACGGATGATGGAGCGTGGAGTCATTAAATCTTCCACATCTGATAAAGTGACCTTCGTGAAGCCTGAGTTCCTGTTTGGAGACCGTCTCACTTTTACTGACTCGTCAGTGCTGAAGGTCAAGGAGGACTGGTTCTTTACTGCGAATGGAGTGCATATGACTGTTAAGCAACTTGAACGTCAGTGGCCTTTGTCGTCCTTCTGTCGCCTTGTTTCCCAGAGGAGGATGTCTTGGGAGCTTACCCCTTCTCAGGGGGAGCGGTAACTGGTGTCATTCAAATTGATTCTACTTCCGACCAAAGGGATGCTTTGACCGTTGTACGGTCTGGGTCTTCTTACACTTGGCGGACTTTACGTCCTGGGAGCCTCTACAGTGATGTACCCATTGATACGCTTGCTTATAGTGTTTCGACTTTTACACATCGTATGTTTTTGATGGAACGCTCCTACCCGACAGGAGAGTTTCGGGTGGAGGGTTGGTGCCATTACGTCTCCAAATGGGATAAACTGACACTCTGGATCTTGTCGCGATTTCGGACTGAGCTCCGAGAGATCGGGTTGACTGTCGCGATCCGTGCTACCCAGGCGGGTGTTGACCTTAATAGGCACATGTTCCTCGCACTCCTGGAGATGTTTGATATTCATACCGGGACCTTCTTTACTCCGGTAGGGGAGTTAGGGCTCGCACTTCATGAGATGTATGAGGTGTCTAAACTCCCTTGGGGGTCGGAGCCCTATGAAGAGTACTTTCCAACCAATGAGGAACTTCAGGTCCTGGGGGACAGAGCTGATGAGATGGCGGCCGTCTTCAAGGAAGTGGCGAGTCATCATTACTATGTGCAGAAAAGGGATAAAAGCGGGTCGCAGCCCCATGTGACCGCTTGGAGAGATTATGTCTTTAGACAAGACAAAGAGGATTCTTCGAAGTTTTTTACTCCGTCGGCGCTCTCTCGTAGCGAGGTGCTGTCCGAAATGAGCAGGTTAGGGGAGAAGAATCTCCGAGGAAATGAAGACCAGCAGTCAGATGCACGCTCCTACAGCTGCTTCTGGCACCTTGCTTATCCAATGTCATCCAAGGCGGTTTTGGTCGCCTATCTGATGATATGGCTCCGGGATTGCGTGTTCGCAGGTGGATCCGGTGCCGTCGAGAGGGTGACTCGAAACTTAATCCTGCCAGCCGTAAAATTGGTCTTCGGCCGGCGCTTGGCTCTCCTCCCCGCAATGGTATGTAACCTGCAGCGAGGTTTGCGAGAGTTTGCTGGAAATGTGATTCATGATAGAGGCAAAAAAAATAACTTTCCGCGTGCCGAACTGCCGTTTCACTATTTGATGGGATGGCTGATTCTGCATCATCCAAGTATGATAAGCCCAGGCTTGGAAGGAGATTATAAGGCTAGAGATGCATTCCTTCGTCGTTTCCATCGGAGGAGCTGGTCGCATACTGGTGTCCCGGTTTGTAGAAAGATTTTATCCCGTCTTCAGGGTTGGGAGATCACCAAAGTTGGTCCCATCTATTTGAGTTTTGAGGCCAACGAGGATTTAAGGGACCTGGGCGAAGGTACCACCACTCTGCCTCAATGGGGATTCCGCTGGTTGCAAAGTATCCGGCCGTCCCATCTGGTGTACCAGAACAGGAATCAGTGCTACCTGGAACCATACTTGCCGAGCCGCTTTGCGCGGCAATTTGGTTATGCTCAGATGATGTTGGATAACCCCAGTATTACCCTGGGGTATGTTGGAAGTTTGTTGGATGGTGCACGAGCTTGGCATTACTATAATGCCGGATGTACCGGAGCTCGTTTTACGTTGCCCGTCCCCGATCCGCGGCCGCCCATTCTTTACTCGGCCGCCAAATTTTACTGTGTTATGGCTGCCCCGCCCTCCGGATATGACAGGGAGACCAGCCTTATCGCAGGCACCCAGTTAGCAGCGACTGGGGATACGCCAGTGAAGGCCCGGCCGCATCGTTCGTCAGGGGTGGGTCAACGGAGTGCCCCCTCCGCATCACAAGCAGAACCCTCAGGCGATCGATCGAAACGATGTGCAGATACAGGGGCTGAATCTCTTGTGTCGAAGAAGCAGAAGAAGGCATCGTTATCGACGGTGTCATCGAATTCGGCGTCCGAAGAGGTAAGGACATCCTACTAAATCTGATTTTGGTTCCGCCACTTACGAGGCCCCATCTTCTTTTGTAGGAGCCACTAAAAAGAAAACCTCGTACCCCAAAGTCGGGTGGGAGTAGGCGAGAGGAGATGGCGAGCTCGTCTGGAGTGCGTATCCCGCCGACAATGATGTCTCCCATGGAGGAAGATCCGGAGGATACTGTCATCGTGGAGGTTCCGGTATCCCCGGGTTATGTCAGGAGGGAACCTGATGGTGCAGCAGCTTTCGAGGTGACGAAGGCCACAGCGGAGGCTTCACATATCGAAGGTTTAGCAAGTGCGCAGCTTCCTGGTGATGAAGAGGAATGGAGTTCATCATCTTCCGATGACATCGCTCCGGAGCTGCAGGAGTCTGTTGCGGGGGCAGCAGAAGCAGTGAGGATAGAGGAGAGGGTTGATTCCCCTCCTTGTCATGATGAAGGGAGGTCGGCTGAATCATTGCCAAATCCTTCCTTGGCTTCAACCATGGACATAGAGATGGCTACCGATCAGGCGGTAGTGACAGATTTTGTCCCTGTATAGGGACTTGAGAAGAATGAGACCCTTCTGCCGGTCTTGTCTCCTGGGGCTGGCTAGGAGATAAATGTTGATCTCTCCGTTTTGCCGGGGGAGGTAGCTGATGCTGATAGAACGTCGGGGGTAGAAGAGGTGGCCGTCGACGTCGGTGATTTCTCCGGGCTTGAGAAGGGTAAGGGTGTGGAACCCTCTGTTGCTCCTTCCACTTGGGGTACTATCACGACGCATGTGCCGGCTCCTTCTGTTCCTTCGGCTCCTCGGGCTAGCAGTCTGGCCCCTGTTGATGAAGAGCCTATTGCTGCCGAGGTTCAAACCTCTCAGATCGAGGTTGGCGGATCTTCCTCCGGTCCGTAAACTGTAGTAGCTCCCCCAACTCCTGCTATGACGCCGCAGGTGCTGGCGGATGCTGACGAGTATGTGAAGTTCCTCGTCGAGGGAGTGTACAAAATGCTGGAGAAAGGTGTATCTGCAGTGATGGATGCCAAGGGGAGCTTTGCGACAGCAAAAGCTTTGGCAATGCCTTGTATCGAGCTGATCCGCGTTCACCAAGGCCATGACCATATGGTCGAAATTCTGGAGGTTTCGGTGATTGAGCTGGACGAGCGGCTCGCGGAACTGCAGCGCATCCAACGAAATGACCTCTCTGTCTTGATAGATGCAGAGATAGGGAAGTTGATTGCTGAAATCGAGGCTTCCCATCGAGCCGATGTGAGCAGTTGGGAGCGTGAAGTGGCTGGGACTGAGGCTGCAGCGAAGCAGTTGTCTCAATCTATGAAGAAGATGACGGAGAAGCGGGCTGCGGTGGACGCTAGCATCGCAGAGGTTGATGCTCAGATGCGCCGTCTTGAAGACCAGCGGGCCCACCTTCAACTAGAAGCTGATCGTGTCCTGGCTGAACACATGGCATTCAAGCAGGAGGAGGCGACTCTTACTCAGCGGACCCTTGCTTTGGCTCAGCAGCGACGACAGCTTGATGAGAAGTATGAGAGTAAAACTTTCGCTGAGGCTGTCGGATTAATGCGTCAAGAAGCCGAGCTCCGAGTCCAGGCGACTGTGGAAACTCGTACTGCCGACCTGAGACGTCGAGTCAGAGAACTCTCATCCCACCCTGGAGATGATCGGGGACTGTAGTTTCTCTTCTTTTTATGTGTTTTTGTAACTCTTGCTGGAGAAATAGCGTATTTCTGTACTCCCCTTTTTTTTGAAAAATAAAGAAATACACTATCTCTTTTTTTTTGTGATGTGTTCATTTTTGATCTCATGAACTTGATGTTTTATGTGGACCTATTATCTTTTGCGCACCTTGGTTTTTAGGTACAGATAATAAGTTTGAAGGAACCAACATGTTTGCTCAGAGGTAATGTGGACATGGCAATCATTAGGTTCAAATGATAGAATCTTCCTACTCAAAGGTATTTATGGACGTGGTAGGAATGATCCTGGGGGATACGCTGAACAACTCAGAGGTAATGTGGACGTGGAAGTTCTGCGATCAATGTACGACAACACAGGAGTTGTTTGTACGGGATGTTTACTCAGAGGTAATGTGGACGTGGTAAACATGAAGGATAGCGTAGGCTCACGAAATGTAAGGTTCCGCTTTGTAGGATGTAGAGAGACAACTCAGAGGTAATGTGGACGTGGTTATCTTTCTACGGAAGGATGCCACGGAACAGCTGGGTTCCGGAAGCGTTTGATTTTGCGAAAAGAGGTTGTTTGGGGAAATACATGTCTTGGAGGATGTCAAGAATAGTACTTCTTTAGGAACTTGCCGTTGATGGACATCATGAACAAGTCCCCATTGGGTTTGGCGAGGCGGTAAGCACCGTTTGAGTATACCGTCTCAATGATGAAGGGTCCTTCCCATTTGGGCTCGAACTTCCCTGGTGTCTTGTGAGTTAACACCATTGGCCTTCTGACTGCTAAAACCAGGTCGCCAACTTGGAAAGTTCTTTGCTTGACCTTCTTGTTGAAAGCCTGTGATATACGGGCTTGGTAAAGTTTGATGCGTTGTTGAGCTAGGAGACGCTTTTCGTCAAGTGCCTCCAGTTCCCGCAGACGATGACGTTGATTGTCTTCTTTTGTGAGTTTGTTTGTGATCGCTACTCGGAGTGATGGGATCTGGATCTCGAGAGGCAGTACCGCTTCGCTCCCGTAGACCAGAGAGAATGGTGTGTTGCCTGTTGGGGTCCGTACCATTGTGCGGTAGTCCCAAAGACATTCGCCGAGCTTTTCGTCCCAGTCACATTTGTTGGATGACACGACCTTTTTGAGCAGCCTGACGATAGTTTTGTTGAACGCCTCGGCCAATCCGTTTGCTGCCGGATTGTAGGCGGTTGAGGCCACGTTTTGAATGCGATTCTTGTCACAGAACCTGCTGAAAATGTGGCTGATGAACTGGGGACCATTGTCATGAATGATTCGCCTGGGTACTCCGAAATGGTAAATGACATGGTGTTTGATAAAGCTGACCACCCTGGAGCTTTTTACTTCCGCTAGTGGGACTGCTTCCGCCCATTTGGAGAAGTAATCGGTGATGGCCAGGATGAAACGATGTCCTCTTGATGAAGGAGGGGTGATTGGTCCTACAATGTCCATGCCCCAGGCTTCGAATGGCCAGGAGGCGACTGTAGGATGTAGAGGTTCAGACGGTGTATGTATGAAGTCTGCATAAAGTTGGCATGTATGGCACTTCTTAGCATATTCCACTGCGTCGGCGGCCATGGTTGGCCAGTAGTAGCCCATACGTCGCAGTCGATCTTGCAACTTAGGACCTGGTTGGTGAGCTCCGCAAGTTCCGTCATGAGCTTCTCGAAGAGCTTCGGCCGCTTCTTCGTTAGACAGGCATCGAAGGAGAAGCCCGTCGAAGGAGCGTCGGTACAGCGTTTTAGTGGCTGTATCGTAGTAGAATCGAAGAGAGCGTCTCCTGACTGAGACGGCTTCCTTCGGGTCTTCCGGAAGGATTCCGTAGACGGCGAAGTCGATGAACGGGAATCTCCAGTCTCGGACATTAACATCGGTGTTTGTCGGCACGGCATGAGCCATTTGCAAACATAGGTTGTTTCTGGGACAAATTAAGTCTCGGCCAGTTACCGTGACATAGTGTTGAGTCCCAAGGGGCGCGGCTAATGAGGCTGCGAGGCCAGCCAGAGCGTCAGCCTCCAAGTTTTGTAGACGGGGTACATGTTCGATGAAGAACCCAGTGAAGGTTAAAATGATGTTCAATGCAACTTTATGGTAAGGGATCAAATCTTCATGGCGAACCTCGTATTGCCCCCGAATCTGGTTTACGACGAGTTTCGAGTCGCCGTAGGCTTCCAGATGATCCACCCCCAGCTGTTGTGCTAGCTGGAGTCCCATGACGAGTGCGTTGTACTCAGCAACATTGTTGGAGCACGGCTTCGAAAGAGAGTATGCGTGCTGGATGACCAGCTGATCGGGGGAGACCAAGACTACCCCCACTCCTACGATGATTTGGTCGTTGGGGCCCGTTCTTGAAGCGCCATCGAAGAACATCCGCCAAACGGGGTTTCCTTCAGTGACGTTTGATTCTTGGACTTCATCCGGGATGTCTTCATAGAGTTTTGAAGATTCTGGGATGGGGTGTGCAGCTAAAAAGTCAGCCAGAGCCTGACCCTTGACCGCCTTCTGCGGGACAAACACCATGTTGTATGGCATTAGTAGGATCACCCATGTAGCCAGCCGGGAGTTTAATGAACCTGGCTTCGTCATGAGAACTCTGAATGGATTGACTCGAGAGATGACGTGAATTGTCTGGCCCGAGACGTAATGACGAGTCTTCTGAATGGCAAACACCAAAGCCAAGCACTCCTTTTCAACGGGGTTGTACCGGTGTTCGGCCCCGATGAGTGTTCGACTGAGGTAGTAGATTGCTTGCTCGTAGCCTGCATCGCTGTTTTGAGCCAGTAAAGCGCCGAGGGAATGATCCATGGCACGGACGTAGAGGAGGAATGGTTTGCCGGCGACAGGTGCCACTAGGACTGGCGGGCTTGTCAAGTAAGCCTTGATGTCGTCGAAAGTCTTTTGGCACTCCTCTGTCCAGACGTAAGAGACTCCCTTCTTCATGAGCTGAGTAAAGGGTTGACATTTACCGGAGAGGTTTGCTATGAACCTCCGGATGTATGCCAGACGTCCCTGTAAGCCCCGAAGTTCTCGAAGGTTCTTCGGAGGGTCCATGTTGAGGATGGCTTTAGTCTTCTCGGGATCGACATGAATGCCTTTTGCCGTGATGACAAAGCCCAAGAATTTGCCGCTAGAAACCCCCAGGAAGGATTTAGCGGGGTTCATTTTGAGTTGATGTGCCCGCATGAGATCAAAGACCGTCTTCAGGTCCTGTAGGTGATCTCTTTTGAGGCGGCTCTTGACTGCGATGTCGTCAACATAACACTCAACTGTCTTGCGAAGATGTTGACGGAAGATGGTACTCATCGCTCGTTGGTATGTTGCACCGGCATTCTTCAAGCCGAAGGGCATTACTGTGTAGCAGAAAACACCTTTCGGAGTCCTGAATGACGTGTGTTTTGCGTCATCGGGGAACATCTTGATTTGATTGTAGCCTGAATACCCGTCCATGAAGGACATGCGTTCAAAGCCACATGCGTTGTCGATCATTACATCGGTGATTGGGAGCGGGAATTCATCCTTCGGGCAAGCAGAGTTGAGATCCCTGAAGTCGATACAGACTCGTATCTTCCCGTTCTTCTTGGTGACAGGGACGACATTGGCTACCCAGTCCGGGTGTTGTTCCTCGCGGATGAAGCCACTGGTCAAGAGCTTGTCCACCTCCTGATCGATGGCATTCATGATGTCCGGACGGAAGCGTCGCTGTTGTTGCTTGATAGGTTTAGCATCTGGTAAGATGTTCAACCTATGCATCGCGATCTGTGGATCGAGACCCGGCATGTCTTCGTAGCTCCAGGCGAAGACGTCAATATACTCTTTAGCCAGTTGGACTAAAGATTCTCGGTCTTCTCCTTCCAAGCTTTTGTTGATAAAGATGGGTTTAGAAGAAGACCCATCCCCGAGGTCGATCTGCTCGACTTCGTCTTCGGTGGGAGGTTCTCGTAACTCAAAACGAGACTCCCATTGTTCTCCTAGGCGTTGAGCCCAGGGTTCCTCTTCGAAGGGTTCTGGCGGTTGGTCTTCGCCTTCATCTTTCTGAGGTTGCGCCGATGTCATGTTAGCTGACAGCACTTTCCTAAAGACTGATCCGATACTGGTATCGGAATCCCACGTCGATGCTTCAGACGAGTGGGAATGTTCTATGTCTTCTGCGTCTGAACTCTCTGGAGTTGATGGCGGCGTTACATAGCCTAACCCCCGTCGAGTCCGATTATAGTAATCCTGTGGCTTTCTATTGGGCATCGAAAGCCGGACAGGGAGATGCCGACCCTTGCCGTAGTTTAGGCCTTTATTGCTTTTCAGGTCGTAGCCCATCTTTTGGATGATGCGCTTTGCCGTATCCGTGTACCGATAGACTTGTACTCTGCCGGTATCAGGTTTGGGCTCGATTGACGGGAGGTCCTGATGACGCTCGACTTTGCCCGAGATGATTGTGCCTTCGTCTCGGCTTCGTGGGGGGATTATGAAGACTCCTTGAGACGGGGCCACTCAATTATGGTGGACGGTCGTTATTTGTGTTTGCAACGACCGTAGAGCATTATCTAATGTATACATGGCATTCCAGTGTGGAAGACAAAAATAATTGAAAGACACTCTATTATTGATAAAGTGCGAGATTTTATCCCTTGGGATTACATTGTCTAAGGAGGGTGCGTCTACATCAGCAGAGATATATTCGCCAAGCTCCTTATCTGTAAGCACTGGGGCCGGATCAGGAGAGTCCTCCACCGCTCTGACTTTGGGGTTTGAGAGGGTTATGTGAGCCCTCTCCGGCATTTTGGATGACTGCGGTGGCTTGCCTTTAAGACACACCTTGAGAGGTGCCTCGGTTGCGCCTCCGATGAGTGGCGCCTTCCCTTGTAATTTTACCACCAGGGGAGCCGCTATTTGAGGTGGCTTTCCCTTGAGGCGTATCTTCAGGGGAGCTTCGTGAGTCGGTGCTTTCCCTGATAGCTTGATGCTCATTGGAGGCGCCTTCTGGGGAGGCTTGCCCTTCAATCGGATTTTCAAGGGGGCGTCAGGAGTCATTTCGGGCTCCAAGTCTGGCTCAGTTGTCGTCTCTGCTTCATCATCGGCGTCGTTGGCTTCATCCTCGTCAAGTGGCTTGTACAAGTCGGAATCGGTGAAGTAGGCCTCAATCCCTTTGAAAGGATCGATATCTGCAAACTCCGTCCGGATGACGCCGTTGGTGGATACATATTTCATGCATTGGTGGAGCGTGGAGGGCACCACCATGTACTCACGTAACCATGGTCGTCCGAGTAAGATGTTGTAGTTGACCTCGGCATCCACCACATAACAAGTCACCTCAGTTTTGAGGCTGCCGATGTGACACTTCAGCCGGATCTTGCCCAGTGGCTCGCTCTTGCTAGCGTTGAAGCCACTGATGGTCGTATTGGAGGGTGCCAGCCGGTACATTGGGATCCCCAGCTTTGATAGCAGCGCCTTTGGAATGATGCTTAGGGAAGACCCCGGATTGATCTGAATCCTGCTCACCTTTACCGAACCGATGTACCCTGTGTAATACAACGGTCGGTTATGTCGGTGATGCTTGAGCAGCATGTCTTGTTGGGTGAAAGTTATGTTTGGGATAACTTCATCCGCACAATGACAGTGTGCACAAGTAGTTGGGAGGTCTTCAGGCTGCTTGATTTGACTGAGAAAGGATTCGGCATCCTTCAGAGCTTCGCAGAGAGCTTCTCGGGAGTCCTTGGAGAGACGCAGGAGCTCGAACAAAGACAAGCGTGCAGGAGTACTGGCCAGTTGTGCCAGAATGTCAAAATTGTGGGGCTTGGCTAGCCCCAAAGCATTTTCTTTTCGCAGAGGTCTGTCGAAACGGGCCTCCACTTGCTTTTGTTTATTGGCTGCTGAGGGTTTGGATGGACCCTCCTCAGGGATGGTGCCAGGAGGCACCACTTCAGCGGCAGCTTCACCAGGCTGGGAGTTCTGTTGTGCACGCGTCTGCACAGGAAGCGCCTCTTCCGTTGAAGAAGAGACCGTACGGCAAGACTTGATCTTCCTGCCTTTTGCTTTAGAGGTAGGGCGTACCTCCGGTTGAGTTACCTCGGAGACGAGGTCGGGGTGAACCCAGAGGACCTCTTCGAGATGTGGTGAGTGGGACAAGTCCACTCACATTGTCACGGGTGGGTGGCAAGTTCACCACCTCCATTGTCGCCTTAGGGATGGGGACGATGCCATCTTGTGTGGTAGTCGACGGCAAGGTGCCGAACTGAAGTGACACCATATTAGCTGACACCGTCTTCTCTTTGTAGTCGATGGAGATTACATCCGCATTGATCATACGCTGGATGTAATTTTTGAGGACGTAGCAGTCCTTGGTCGGGTGTCTGACAAACCGATGGTAGTGACAGTACCTCGGGTTGTCCACTTTCCCGACTTCATCGGGCCGCTTCGGGTCCGGAAGCTTGATCTTGTCACCCTGCTTCAGTATCTCAAAGAGTTGCAGGGTGTCGTCATCATTGAATGAATAAACCTCCTTGGGTCTCGGTGCCAGTGGAGGCTTTTGAGTAGGCGCAGATGCGCCCTTCGAGGCATTAACAGTCAATGCCTGTTTCCCCTTTGTTTCTCGTCCGGAGTTGTTGATTGCGGACTTTTTCCCCTTATCGTCAAAGGCGGGGAAGCTAACACCCAGAAGACGTGCATTGGCCGCCTTCTTCTCTGCAGCTTCAGCTTCGATGATTAGGGAGCTCCAGTCGGGAGGGGGAGTAGAGTTAAGCCAGAGCTTTACTGCAGGCAGCATGTTCATACTACAAGCGGAGAGAAGCGCATGCTCTGGCATGCCTGGAGGTAGCCTGAAACAGGCCTGACGGAAGCGTTCGATGAATGCCCGAACCGTTTTCTTGTCCTTCTGGCGTATCTCAATGAGAGACGCCATCGTCATGTCCTTCCCACCGTCGTAGAAGCGGTCGAGGAAGAGGCGTGTCAGGTCGTCGAAGGACGATATAGAATTATCGGAGAGGCTGCAGTACCAGTCATACGCCACCCCTTTCAGGGCCCCAACAAAGATGCTGGTGAGGAGCGCGTCCTCCTTCGGAAGATGCCCTGTCTGCGACTGGAAGTACGTCAGGTACCGTCGTGGAGAGTCCTTCCCGTCATACGGCGTGAGTGTTTGTGGTTTATACTTTGGGGGATAAACCACCTTGTTCCACTCAAGGGGATAAGGCTGGGGAATGCCCATCTTCTGGCGCTCCTCCTGCCTGTTCTTGGACTCGAAGCGCTCCCGCAAATCTTTGATCATGTCGACCACGTCCTCCGTGGAGCTAGGAGTCGGGGAAGGAGGTACCACCTGGAGTGGAGCGTTTGAGGGCTCCGACGTCCGGGGTGCTTCTGTGTCTGAGGGTGTCCGTTGGAGGGGCACACTCGACTCTCCATTGGCTCCTGGGTCAGGACCATTTGAAGGTGTCCTGATCAAGGCCGACCGCATCTCAAACACTGCTTGAGTCAGTGCTTGCATTGAGGCAGAGAGGGTTTTGAGTCCTCCCTCTAGCGAGTCTATGCGCTGGACAATGTCCTGTGGCGGCGCATCAGTCTCAAGATCACCCCCGGTCATGTATACTGTCATGACACGGCCGGAAGTGGATGGATTAGTTGAGGCTTCGCTCTCAGCCTCGCTCTCATGTGGGGGAGTCACTTCTCCTGGTGTTTGGCCACCCCAGCCACATTCTGGAGTTCGTCTTCGACAGGCGCATCTGCAAGGGCCTGACTGCCCTCAGCTCTGTCTTGAAGGGCCTCTTCGTTTCCAGTACTACCCCCGGCGGTGTCCTGGAGGACATCGTCATTTTGAGGGGCTTCAGGGAGGCCATCTTCACCTTGATGAAGATCCGCCGCAGCTGTGCTTTGGACATCTTCGTCTTCGGAAGGAGGCTCGACAAGGGTCTGGCTACCCCCAGCTTCCTCCAAGAACTTCTTCCTCGACCGAGTGCCTTCGAACACTCCAGAGGTCGAGACAGCTGCCTTGGTTTTCCTCGGCTGGCTTTTGGATGAAGACGAGGAATTGGCAGTCGTCTTCCGGACAGATGAGGAGCTGGAGATCACATTGCATGAAGCAACCTTTAGCTCCTCTTCTGCTGACACCTTCGTCCCAAGGCGATGTCGGAGGGGTATCGATGACTGTAGCCGTTGGAAGACCGACTGCTTTGGCGGTACTGCCGTCTTGCAACAGCAGTTGATGGTGACCACTGCACAAGTGTGCCCCGTGAGAGGCGTATCGTGCTTGTTGGTCAACTCTCCTGACCGGCGCTTGTGAGTGATCACGTTGCGCAGGTCGTTGGAGGAGAGTGCTACCCTCACACCCCTCTCAGGCGCATGGCAGGGCCAAGCGCCGGGGTGGTCGGGTGAGTGCTGCGCCCCCTAATCTAATACCAAGCAGGCATCACGATCAGTAGTGGGGGAACCACAGCATTTGAAGTGACTTGAACGGACCTCAAACGCACAACCAGAGGAGGCGCGGGAGTTCAAGACCACTGAGTTTGCCTCTCTCGGCTTGGTTGTGCACGCAGTGAATGCGCCCAAGCGAGATGAGGACTTTGAAGGTCGACTCGTTGTTGGTGCAGAAGCACTTGAGTCAACCTTGTACAGCTTGCCATCGGCAGCGTGCGTGATTGTAAGCGCGTGCCTCTGGCCGGCTGCTGGCATAGCACGTTTGTGGCGCATGGCCCGTGCCGCCTTGGATTTCTTCGTACCAGCCCGCTGGGGCGCATAGTACTCAGCATCCAAATTCTCCTCGCCATTACAGCGAGTGAGTCTATCAAAGACAGAGGCTCTTTGTGGCGCATCAGAAGTGATGCGCGGGGCATTGGCTGCGCCCCTGCTCCGTCGACGTATCTTCCTCGCCTGAGAGGAAGATGGCTGGGAAACGTGGTCAGCCGCACGCTTCCCCGAGAGATGCGCTGTATCAGCGGGCGCACCTTGACTGCTGAGGACGTCAGCAGGAAGGGAAGGTTGGACGGGCGCATCCCCTTCAACGGTGGTGCCCGAGGCATCGACATTGCGCACCCAGACTGCGCGGGTCTTCTTCGGCTTCGACAGCCGCTTCGAAGGACTCGCACTTCCTTCAGAAATGAACTCCTCGTATGTCTGTTGATTGAGGCGCACTACCAGCGTCTTGTGGGAGGAGCCCACCTTCACGTCGTCGGCCTGTGACACAACCTTCTCGGTAGAGAAGAAAGAAGTCCCCAGCAGAGTCGCCAGCTTGTTTGCCATTAAAATTATTTTGATTGAAATTTTAATACAAACAGAACAGTGTTTACAATGTAGGACTTAGATGTAGTCCTAGGAGTACACTTTTGTTTAAGCTGGGTCCTTAGTGCCAATGGAGCGAGTGGTAATGCGTTGACTCCGTTGACCGGCTGACGACGGTTATCGGTTCTCTGAAGGTGTTGATTGCTCTGGGTGCTGGAGCTTGCTGAGAGGAGGAAGACGTTGAGTGTCTAGAACTGCCTCTCCGGTGATTCTCTATTGTGGATTCTCTCTGTGTTGTGAGTCTCCTCTGTTTTGTGAGCCCCTTGTGTCGTGTGTGAAGGAGATGATCCTTCTATTTATAGTTTTGCAGGCTGGCTGCTCATGCGCGCATGCAGGATGCGCCGGTGTGGGGATGCCACGTGGAGGTTGCTGATGGAGGCGCATGGATGCTGCGCCCTGATCGAAGGGGAGAACTCTTCATACTGCTGTTGTGAGCCGGCACGTAGCAGAGAGAAGATCTTTCCGTTGCTGAAATCTTGGATGAGTTGAGTCAAAGGACACGTGTCGTCGACTCATGGTTTGAAGATCTCGGATTTGGTGGAGAGGAGTGATCTGGTGGGCTGCGCCTTGGATTGGGCGCAGGAGGAGGCTGCGGCTCATAACCTTTAGGAATTACAAACCATTTGGGGCGCATGGCTTTTGAGGCGCATGCAGGCGACTTTCCTTCTGTCTTTCGGGATCAGAGAGTAGTCTGAGGCGCATGGCTTTTGAGGCGCATGCTGATTTGGACGCATGGTCGTAGAGGTGCATGCTGATGGTGGAGTGGCCACGTGGCAGTAGCCGTCGAAATAAAGTCATGATGATGCTGACGTTGTCGACGCTTCGTTTTCTGAAAAAGCTGTCAACTGTTCAGACTTTGGGAGGCGTGCTGCCAACTCTGTCAGTTCAGCATTTAATGTTGGTGACGTTCGATGGACAGCTGAGTGGGCACGTCGGTTGGCGTTCCACTCGGTATGGAGATGTGTGGGGGTGCACCCTCTGTAATGCGCTGAGTACTGTAGGGCGCGTCTGTGTGATGCGCCTGATGCCGAAGGGCGCGTCCGTGTGATGCGTTGTCTGGCTGGCACATCGGACATGTCTTTTAATGATGCGGCTGTCTCGCTCTTCGAGTGCTATGAATAGCCGTTTGGCTGAATTCGAGGCGTCCGGTTCATCCATTTAATGTAAATTCATTGCACGGAATTCGGAGGGCCATCCACTTGGCACGTGGGTTTGATCTGCCCGGCCTATAAATAGTGGCATGGAGAGAAGATTTGCTTCTCACTCCCTCACGTACTTCCAATATGAACTTGAACATGCGGGTGCATTCTGTTGACGAAGTGCTCCCGAGGGTGAAGATGAGACGCTGTGTTGTCTTCGATGCACTTGAAGGTGACTGTTACATCCAAAAGACGGAGTCGAGGGCTTCCGAGGCAGGCAGAATGTGCCTGTTGCATCCAAAGATAGGGATGCTCGGGCCTTGTCTCCGTTGTTCGGGAAGAGCCGTAGACCGGAATGGCGGTGCTAGGCTTTCTCTTCCTTCAAAGTGGGTGTCGCCCACTCTGGTTGTGTTGAGAGCTTCCTTGTGCCATGATTTCGATCATGGTCTTCCTTGGGCTTTGGAGGCTCTTTCGAAGCCTCCCCTGGCCACAGCTTTGTCGTGCTCCTCTCTTCCTTGGTTCCAGCCAGAGGGTTAAATGCTTTGTGGAAGCACTTATCCGGTGATCCTGGCTGGAAGTGCGGCGCATAACTGGGCTCTGCTCGGCCAGGTGAGCCTGGCTGGAAGAATTTGGCTGAAGGGATGCACGTAGCTGGGCTGGATGCACATAACTGAGCTGCTGAAGAGATGGCGGAATGCGCCGGAATGGAGGCGCATAGTATCTGCTGCGCCTTACTGGTGGCGTATGGTGATGCTGCGCTTATCTGGAGGCGCGTGGTAGCCGCTGGCTGTAGACTTAGGATCTTTCCTTTGTAGAAATTCTCCTTTGTACGACCTTTTCTTAGACATGTAATAGACTTCTGTATATAAAAGTCTTCTTTCGAATGTCTATCTTTATTGATCTTGCTGTGAAGTTCTTCGTCTGAGTTCTGGCGCATGTAGTGTCTGGCGCATGGGCTTTCTGGTTGTAAAATTCTATGCTTCTACAGTTGACAGTAATGTCGGGGTTGTAGGAACCCTAGAGGGGGGTGAATAGGGTCAAGCTAACTAATCAAGCACTTAGCACAAGCTAATGGACAATTTAAAAATATAAGTGTAAGAGAAGAAGCAATAACAATACCGACACACGATATATCCTGGTATCCTCCCAAGAGGCACTCCAGTCCCGAAACTCTCTCCGGCTTTAATCCACTATTTGAGCAAATAGTTACACACGAGTTTGGATCCGAAGAACTCGCTAACTTCTTACACGAGAGTTTGGATACGAAGACTCCCCAACTTCAACCGAGAGTTTGGATACGAAGACTCCCCAACTTCAACCGAGAGTTTGGATACGAAGACTCTCCAACTTCAACCTTTCACAATAGGTTTTGATCTCCTTACAATAGGATGAAGATCTTTCTTTTCAACTCAATAACTCTAACACAATTTGTGGATGACAAATAAAAGCTTTGTAGAGTTGTTTGTGGATAGGCTTTGGTGGTTTAGAAATTTTTAGGCTCAAAGCATCAACCTTGAATGAAGGGGTTCAAGGCTATTTATAACCAAAGCTTGAAAAGAAGCCAAAGGCAACTTTTTAGTCACGAACCGGCATACCGTCGGTATGATCCGGCATACCGGCGGTATACCGGTCTGGGATTGCAACGGCTAGAAATATAGCCGTTAGGATCATTAATGGCTGGAAATCCGACCGTTGGAATTTCAATATTTCGGAAGCGGTATACCGTCGGTATGGACCGGTATGCCGTCGGTATGCCGGTTTTATAAACAGAAACTTTCTGTGAACAAAAACCGGTATACCGTCGGTATATACCGGTATACCGTCGGTATGCCGTTTTCCACCAAAAATGATCCTGGGCTTATTTCTGCACTAGCTTTCGATTTTGCCATCCATTTCTTGTGTTTACAATAATTCCTAAGACTCATTACAGACTCCAGATAAACTTAGGCAGGTGCAGGCTTCTTCAGAGTCTTGAAATGATGATGGCATGGCTTGGCTTCTTCCTTTGATAGGTGCTGGCTTTTTCCCTTGGCGGCAGCTATCCAAAGATATCCAGTTTGCGAAAACTGAATACCTTTGACCCCCGTCCGCTGACCGGGCAGCGGAACCCCCGGTACGTGGCTCCAGAGATGTCGTCGGGTGGTTCAGAAAAATCTTGTGGGATCTGTCGTCCTTGGCCCACCATGATTTCTTCATTGCATACGTCCACATTGATCTTGCTTATTGCTTTTCTGCATGTACATATTGGACGAACAAAGCAATATACATAGTAGCAAGTATGATAAGTTAAATGCAAAATAGGACAATGCTGAGTTTAAGTCTAAGTGCTAAGGTGATAGCATAAATGTTAGTGATATCATAATGATTAAACTTAATTGAATGACCACAATCAAAAACATAGTTTTGATTTTGGCAACCCGATTAAATTTAAGATAGATAAGCTCATATCACTAATATGTAAACCAATAGGCACATATCACCAAAGGTATAAGTATAAGTAGAAATGCTATAGCGATAGTATGAAGATTAGTGATAAAGAAATGCTAAACTTAACATATTAACCATATTCAAAAACATGATACAATCATTGGGCTAACAGGGGTGGTGACAAACTCTGGTGACGCGGATCTCGAGTCGACAAGAGCGATGGCACGGTCTCCAAGGCGGCTCTGATAAAGGCGGTGGCTCGGCACACGAGGAAGCAGTGGAGATGGTCTCACAGCTCAAGACAGCTTTACGAAACTCGAAGGGGCAGTGCTGGAACCGAGGAGACACTCGTGAGAACCGAGGGCACGGTCTACGAGAGGCGGTGGCTCGGCAGTCGAGGTGGCAACCTCGTCTCACGAGGAAGCGGCGGCGCGGCGGTGGACTGGTGGCGGGGCTCGATGGCGAATGCCGGAGTCAGTGGCTCGAAGTGGTGGGGGAAACGTTAGACTCCGGCGAGGGTGGCGATGCTCGGCCGGGGTCGGCCAGTGAGCAGAGAAGAGAGAGTGTAGAGAGAGGGAGAGTATAGAGAGAGAGAGAGTGTACTGAATTTGGAATTCGTGTACTGTGTACTGACACTGTCAGAATATTTATAATAAAATAATCGCGTGTGTGTGTGCAGAGGAGTGGAAGTGCTGGTAAATAGTGACAGATCTAGGGCTATTCTTTACAGTAGTGATCAATGGCAGTAGCAGCAATTTAGTATAGATCTGGGGCTATTTGAATGGATTTGTAACAGAATTGTAACAACTAACAAAATTAGTTAATAATTATAACAAACTAACTAATTTACAAGAATTTGTGAATTATTCTTCTCACTGCCAACTGTCAACTTAAAGACAGTTATATATTCTTAATTATTCATAATAATTGATTACAAAAATAATTAATCAAATTAATCCTTTCTTTTAGTTAATAAAAATTAAACAGTATTAATAAATAACTTAGTATTAATAACCATCAATCAATTTAAATTAGATTAAAACAAAGTTTAATTAAAACAGCTTCAAATCAGTTGATCAAACAAAATCCATTTAGAAGTTAACTAATAGAAATCACTTTTGCAACTATGATCAAGTAGTAAAATCAAGCTTAATAGTAATATTTAGTAAAAGTAATAATAATAATCAAGCTCATTTAATAAAATGAATAATTTGAAGCATAATTAACTAGTAGAATTGTTTTATTTAGAAAGCAATATTGTTCCATCCAATAGTCTTTTAGGAAAAATTCTTAAAATTCACAAAATTTTGGTCTAGGGAGTTACAAATCTACCCCGCTTACAAAAATTTCGTCCTCGAAATTTCAAGGGTCTGGTAGAGATGAACAAAAAATCAAGCAAAATTTATTAAAGACAACAAGAAACTAAATGATTTATTTAGGGAGTAAAATAACAAGGACTAACAAGTAGTCACTAGATAATATAAAAGACCGTAAATGCAAGAAAACTCAGAGACAAGCCTTAAAATAGGCATTACAAAGAAATCTGGCTACTACAAGCAAAGTAAGAAAGATAACGGTCTATCCAGCTGCGCTCCCTGCAGCTACTGATCCTCGAAGACTGGGTCTTCCTGCTGCAGCTCTGGCGCTGGTCCCTGACGAGTAAAAGCTGCTGGGCAATCTCTCACTTGGTGAGTGGCAGATCCACAAACCAAGCACTGCCCTAACTTCTTACAGTATTTCTCAACACGGTGTCCCGGCCTCTTGCAGTATATGTAAGAAAAGTATGTCGGGGTTTGGATCTGTCTCTGCTGCCTCGGTGATGTCGGAGCTCGAACATGAGGATGATGCTAATGCTGAGGTGGCCTCTGCTGAGTGTCGGTCCATTTCGGTGGACCCTGGGAACTGCTGGCGCCAATGTCTCGGTCTCGCTAGAGCTTCGGGTCCATCTCCTTCTCCAGTCCCTGAGCAACTTTAAGGATGCTCGCATAGGTAGTGGCATGGCTGATAGCCACTGCATGTCGTAACTCTCTGGTGAGTTCCTTCTTGAACTTCCAAGCCCTCTCCTGTGGTGTGCTAACTAGGTTCTCCGCAAACCTGCTGAGTCGAATGAACTCCGATGTGTACTGAGCCACAGTCATACTCCCCTGCTGTAATGCCTCAAACTGCATCCGAAGCTCGTTCCACTCCACATCCGAGAAGAACTTCTCTTGGAACAACAGTTTGAATTCCTTCCATAGAACTTGGGGTTCGGCCAACTGAGGCTCCTCTCTATACCAAGCTCTAGCAATGTCAAAAAGTCGTATGCTCGCAACCTCGACCTTCAGATCATCTAGAATCCTCGCCATCTTTAACGTCCGCTCGGCATTTTCTAGCCACTCATCTGCGTAGACTATCCCCTGATGGCCCCAAAAATCCATCGGGCAGAGGTTCTGATAATCTCTGGCGGTCCCTGGCCTCGGCGGTGCTGGTGCTGGTGGTGCCAAAGGGGCTGGCGGAGCTGGTGGAGCTAGCTCCCTCACTCAGAGCACGTCCATGATCGTCGCTCGGAACTGCGTGGCTTGGTGGTTCTGTGCCTCCATGAACTGCTGGAACATGGCCATCATCTGGGTACCATCGAATGTCATCGTCGGAGAAAGCGGCTGAGATTGAGGCGAAGGCGGAGGTGGTAGAAGCAGCTCCTGCGCATCGGGTGTAGGCTGCTCACTAGTCCCCGCATTCTTCATGGCGACCATCCTGTAACAGAAAATAAACCGTTGATTGCTATGTCCTAGAAAATCATAAACTAACCTAGAAAATCATAAGTAAAATCAAATTTCAAATTTAAATATCAATAACCATAACCATAACCATTTTCCCATGGTTCCTATGCTGTGATGACACTACAAAAAAATATGGTTTTAGCGACGACGGGATCCGTTGCTAAAAGTCATTTTTTCCTCGCTAAAGCCAAATAGCAACATATCAGCGACGGAAATGGTTTATCGAGAAATCACGTGTCGCTAATTTAAATCAGTCGCTAGTTTGTCGAAAATAGCGACTGATTAGTGACGCATTTAGCGACACACTATTTATTGGAAAATGCGACGTAATAGCGACGGAAACTCTGTCGCTATAGTTACCGACGAACTACCGACGTCGCAGCGGCGTAATTCAGCATGAGAGTAGCGACGGGCTAGCGACGAAAAATTATGTCGCTAAGATGTTTCCAATACGCTTTTGGTGTCGAACAGGAATATAGCGACGGAATAGTAAGTAAAACTTACGTCGCTATTTAGTCGCTATACTGGAATATAATATTTTTCAGAACCTTAGCAACGAAAACTACAGTCGCTATTCCGTCGGTATCCTGTAAAGTAAATTTTCCAGGCATGTAGCAACGGAAAAATCATCGTTGTTTCGTCGCTAGACTACAATGTTCCAGGTTTTCTGTCGCTGTTCCGTCGCCATTCCGTCGCTAAATATAATATTGCATGTTAGTATTTATGTTTCCTGCACTCCACATCCCTGTCGACAGTTACACACATAATATACAGTCATATAAATAGTTTCCAAATACAATATCAGTATTCGTGTTTCCAGCAGTCCTTATCCCTGTCGACAGTTTTACAGTAGGCACACGTATCAGTATTTGTGTTTCCTGCAAATTCTCAGTTCCATGCACACGTATCCCAAATGTTTTAATACAACACATACACACATATCCAAAATTAGCTTCATACACACATACGAATAATGTTTTAATATAAGA
The DNA here is from genome assembly GCA_029216955.1 of Iris pallida. NCBI lineage: Eukaryota > Viridiplantae > Streptophyta > Magnoliopsida > Asparagales > Iridaceae > Iris > Iris pallida. Next base: position 12,845,694 of record JANAVB010006800.1, on the reverse strand, counting down.
AATATTAATACCCATATCTAAAATGTTTTAATATAAGAAAGTACTGGTACAGTAAATCTAGGTCGTCGGGCGTGATGGAAACCTCTCGGCGGGCATGATGAAGACCTATCGGCGGACTTAATGAAGATCCAAGCTGCAAACGTGAACGTCGACTTCTCGACGCCATAGAAAAATCTGAAAGAAATAATAAGTGATGATGTGTTAAAAATAAAAACTACTATCATGTCATTATACTAATGGAACTCGTATATTAAATTAAAACGTACGTACTAGTCTGATTCATCTTCCCAAGAGTCTTCTGAATCATCGCTTGATTCCAAAGTGTCTTCTTCTGCTTCTTCATTTTCACTATCACTATGATCTTCATCTTCATCTTCCAATACTTCTTCCTCACATCTTCCAATTCTTCATCAATGTTAACCTCCATAACGTCATCTACTGCAACCTTCATATCTTCTAAATCCTCTTCCTCAACACCAGCCAAACTTATATATGTTGGTTGAGGCTTGACCAACTCTTCCTCTTGGTAGGCTACATCCCCAATATTATATGTATTTCTTGCTTTGGTTATGCATACAGCACACCAATCCAGGGTACTACGCCGTCGGCTAGAATAACTCGTATAGTATACTTGAACGGTTTGACGAGCCATCACAAATGGTTCAAAACCTCCATATCTTTTTCCATGTTTTATATCAACAAAGCCAAATTGATATCACCATAATTTAGTCGCACTTGTCGGCTTCAAACTCATCGTCATCCAACCACCGTCGGCTTCAAACTCATCGTCATCCAACCACCGTAATTTAGTCGCACTTGTCGGCTTGCCCCCCACATTGAAGATTGTACGAATCCCTTCGTTCGGTGCATTGATATCACCTTCATCATTCCTCGGCGCTCTATTCCGATTTGTTCGGACATGAGTATCGAAGTAGATCAAGCAGAAGTTAGAAACCTCCTCAATGATGTACGCTTCGCATATTGAAGCTTCTACATGAGCCTTATTCCCCACTTTCTTCTTCAGGTGACCTAGATATCTATAAGAAATATATTGAATATTAGAATTATTTAAAAAAATTATAAATTAGAAGATTATTTTATACCTCTCAAATGGGTACATCCATCGATAATGGATGGGAGCAACGACACGTGCTTCGTATACAAGATGAATCGACAAATGTTCCATACTATCAAAGAAGCTGGGAGGGAACACCCTTTCTAACTTGCACAACGTCACTACAACTTTCTCGTCAAGTTCTAGCATATGTTGCACCTTCAACTTACTTGAACACAAATCTCTAAAGAAGATAGATAACTTGGCCAGCGGAGTCCACACATGAGAAGGTAGCATCTCTCTAAAAACGTTAGGAAGTAATCGCTCCATGAAAATGTGACAATCATGACTCTTCATCCCTATCAACCTGCGTTCGTTAAGATCGACACATCTCGCCAGATTCGATACGTAACCGTTAGAAAATCTCAACTTTGAAATCCATTTACATATTATCAGTTTATCATATCTATTCAATGTAAATGGTGCTGGAGGCTTCACCCAGTTACCATTGGACCTTTGCGACAGATGCAACTCTGGACGCTTGCAAATAATTTCAAAGTCCTTCCTTGCTTTAATATTGTCTTTCGTTTTTCCCTTAATATCCATCACATTATTAAATATGTTGTCAAATATTTTTTTTCAATATGCATGACCTTAAGATTGTTTCTTATGAGATTGTCCAGTCAATAAGGCAAATCCCAAAAGATACTCCGTTTCGTCCAATTGTGATGTTGTCCGAAGCCTTCAATGTGATGGCCCGATCCCGGATTTTCCATGACAGTCGGTAAATCTCGAACCTCTTCCCAAACGACATCTCCCATTAATCTCAACGGGGGAAGAGATACTTCCCGTTTACCAGCCCTGAAGTCATCTCTGTTCCTTCTCCACGAATGTGATGAAGGAAGAAACAGGCGGTGGCAATAAAAAAAAACATGCCTTTCCTCCATTCTGAAGGCGGAATGCCTTACTCTTCCCCATGCATATCGGACATGACATAATACCATGAGTACTCCACCCCGATAACATCCCGTAAGCTGGAAAATCGTTGATGGTCCATATGAGCATCGCCCTCATCTGAAAGTTCTGCTCCATCGATATATCAAATGTCTGGACGCCAAACTGCCATAATTGTTTCAAATCAGCCACCAATGGTTGCAAGTAGATATCGATGTTCTTTTTTGGATTTCTTGGACCGGGTATGATAAGTGTGAGGAACATGTAAGGAGTTTTCAGGCACATCCATGGTGGTAGATTGTACGGGTCGAAATCACCGGCCAACAAGAGTATTGCGTCCCCGACTGTCCGAATGGAGTGAATCCATCAGAACATAAAGCCAATCGAACATTCCTAGGCTCCGCAGCAGAATCAGGATAACACCGATCAAAATGCTTCCATGCTTCTCCATCGGCAGGATGAGATAATTCTCCTTCATCCATCTTCCATTCTTTATTATGCCATGTCATGTGTTGTGCAGTATTTATAGACATATACATCCTCTGCACCCTCTTTGTGATTGGCAAGAACTACATGTACTTGTACGGGCGCATCCACGTCCGGGCAATTGATTTTCCTTTACCCCGGATTTGCTTGTACCGGTCCTCGTCACAGAAAATACATTTGTCTTTATCGCTGTTCTCCTTGTATTATAACATGCAACCATTTCGACAGTAGTCTATCTTTTGGTAGCCCAATCCGAGTTTTCGCATCATCATCTTCGACTTGTAGAAGCTTTCAGGCAAATCATTTGATCATTTTGGTAACAACTCTCTTACAAGCTGAATTATCCAGTCGAAGCATTCTTGCGGTAAGTTCAGATTTAAGGTTCAACAGCTGTATCACCACCGACAATACCGAATGAGAATCACAACCCGGATATAACAGAGTATCAGCATGCTTGAATATATTGTAGAACTCCTTTGCATCAGGATTTGAATCCTCACGTGCCACAGCAAAATCTAATACCATCTCACGTGCCAAGTTTGTTGGTTGCCGATATTCAAAATGATCTCTGAGAGTAGAATCTCTCATCTCGATATTGAAAAAGGACTAAGATTACGAAGCCGGAGATTCTTCTTGATTAATCCACACGTTGTAGTTCAGCATGAAACCCTTCTTGTAAAGGTGCTCTCGCACGAGTGACACCTCTCTAAATAGTATATTCTTACATTTGACACAAGGGCACTTTATGCGCCTTCCGTCCATGAAATCGGCATGGCTACTTGCATATATGAGAAATTGCTCGACGCCCGCTTTGAAATCGTTCGTTAAGCCAATCATACTCTCATGTTGCCGATTGTACATCCACGAACGGTCAAGTAAGTATCGACTCATTGTTCTAATCCACGTGAATGATTCTGTACCAAGAATTAAGATGCTATATATCACTTGGTATCATAAAACAAACCTAGTATAACTTGGTATGACGTACCCCTCACGTACATTCACTCATAAAACAAACCTAGTATAATTAGGTATCACGTTGATACTCAAGTATCAAATTGATACTCAAGGATATATCGCATTGATCAATCAATTACCTTAGTAATCTAAAACTACTACACCTATTTATTTCGTGTCCGTGTCCCGTCAAATTTCTAAAACTATTATACCGATAAATTTTTATTTATCTACTATACCCACTACTATATCGATAAATTTCAAACACGAAATTGAAACCCTAGAACATGTTAAGAAAACACAAATAAAGCATAAATAAAAATAAATGCGAATTAGGGTTTAGGGTTTCAGACCTAGAAGAGGTTGGTCACGGAGAAGATCTCGGAGAAGGGGGGATGTCGAAGGGTGGGACGCCGGAGGGGGTGGTCGTCAGAGGGGGGGTCGCCGGAGGGGGGCACGATGGAGGAGGAAAAGAGGGAGGGTGTATAGGGTTTCGAAGGAGAAGAAGAGGGGGGGACGGAGTGGGGGAGCACGCCGGAGGGAGGTGGTTGCCGGAGGTGGGGGCTCGACGGAGGAGGAGAAGAGGGGGTGGTTAGGGGGTTCGATCGGAGGAGGAGAAGAGGAAGGGGGCCGGAGTGGGGGAGGGCGCCGGACGGGGCCGCCGGAGGGGGCCGCAGTCAGGAGGGGGGTGATCGTCGGTCGGGGGGGAGAGGGAATGAGAGAGAAGGATTTTGAGAGTGAGAGAGAGATTGGGAAATTTTTAAAATTTAAGTAACTTTCGAATTTTCACAGCAAATTAGCGACGAAAATTTTTCGTCGCTAGTCCGTCGCTACATGGAAATGTCACTAAGTAGTTGCTCGTTAGTCGCTACCTTTATGAAAAAATTTAAAATAAAAATTAATCCTTTCGTTTCGACATTTACAGCAGCTTAGCGATGTATATATCTGTCGCTAATTAGTCGGTTGACATATTCCGTCGCTAAATGGTCACTGATCCGTCGCTAAACTTATAAAAAATTTAAGTGAAAAAATTCATCGCCCGTAAGTCGCTTGTCGGTCGTTAATTGGCGACGAATTACGCCGTCGCTAATTTTCAGTCGCTAATTGCCTGTATTTTGGTAGTGTGAGTTTTCCTTAGCTTCGCTGGTCCCCCAATAGCACTTTATAGCCTAAGTGCCATTAGGATTGACCTACATGGGCCACCACTAAAAACATGTCACGACATACTCCCGAATAATCGGACACGAGTCGGACAAGCCCAGCCTTCGTCGATGGACACGACGAAGTAAGCTGTACAATACTAAGGAAAACTCCAAGTCACAATGTAATGTAAACAATCACAGAATCTATAATTGTTTCCAGAAAGATCACCAATATCCATCAATCAAATTATACAATGTTATTCGAAGACAAATCCGGTAAAAATAAAATACAATAATGAAATCAAAATACAAAGTACAATATCCAGAAAAACTAAATAAAATAAATCCTGCAATATCCAATGATATCACCGTGCTCCATGTGGCCTCAAGCACCCTGCAACGTATCCTGTTAGAAAAAGAACAAAGTACAATCCCGACAAGAACAATATACAATATAATCTGTAGTACAGAATACAAGGTGAAACTAGAGTACGAAAACTGAAAATGAAACTATGGTACCAGAAGTGAAATGCAAAACTGAAGACAATGGACACGACGATCAATATGCGAAGACTATGAATACTGCAATCAATGAACAAGACAATAAATACGACAATCAATGCAAGTGTGACCTTTATGAAATATTAACCTAATATGTGACCGACTGAGGACCACAATCCATAATTAATCAATTCACAATCAATTCTACAAGATCCGGCTTAACCGTACGTGAGGTGTACGATTAGGCTATCCACAATACCTATGTTGGGTGTGGTCACACAAAAGTTAATATTTCCTCCAATCTCCACAATAAACAATAACTCACAATGCAATAACGAACAAGGACGATGCAATCGTGTGTATCACATATCCGATATGAGAACATGGCACATGAATGTAAGACAGAAACAAAGTAAAAGCTCGAGTTGGTGTACTTGCCTCGCTTTGGAAGCACGGGAGTAGTACTGCATAGATGTATATCACCTGGTATTTGGTAAAGTTTGTTAGGATTTTAAAAGATATTTGCTAATCATTGTTAACAAGTTGACAATGCTACTAACCATATACCAGCTATACATATATACTAGCTTGATCAAAATAAGGGTTTTTAGGGAAACTACTTTTAAACTATCTTTCTCAAAATCTTTTGTATACATATAACTAAGAAGAAAAAGTAATCTCGAGTTAATACTAGTAGCAATGAAATATCTTCTATAATAATAGATATTCAGTAATAAATTTGTTTTAGCCAAGATAATACTAATATATAACAAAATATCTTTAGAAGGATTTTTGAATGCTAGTAATTATCATGATAATTATAATGGAGCAAAAAGTTTTACTAATAGCCTAATTTAGAAAGTTTATTCAAATATTCCTACAAACGGATAATGTTTATACTAACCAAGATTTATTTAATAATAGAACTTCTTGAAAACTAATATTTTTACCAAATAACATTCTAAATAATTCTTGCACCATTATAATATGGTATCACAATACTAAAATTATTGGTACCAAATATGCGAAGAATAATAACTAAAAGCAGGAAATATATTACAATTTAATTTACAAATAGAACCCAGCCCAACCCTATTTAATAATTCTTCTCCTAAACCCAGCCCAACAAACAGGCCCGCACCCAACTAGACAGGGAAAACAAAACCATTTATAAACTAACTGGCCCAGCCCAGTAAACTGTCCAAAGGCCAGGCCCAAGTATTAATACTACTGCTGTTGTTAAATTTACAATACAGACAATATAACAAAAGAGAGCTTAAAACCCAACCCACACTTACAAATCCAACCGGCCCAATGTTAACAAAACCTAAATACAAAAATGCACACACACAATACACTCTCTCACTTCACCATTCAACACAGCCGCACATGAACCCTTTCTTCTTCCTCTGGCAACTACGAAAGAAAACCCTAGGTTTCTCCCTCTTTGGCTACACACGGCTTCATCACCCCACCTTAACTAGAAAACCCTAACCCTAGTCAGTTCTCCCTTAACTCCAGTGTCTTCACAACCGAACCCTAGCTTCTAGGCTTCCTTCTTCCTCAGCCAAGCTCGAAACCCTAACCCTAGCATATTCATTCTCCATGGCGGCATCCTCCTTCTTCCTTCACCAGCCGTCTAGCTCCTTCTCCAGTCCACACTCTCAAACCCTAACCCTAAAACAATTCCATCGATTCCCTCATCTTCTTCCCAAACCACAAAACCCTAAATCCTAAATAAAATCCTAATTTACAAAGAAACAAGAAAGAGAAGGGGGTTCGAGTAGATCGAGAGGAGGCTTACCTAGGCGGCGGGGACGTCGATCTACGGCGGCGAGTAGATCAGGCTAGCCGACGATGACTCCTCGGTGAGGCGGAGCTCCAGAGAGGCGATAGACCTCTGGATCCGACCGGTAATGGCTGGATCCGACTACGGATGACCTCAACCGGCGGTGGCAGTCGTCAGTGACTCAGCGGCTCCGGTGGTTGACAGTAATATCAGGATGGTGATGAACTCTGGGGACGCAGATCTCGAGTCGACAAGAGCGACGGTGCGGTCTCCAAGGCGGCTCTGATGAAGACGGTGGCTCGGCGCACGAGGAAGCAGTGGCGATGGTCTCGTAGCTCATGACAGCTACACGAAACTCGAAAGGGCAGCGCTGGAACCGAGGAGACACTCATGAGAACCGAAGGCACGGTCTACGAGATGCGGTGGCTCGGCAGTCGAGGTTGCAGCCTCGTCTCACGAAGAAGCGGCGGCACGACGGTGGACTGGTGGCGGGGCTCGATGGCGAGTGCCGGAGTCAGTGGCTCGAAGTGGTGGGGGAAATATTGGACTCCGGCGAGGGTGGAGGTGCTCGGCCGGGGTCGGCCAGTAAGCAGAGGAGAGAAAGTTTAGATAGAAAGATAATATATAGAGAGAGAGTGTAGAGAGAGAGAGAGTGTACTGACTTTGGAATTCGTATACTGTGTACTGACACTGTCAGAATATTTATAATAAAATTATCGTGTGTGTGTGTGCAGAGGAGTGGCAGTGCTGGTAAATAGTAACAGATCTAGGGCTATTCTCTACAGTAGTGATCAGTGGCAGTAGCAGCAATTTAGTATAGATCTGGGGCTATTTGAATGGATTTGTAACAGAATTGTAACAACTAACAGAATTAGTTAATAATTATAACAAACTAACTAATTTACAAGAATTTGCCAATTATTCTTCTCACTGCCAACTGTCAACTTAAAGACAGTTATATATTCTTAATTATTCGTAATAATTAATTAAAAAATAATTAATCAAATTAATCCTTTCTTTTAGTTAATAAAAATTGAATAGTATTAATAAATAACTTAGTAATAATAACCATCAATCAACTTAAATTAGATTAATAAAACAAAGTTTAATTAAAACAGCTTCAAATCAGTTGATCAAATAAAATTCATTTAGAAGTTAACTAATAGAAATCACTTTTGCAACTATGATCAACTAGCAAAATCAAGCTTAATAGTAATATTTAGTAAAAGTAATAATAATAATCAAGCTCATTTAATAAAATGAATAATTTGAAGCATAATTAACTAGTAGAATAGTTTTATTTATAAAGCAATATTGTTCCATCCAATAGTCTTTTAGGAAAAATTCTTAAAATTCACAAAATTTTGGTCTAGGGAGTTACAAAGGACAAAAGCAAGGAACCGTCGATGGAACAGGCTCTTAGTGAGTTGGCATCCCATATGGATTTGCTGGAGAAATGTGTGATGGATGTCGAGCTTCAAGTGGAGCAAAACCAAACGCTCACGAGGAGTTTGCCTATGGGTTAGAGACAGACGTCACCCATGCTATAGCGCTATTTCGGGAGTAACTCCGTAAGATGCAAGCTGAGTTCGAGGAGGAACGAAAGGCTACTAACGCAGAGATTGCCGAATTGCACGAGTAGCTAAAAATCAAAGTGACGATCCTCGAGAAGGCCATTGCTGGTGGTGCAACTCTAGGGGAGAGGCAACCCAAAAAGTGAAGTATCCAGAGCCCAAGTCCTTCAACGACATGCGAGACGCGAAGGAAGTGGATAACTTTATTTGAAATATCGAGTAGTACCTGAAGGCGTTCACATCAAGGATGAGACCGATAAGGTAAACACGACGTCTCTTTATTTTTCTGATGATGCTATGCTGTGGTGGCGCCGTAGGTGCATCGAAAAAGAGAAGGAACTCGGCTCGATCGAAACATGAAAAAATCTCAATAAGAAGATCAAGCCCCAGTTCTATCCGGAGAATGTGGAGCATGTGACGAGGTGGCGCCGAGTCACTAAGCCCCGAGAGTGACAAAACTGAGACTTTTTCTTTGTGATTTAAACTTAACCCTCTAAGAAAACTAACCCACATGAGCCACCTCATCCCATGTGCATACTCCAACACAAGCATAGATTTATATTGAGATATACACTTTGGTGGTTTTCCAATGTGGGACTAAAAGTTTCCAAAGAAAAGTAAACACGCCAACAATTTTGCCTGGCAAGACCTAGAACTTGGAAAAAGAACTATAGGTAGGAGCTGTTCTTACTTTATCAAGATATCAAACTAAAAATGTATCGAACAAATTGTTGGAAAAGTGAATATATATATGAATTAATAATAATAATAATAATAATTGTTTTCTTACAACGAATCTATGGAAACGAATCTATTGGAAATTATTGTGTACAAATCTATTTAACGAATATATTGGAAAGGTGTGTCATTTCCATTGTGTCTATTTATCATCTATAAAAGCATAAGTGTTTGAATAATTCATTCACTCATTCATCAAACATTAATTCTAAGAGAGAGAGACTATCAACATTGCTTCGTACAGTTCCTGCAGTGTGAAGTGCTGCGCACTACAAGAAATTTTGCTTATAGTGACGGAAGTCAGTGATGGAATGAATATTCAGTCACTAGTAAAAGATTAATTGTGGCGGATTAAGGAAAACGTTAGTAATACTATTTCTAACGGAATAAATATTTAATGGTGACGGACTATGCAGTCACTATACTATATTTAATTATTAAATGAGAAGATAGACGTGAAAATTTTAAATATGTTTCATGAAAAATAATAGGGACTTTTGAATCAGTCACTAATAAAAAATAGTTTAATATTAAATAATAAATTTAATAAGAAAAAGTAATCTAATTGTTTTAAATATTTATGGAATTGCATAATTAGTGACCCGCCGCGGTGCACTCTTGACAGGTAATTTGACATAATAATTCTTGATGGTGGTCCGTTGTGACGCACCCTTGCCTTGATAAGTAATCTTGATAAGCAACCCGACATGATAACCTTGATACGCTGTTGCGACGGCTAACCTGACATGCTAAGTAAATTCTTGACACCGTGGGTGATTGTATTGAATATGCTTGTATAAGCAACCAGTCTTGTCTCGCATCATGTCTAGGACTTGTATCCCTGGTTACCACGGTCAGGGATTCATACCAAATTTGACTAGGTTAATTACTAGATTGATCAAGTAGAGCATATAGAGAGGTATTCCGGCTACAAGCAATCCCGTTATCTGGGCGCCTTTCTTGATGGACTTGTAGCCTGCCGACGAGTAGGGCACATTTCTAGCTCACTGTTATGTAGGGCACTACATGAAACGATTACTATGCACACTGTCATGTGTTGCATCCAAGTCACCTAACAAGGCATGATGACTCTAAGCTTGAACCTTGCGTCTGGATAACCTGGATAGTCTGCAGGGCTTGTGGCCGTAGGCGTACCTCATTGCATCTTGCTAATAACTAAGCTTGTGATAACCCTAGTTAGTTAAGTATCAAGCCGTACTCTTTGCTTGGCCGTGAATGATGGATGGAGTCCTATCTTATTTAGTCTTGCCTAGATCCAGTGCATGGATATCTCCGGACATGCTTGTTTAAGCTTTACTTTATCGATAATTGGTTCGAGGCTAAGTTCTGTTCAGGTGAAGGGTTACAACCCCGGTCCTTGTTTGGTTTACGGGTTGTAACTTGGTTACCGGAATAGTCCTTTAGTTATCTTATCGTTTATCATCCTATTTTCTTTAACTCATGTCTTATGTTATTTCACCTATGATTTATGTGCTGACATGCTGGTTTTAGTTCTTAAGTGAAGCCCCCTTTGTGGCACTTGATCTTTCTGGGGTCTGACCCAGCTGGTTTTGTATGGCCAGATTTCGGAGCAGCTACCGAGGATCTTCCAACTTTTTTGCCAGATGGTGAACACTAGAAGGAATCCCGGCAACGAGTGGATTTTATTTTGCTCTCCCACTCCCTTGTAAAAATATTCTTTTGAGGCGTTTAGCCGCCGAACAAGTGTTAGCTCGTTTGCAACTTTATTTACTGTCTGCCTACGGGCTGTAGCATGATTGACAAACCCTAGGGTTGATCATGTATGACTTAAACTCTTGCTAGTCTTCGTATTTTGTATGACTAGCTTCATGATCATCTGAATATGTAATGTATGGGACGCCTTACTTTGTATGTCTGATGATCTACCATCTTGTTATATCTACTTGTTGCTTGAGATTGAGACACTAGGCTTGTTATTGACCTTAAGAGACTGATGGCTTGTAGTAAACCCTCATACATCTAGACAGCCGTGACCGTATTGTGATGTGAGATTCACTTCAATGTACAAAGCTGGCTGTGTCTGTCCCCCGCTCTCCAGTATTCTGGTTCTGGGATAGTTCCACCAACCTACCTCTTGAGAACAACAAGGCTCTTGGTATGCATAGGTGACTGTGGTAGAACTCCATTTGAAGGGGGATTCCAAGCAATCCACAAATCAAAACCTGCCGTTAATAGTACAGATCTACATGCATCTTAGTTGTTTAGGTTAAGCATGCATTGATTGGATGTAGAAAATAAAAGATAGTCATTTACCATGAATCCAAGGACTAGGATATCATAATGGTAAGCAGAAGGGTTTCTGAGATTAAATTCTTTTTGTTGTGCCAGTTGGGAAGCAACACTATGGTCAAAAAATGGAGGCCTGCAACCATCAAAGCAGGTATAATGGCAGCAAATATATATGAAGGGGGAACTAAAAACAGATCCTGCAGAATCACAAAATGAAAACAATTTCAGTTTCCCGGGTAAGAACACTTCAAAAGCAAGTATTTAACTACAGACATTTTACAATAAGGTCTCTCATACATTTACACTTTCGTTGCAAATGCACTGCATTACACCATGTTGAAAGTGACACTTTCACACTTCCGAGGAGGTACAAGCTTCCAAACAGACCATAACTGCTACAATGAATCTCCCTAACTTCCTCGAATAAACGAAACAACAGAAGAACATATACTTCAACAGAATCAATCAAAACCAACAGAAACAATCTAACTGGAAATGATTTACCTGTAGAAGAGCGATCAAACGCTTCACGGTTGTACTTGACAACTTCGGTGTAGAGCATCGAATGCTCCCCGAAGCTCCGGGTAGCATTTTCGTCTCTTTCTTCAAATTTCCACACACAAAAAAATAAAAAAATTCCTCAGAAAGAAAAGTCAACATTCGAATTCGAAACTAGGAGCGGCTTCGGCAAGCACTTACAAGTAGCCAACGTCGCAGTCGCGGAGCAGCCCGGCCATCGCGCTCGCCTGGTCGAAAACCTCCGGCTGACCTCCGACACCATCGTAGGACTCGTCGGAGAGCCAGAGCCGACGATCGGCCGATCCAAACCATACGGGGAGGGAGGGAACGGAGAGGGAAAGGGCGATCTCCGAATGGGAGGTTTTGGAAAGGCGACATGCCTTCTTGTAGCCAATCCCCTGGTGGAACGACTCCATGGAAATTAGGGTTTCGGAGAGGGGGAAGAGGAAACCCTAAAAATTAGGGTTTCGAAGGAAGGGGAGGGGGGATTGGCGTGGGAAATCGTGGATGGAGAAGTGAAGTAATTTTAGGAACACTTTGATATCAATTATATGAGTATAGACGTATGACTGGACCTAAACAACAACTTTTATTGGCTGTTATAAAAGATAAAAAAATTATTTAATTTTAAGTAAATTAATTTTAGGAACAATTTAGTAGTTTGGAACGGTTAACAAGTGTTCCAAGGGCTAGAAACACCTGTATACCGTTCCAAAGACCAAAATGCTAAATGTTTCAAATAACCCTTTTTGGTGTAGTGTACTTATGGATTATGACATCAGCTTGCAGTATCATCCTGGGAAGGCCAACGTGGTAGCAGATGCATTGAGCAGGAGAGCCGGAGTTTATTTTCTAACGGCGCAGCCAGAGTTGTTAGCAGATCTTCAGAAGATGGGTATTGAAGTTGTTCTTCCTTCCAGTGTGGCATTGATAGCCAGTATGCAAGTTCAGTCCAGTATAGTTGAGAGGATCAAGTTAGCTCAGTCCACGGACTCTAAGCTTCAGCGGCTTAGGACAGAATGTGTGGCAGGACAGAGACCAGAGTTATGCATTCATGAAGATGGTATACTCCGACATGGGAGACGTCTTTGTGTATCCAGTGGTGATATCAGACAGGAGATCATGGCAGAGGCTCACAGTTCTCAGTATTCAATTCATTCCGGCGGTACGAAGATGTATCGTGATATTCGGCAGCATTTTTGGTGGAATGGCATGAAGAGGGAGATAGCCCGGTTTGTCTCTCGTTGTTTAGTTTGTCAACAAGTTAAGGCCGAACATCAGAGACCAGCTGGACTTCTTCAACCTTTACCGATCCCAGAATGGAACTAGGAGCATATTACCATGGATTTTGTAACTGGATTACCTAGATCCCCAGCTGGGAGACATGCCATCTGGGTTATAGTTGATCGTCTCACGAAGGTAGCTCATTTTCTTCCTTTCAGAATCGGTCAGTCGACGGATCAACTTGCAGAGATGTAACTCAGGCAGATAGTCAGATTGCATGGAGTGCCAATCAGTACTGTGTCCGACAGAGATTCAAGATTTACCTCACACTTTTGGCAGAGTCTTCAAGGGAGTTTGGGGACTCATCTCAAGTTCAGTTCAGCCAACAATCTGCAGACAGATGGTCAGTCAGAACGCACGATCCAGACTATTGAAGACATGCTGCGGTCATGTATACTCGACTTCGATGGTTCGTGGGAAGATCACTTGCACCTCGTGGAGTTCTCCTATAACAACAGTTTCCAGGCTAGTATCCAAATGGCACCTTTCGAGGCCTTGTACGGCAGAAAGTGCAGATCTCCTTTAGCTTGGAACGATATCGGTGAGAGGCAAATGCTTGGACCAGAGATGGTGACGCGGACTATTGAGGTGGTCAGACAAGTCAGAGATCATCTTTGAGTTGCCCAAGATCGCCAGCGTCATTGGGCCGATTCTCATCGGCGTCTCCTTGAATTTTCTGTCGGCGACCACGTATTCCTTAGGATCTCGCCTACCCGTGGCGTCATTCGATTCGGCGTACGGGAAAAGCTCAGTCCTAGGTATATAGGGCCGTTTGATATTCTAGAGCGAGTATGTGATGTATCCTATCGTCTCGCTCTTCCGCCATCGTTACGTGAGGTACATGATGTCTTCCATGTATCCCAATTACGATGGTATATCCCGAATCCGAGTCACGTTCTTGATCATTCGGAATTGGTTGTTGGCACCAACCTTTCGTATGAGGAGAGACCCGTATCCATATTGGACCAGAGGGAGAAGATACTCAAGAACAAGACTATCAAGTTAGTCCGTATTGCTTGGGGTCATCACTCTTTGGGTGAGTCAATGTGGGAGCGTGAGGATGATATCCGATCGCGATATCCCGACCTGTTTGACTCGTAAGGTATAATGTCTTTCTTATGCCATATGCTTAAGTTCCTTGCTTGCATGAATGATTGCTTGATTGACTGCTAGTCATATATTGCCTGCAATTGATATAGCTTGCTCGATATCTCAAGCCTCTTGATTAAATTTCGAGGACGGAATTCTTTTAAGGTGGGTAGAGTTGTCACCCCCGTTTTCCGTTCTACGTATTTCCAGTATACGTATGCGGAATCCTGACATATATTTTTTTTTCCTGCCTGGCTAGCTAATTTCAGTTTAATCTTGATTAGGTTCATCATAGCATGTAATGGTTTAACTTGGTTTATTTTGGGATGACTTGGTTTATTCTTTGGTTCATCATGTTAAACCCACCACCATCCCTCTTTATAACCTACCTAACTTTTCTCTCTCCTCCACTTTCTCATTTACTCCTTCTTTCTCCATTAAACCCACCAACCAAGAACACCCCTTAGGCAAGTGCAACTTGCTTCTACAAGAGAGCCCATTTTTATTGTTCCATTAGCTTCTCCTCATGTTTCTAAGACACATTAGAACTTGTCATTTTCCATTTTGAGGCTTTAATTTTGTATATCTAGAAATTAGTTATTTTTGGATTTTGGTGGTTTTGATCTATCAAACTTCTTTGTTTTCAAGTTTTGATGGTTCCATGTTGTAGAGAATTTTATTCTACCCAATTTTGACCTTTGAAAAGTTGGATTCGGACTTGTTTTGACCAAGTTATGGACTTTTGAAGCTTTGGATTCAAACCATGGAGTTCTTGCTGATTTGGAGAAGACAGTGAGCAGTGTGTGCGAGCTTTTTAGCTTGCGCCACTGAGTTGCGCACGCTCTTTACCGCTGATGCGGAGTCGTATAGAGTACATACGCTGCCTTGATGAGGAGTCGTATATAGTCCATACGCTGCCTTTTGGAGACCTGAGCGCAGCCTGACCTGAGCATAGCCTGACTTGAGCGCAGCCTGACTTGAGCGCAACCTGACTTGAGCGCAGCCTAACCTGAGCACAGCCTGACCTGAGCGCAGCCTGACATGAGCGCAGCCTGACCTGAGCGCAGCCTGACTTGAGCGCAGCCTGACTTGAGCGCAGTCTGATTTTTGTACCCATTTTATATCCTTACGCCTTTTGATGTAAACTCGACATGAACCCGATGTGAGCATGACATTATTTATGAATGTTAATCGGAAAAAGGCTTAGTGATGGAATTGTATGATTAGTGACCCGCCGCGGTGCACTCTTGACAAGTAATTTGACATGATAATTTTTGATGGTGGTCCGTTGTGACGCACCCTTGCCTTGATAAGTAATCTTGATAAGCAACCCAACATGATAACCTTAATACGCTGTTGCGACGGCTAACCTGACATGCTCAGTGGATTCTTGACACCGTAGGTGATTGTATTGAATGTGCTTGTATAAGCAACTAGTCTTGTCTCGCATCATGTCTAGGACATGTATCCCTGGTTACCACGGTCAGGGATTTATACCGAATCTGACTAGGTTAATGACTAGATTGATCAAGTAGAGCATATAGAGAGGTATTCCGGCTACAAGCAATCCCGTTATCTGGGCGCCTTCCTTGATGGACTTGTAGCCTGCCGACGAGTAGGGCATATTTCCAGCTCACTGTTATGTAGGGCACTACATGAAACGATTACTATGCACACTGTCATGTGTTGCATCCAAGTCACCTAACAAGGCATGATGACTCTAAGCTTGAACCTTGCGTCTGGATAACCTGGATAGTCTACAGGGCTTGTGGCCGTAGGCGTACCTCATTGCATCTTGCTAGTAACTAAGCTTGTGATAACCCTAGTTAGTTAAGTATCAAGCCGTACTCTTTGCTTGGCCGTGAATGATGGATGAAGTCCTATCTTGTTTAGTCTTGCCTAGATCCAGTGCATGGATATCTCCGGACATGCTTGTTTAAGCTTTACTTTATCGATAATTGGTTCGAGGCTAAGTTCTGTTCAGGTGAAGGGTTACAACCCCGGTCCTTGTTTGGTTTACGGGTTGTAACTTGGTTACCGGAATAGTCCTTTAGTTATCTTATCGTTTATCATCCTGTTTTCTTTAACTCATGTCTTATGTTATTTTACCTATGATTTATGTGCTGACATGCTGGTTTTAGTTCTTAAGTGAAGCCCCCTTTGTGGCACTTGCTCTTTCTGGGGTCTGACCTAGCTGGTTTTGTATGGCCAGATTTCGGAGCAGCTACCGAGGATCTCCCAACTTTTCTGCCAGATGGTGAACACTAGAAGGAATCCCGACAACGAGTGGGTTTTATTTTGCTCTCCCACTCCCTTGTAAAATATTCTTTTGAGGCGTTTAGCCGCCGAGCAAGTGTTAGCTCGTTTGCAACTTTATTTACTGCCTGCCTACGGGCTGTAGCATGATTGACAAACCCTAGGGTTGATCATGTATGACTTAAACTCTTACTAGTCTTCGTATTTTGTATGACTAGCTTCATGATCATCTGAATATGTAATGTATGGGACGCCTTACTTTGTATGTCTGATGATCTACCATCTTGTTATATCTACTTGTTGCTTGAGATTGAGACACTAGGCTTGTTATTGACCTTAAGAGACTGATGGCTTGTAGTAAACCCTCATGCATCTAGACAGCCGTGACCGTATTACGATGTGAGATTCACTTCAATGTACGTAGCTGGCTGTGTCTGTCCTCCGCTCTCCAGTATTCTGGTTCTGGGGCGTGACACAAAATACCCCTATTCTAGAAAAGTGGTGGTTATAAATCTACCATCCTTAGAAAAATTTCGTCCTTGAAATTTTAGGTGATCATACTCCTTCTAGGTCAAACCCCCAATCAATCAAGGTCAAGAAATAATATGCAATTCATAGTCCTACTGGTCGTGATTTCACAGTCTCGAATAGGGTCACTATACTATCTAGCATATCACAAGAATATCCTGACAGGTACTAATGAAATCATACAACAAGATGGAAAAGGAGGACAGAAAAGACAGACTAAACAAGAGGTCAATAACGAAGCAAGGATAATATCATCAAAGAGGACAGATATGAAATAGATTAATTAGATTTGAATGAGTGTCAGTAGATTCAAATCCATGAAAATTTTCTAGTTGTGATTGAGTATCCTCTCATCTAAAATCTATTGCTTAATTCCTATCGCAGGCTCGTAGCAGTACAACTAAGTCGCTGTACTACCACGATATCGCACTAATGCAAATCTTGAACTACATGGGCCACCACTAAAAATGTGTCACTATCCGCACCCGATGTAAGGATACAAGTGCGTAACAGCGCCCAGCCAATGCCGCAGAATCGACGGTAGAACGCTGTACTATGTCACTATCTAACAACTCACACAAATATATAATATACATGTCACGGGTCTCAACTTCGAATGGAGAACAAGTAAAGATATAGTATAACTCAATCACAGTCTAAGCACGATAAGACAACACAGAAGTCTATAACTAAAAGAATAAACAACAACAAAATATAAACTACTAAATAGTAATATCTTAACAAACTCAAATATAAGTCAATATCAACTTATTACATTCAAGTTCTAAATATGAAATCTAAACAAGTCTACTAGCTAGTCTTCCGATTACTTCTGAGAGTCGGGCCCAAAGTAGCTAAGCCATCTCCTGGTCCATAGTAAGTAGGGCAAGTGTCATCGGGGTAAACATCTGTAATATTTTCAATGTATCCAGTCAGGATTGGAACGAGCACAACTCATCTAGAAATCCTAAATAAATAGCAAAGACTATAAAACAGTTATAGACAGTTATATTGATGAAGCATGGAGGTTTTATACAGGTGATGATATAGAGCAACAGTTAAAGTACAAGAGGAGTAATATAACGAATCAGAAAATCATGGCAATGAAGACTGTAAATAAAACTAGCTGAACTAGAGTATTGATATAAGTCCAGACAGTACAATATAAGTCAAGTGTGATCCGGTGTGAGTCTAGTACAAAATAAATCTAGTACAAGACCGATAAATCCAGGGTGTGCCCAGACAATACTCTAACAGTGTGTTTTAAAATACTGAGTTCGACATGTAAACGACTGTGGATAATACGGTATATCACACACTGATCAGGTGAGAGATGATTATCGTTTCTAGTATAATCCCAAGGAAGGTGGTTCCAGTATGGAAATGTTCACATGTCTTACTCAAATATTTCTCCGCCCATCGAGTACAAGTGAATTCATAACCCGACACGAATATAAGCACAAGTCCCGCCAGAACATGATGATGCCAGTAGGTAATTCCAGTAATAGTGGCCAGACATGTAAAAGGTGAGTGTCGCATGCAATGGATCCAGTAAGATCAATCATTGTTGACAGAGAATCAAATAGAACTAACTAGAACTGAATTACAGTAATCGACAAGTAAATGAAAGAACTATCAGAGAATGTACTCGCCTGATATCCTAAAAGACTAATGAATATCAGATGTCCGAACCAGAGTCACAATGTCCAAAATAGAGCAATATAGGTTACAACATATTTTATATAAGTAAATAAAATTTACTATGCATTCTATATGATTTTAAGTCATTCTAGGTCAAAGTCAATCCTTGGTCAACTCTGGTCAACCATTCGTCCAACTAGGTCAAACCTAAGCCAACTAGTCAATTAGTCTAGGTTTAAGTCAAACTTAAAGTTAATGAGTCATTTTAAGTCCATTTGAGTCAATTCCAGGTTAAGTTTGACCCACAGTTGACTTTGGTCAACTAGTTAGTCAATTCTTGCCTAACTAGGCCTATAAGTCAATTCTGAACTAATTCACTAACCATGGACTAATATCCTATACTAATATCAAATATATTATTCAATTCAATACTATATGTAATATATATACATACACACAAATATACAAAATATATATGTATATATATAAGGAAAGGAAAATGAGAACAAGTGTGTGTGTATACTGTGTTGTGAAAGGGTGTGAAGACCCAACCCAACACACAAAAATCTGAGAATAGAAGAACACACACACACACACACACACATAATATATATATATATATATTTTATATATATATATATATATATATATATATATATATATATATATATATATTTATATATATATATATATATATATATATATATATATATATATATATATATATATATATATATATATATATATATATATATATATATATATATATATATATATATATATATATATATATATATATATATATATATATATATATATATATATATATATTTTTTATATATATATATATATATATATATATATATATATATATATATAAAATATATATATATATATATATATAAAATATATATATATATATATATATATATATATATATATATATAATATATATATATTTGTATATATATAAAAAAAATGTATACATATTAAAAAAAAATAATAAATAAATATATATGTATATATATATATGTAAACTCGATAAGACTAACTAATCCAAATCCCGGTTAGCTGTTAACTCTTAAAACACAAAACTTACCATACCAAAATCTTAGAATAGAAAGCTCCTAAAAACCAAATCCAATTATCAAATTTCAAATTTCAAAACAACAAAACCATACCTCATCCCAACTTACAACCTAAAATCTCAAACACACAACCATACGTCATGCAAACTGGGAACAAGAAAGGGGGTATGTGTGTGACATGCTCGTGTTCATACCGAGCGAAAACTGTGTCGAAGTTGTGTCCAAACAGTGCGTATCCGAAAATATTGTCGTGCACGTGTGTACGGGGTGTGTCGAGCAACGTAGGGCCTCATGCTCGTGTCAGAAGGTAGGTAGGGTATTAGGGTATATGTCACAAGTCATGTATCATGTCCACGAGTCGCCGTGTCCACGCACGAACTCCGTGTCAGGGGAGGCTGCACACGCGTGTGTGTGCTGTCTCATACACGTGTGTCGGCCCAATAGGACACGACACACACGACCACAAGTCTCGTGGTCAGGGCTGTGGGTAGCATAGGTATAGGGCTAGGTATAGGACACCCTATTTTTAGTCCTCGTGTCCGTTCTACAAATGCGTGTCAGGGCAGATTTTTCGCACGTGCACAGCAGCCCGAAATCCATGTGATTACGATATCTTCCAAACCACTTGGCCAAATCATCCCAAATTTTGGGAGCATATTTTTAGACATAGCCCCCACACGCCCACCAATTTTGGTGTCAAATGGTGTCCTGTCCATCGAGTTATCGCACTCGAGATGCTGGATTGTGCACGGGACATTACCCGGGGGTGCTACGTCCCCGTGTCCGATTTGGACACGAAAACAGTGTCAAAATAAAACCAAAAATGTGTTTTGGAATCCCCTCATATAGGGCTACAAGTATATGAAATTAGTATTGAAAAATAACAACTTTTAATTCTTAGAGATATTTTATCGAACACATGTTATAATATACCGACACGCCTCCGATACATATATCAAACGGACACGAAATCTTACCAAACTACATCTACAGGTCTAGGGTACCTAGATGCATGCTTCTATGAAGAGAAATTAGAATTTAAGAGTTTAGAAGCATTTACCTATTGAGAGTTGGAATCTCAATGCAAAAGTCTCCAAAATGTCTCGACACCCAAAATCCTACGGTCAAACGCCTCCAATTCTTTGGTAGCAAGCCTCCAGCAACTTCCTCTCGTCCCAAGGATCACAATGTAGTTCATTTGGATAGACTATTTTGAGAAAAGTAAAAAACTAGGATTTGTAAATGAGGCTTGGTGGCTAACATATGAATATAAAGAGAGAGGGGAGGCTGTTGGCCGGCCACATGTTGGTAGGGTTAGGGTTTAGGTATGGGCCAACAACTTAACTCAAAGTTATTTTAAAGCCTTTTTGCAAAAAGCCAAAATAACTAAAATCCTAAAATGAATTTCAAAAGTTTCCTAAATAGGACTAGAACTTAAAATACAAATCTAAATTGATAATTAAGTTTCTAAAGTCATGGTTAGTCTCTACTCATGGTTAGCTAAGGTCAAACCAAGAACACTAAACAAAAGTACCAACTAAAATATTATAAAATAATCAAAAATTCAAAAATCACACAATTACCAAAATACTTCTATTCTAGAAAAGTAGTGGTTACACGCACTTTGCACTTAACACGTCAGCATTGTCGCTAGGTTCATATTGTGCTTTAGTTGCACTCGTTGTGTGAGCCTTTGCGATACCCATCGTGCGTCCATTTGCACGGCCAGTTCGTACTGCCTTTCACGTGCCAGTTCGTGCGACTAGTTGGTGCGTAGTGCTTGTAGCGCGTACTGTGCGTGTTGTGCACGGGTGCACGAGTGAGTGAGTGCGTGTGGGCGCAGTTGGCGCAGAGTGCGCGATTGCGCACGGGCGCAGATAGTGCAGTTGGTGCAAATTGCTGTAGCGCGCACGCAATCGTGTATGTTCACGATATGAACAGTTACGAAATGGTTCTTCCTTTCTTGGCACGCGTTTCGAATGTTTCGTATACTGGACGGTTACTAGACTAATACTATACATGTTTCTCTCGTCTCTCCCATTCAGTTCAGTTCATTCAACAAGTTTTCCATACGAAATTCAGAGGGTAGAGAGGAGAGAAACAAAGAGAAGCGCATGCCATTCTATCCATCCGAGGAGTCAGAAGAGTATTCGATAGAGTATTCCAAAAGTTTATCTTCGAACTTGCTAGTTCCTGGAAGCTATTCGTGTAGGACGAGTCTAGCTTTGAGCGCCGGTGATCAGTCACCCCAGCAGACCGTTCTTCTTCTCATCTCAACTTATGTTCATTTCTTCTTCTGTTTATCCATTTATATCTTATTTTGAATGAGATCATATCTGATCTAATCAGAAAACATACTGTGGAGTTTCATCGATGCTGCTACGAAATCATTTTGCCTTCCATGAAGTGTTATATTTGATTTCGTCTTTCCGAATCCTTCGAGATCTCTGTTTTGTACTTTTCTCAAAGTATTGCCAAATCCATTTTTTATCGTAAAATCAACTCCCGGGGATAACGTATTATTAGTCTATCAGTACTATAACAACAACAACTGATACCATACTTTATTTCTGTTATCAGGCTTCTGTCAACGAACATTATGGAGGGAAGTTGCAGCTTGCCTGTTATGTAGCAAAGATTCATACTTGGAAAGCCACTGTATTTATAATTTTGCCCTTCTGTTCTGAGCAAAGATTGCATGGATCTTAGTGTTGATACAATTTGTCGTGTTTTTTATTAATATACGTTAGTCATGTTGTTTTTATTTTACAGAATTATGTTACATCTATACAAGTATACAACAATTTGAAAGGAACTCAAACTGCTCATATAAATAGAATGAAATCTTACCCTGATCATAAAATGGCCCCACCAAGAAACAACCTTTGTAAGCTATCATTGATCATCAGTGTTTTGTTTGGTACAAGAATGCTCTCCACTCCATCGACTGTGTCCAGATATATATATATATATATATATATATATATATATATATATATATATATATATATATATATATATATATATATATATATATATATATTTGTTTTTTGTTTTTGACAGAACACTCCATTTTATTCCAGTAAGGCTCAAAATGCCGAAGCCTGTACAAATATACCCCTAGGCACAAAATGCCGACGCCTATACAAGTATACCAGCAAAACCTGAAAACCGAAGATTATGAGAGAAAAGAAACCCAAAAACTATGCTGCCCGTGAGAACAGCAGGATCTGATCTTCTGGCACTGCCTGGTGACCTCCCTGATGATCTGGTCGGTATTGTACTGATAGCCCTCATATCTCGCTTTGTTGCGATTCTTCCAAATTACCCAAATGGCTGCAGCCGCTACAATTTGGTGGCCGTAGGACGCAGTAGCCCAGTCAGCCAGGAGGTTGTGAATGCACCCAACACCCTGCGCCCTTCTGCACCTTTGAGATAATATTCTCCAGACCCTGGCAGGTAATTCCCCTTGACAAAATATATGGTCGACGGTTTCCGTATGACGTTCTGAGCAGTAGTTGCAAGTAGATGCCAAGCTGAATCTAATGGTGTGCAGAATATTGTCGGTGGGTAACCTCTTCCGAGCTGCTCTCCAAATAAGGATAGACTACTTCTTTGGAATGCATGTCTGCTAGAAAATTACGTTGATCTAAGATGGCGCCCCGTGCCCACGGGCCAGTTGCCTGGCCGATCGTACCAAAAATTCGCCTGAGGGTTCGGCCGACCAACGCAGCTCGTCCGCTTTATTACCAATCTTCAGGCCACGTTGACGGGTGCAATCTTCTGCCTCATAACCGGCCTAATTATGTATCCTTCCCCAATCCCAGTCGTTCCCAGCTGGATCCCACGTATCCCTGATCCTGGTGATCCCACGATCCGCGGTACGGTTAAAGAGCAAGGTATCTCCAGCCCAACGTTCAAGGAAGAGCAAAGAATCGCCTTCGCCCAATTGAAGTCGAATCACCGGTTCGGCCATGGTGCGTCGGATAAGGATGCGCCTTTATGCTGCGGATGACCTACTGTTGGGGACTGCCTGGGATGGGTGAGTATGCTTGAAGTATCTGGCCTTCATAAATCTAGCCCAAACATTTATGAAGTCCCAGCTAGCCCAATGATGCTTAATGTTCCCGCCGCTATGCCCCCAAAAGAAGTTGCACAAGAGGCTTTCAATCAAACGAATCACCTTCTTAGGGGGAGCACGCTGCTAGGGTATATATAGGAATGGAAGTGAGCACGTGATTGATGAGGATCATCTTTCCGCCCGAAGAAAGGGTAGCATTGTGCCATCCTTCCAGCTTTCTTCTAATTTTGTTAATTAGCCCATCAAAGATGCCGATGTTAGATCTACCATACACCAGTGGGCATCCGAGGTAAAAGAAAGAAGGGTGCTCAATGGTGAAAGAGGTGATGTTGGAGATGTTAGCCGCGCTATCTCTTCCCATGTTGTGATGCGCGTAAATGACACTCTTAGCGGAGTTGACCTTCTGACCAGAGCTAGCTGCATATCTCTGAAGGGTGTTGTGTACTACCTCCACCTACCCGACATCCCCAGAGGAGAAGATGAGGATGTCGTCAGCATAAGCTAGGTGGGTAATGATCGGACAACCGCTGGCGGTATGGAAGTGTTGGAAGTTCGTAGTTCCCACCATCTTGTTCAGATTTCTTCTCAACGCATCCACCATGATGATGAAGATAGTAGAGGATAAGGGATCTCCTTGCCTGACGCCCTGGCTTGATTTGAAGAAGCCGTCGGCTTGGCCATTGATGACAGTGGAGAACCACGAGTTACTGATCGATCTCCACACAATATTAGTCCAAGTCTCCGAGAAGCCAAATGTCCTGAAAATCCAAATCATGAATTGTCAGTCAAGCCTGTCATAAGCTTTCTCTATGTCCAGTTTGATCACTATGTTGCCACGTGTCACGACCCGCACCCAAGAGTAAGGGCACGAGACGTGAATACGTCCAGCCTATGCCGCAGTGTTGGCGGTAGAACGCTGTCCTAGGTCACAACATCTAGCAATGTAAATATCTAAACAGTTTATACTCCCCGAATGGGGGTGACATAGCAATAGAAACTCAATCACAACTAAGGAAGATATAGCACGAATGAATAGAACTCAAGGAAATGAAATAGATAAAACCATAGTCTAAGATAATCCCAGCAGTACAAGTCTCAGATAAAAGAATATATACAAAACTGATCTCCAGAATAAGAGTCTAACTAAACAAGTCTCCAGACTACAAAAGATAATAAACTATCTAAACTAGTCTAAACAGTCGGGGGAAGGTCCTCAGCTACTGCTGGATCCTCCAGAGGGTCCAGCTCACAGGTGTCATCAAGGGCTGCCCCGTAATAGGTGTCCAGGCAAGCCTCCTCCTCATCCTCTGTAATATTTTCAACAGGTCCAGTCAGGACAGGAGCGAGCACAGTACATCTCAACAATTCATAGCAGGTTAGAAAATATAAACATGCAGTAAAGTAAGATACAAGTACTGAAAGAAATACTGTATGTAAACAGGAAGAGAACTGTAATGTAAATATCTACTATACATAGAGACTAGCAGTGACTAGTGAATCAGAGTACGAGATAGCACATGTGAACATGACAGATTTGCACAGGATGTCGAGGTTGTACAGGAAACTACACTACAATGGAAATGTTCACACGACTACTAGCACTCCCCCGTATCCCCAATCAATACACAAGGATCTAAACAGGTTATGTTATTGCACAGGATATCACATGGGGGCCCATATAGGGTGCACATGATAGTATACATGGGGGCTCCGTGAATATGAGAGTACAAGATTCACAGGAGTGCACATGTAATGAAAGCACAGGAGTACACAATGTAAGTGAAACGCACAAGCACAATGTACCCGATGCTCCCGAGGGGGATAACATCGCATGTAGAGATCCATATAGTACCAATCCGTGTGACCAACGTGACAGTACAAGTAAAGTAATCTACTGCAGGTAATAATTCTAAGCAGGATATGAAATGATCAGAGAATGTACTCGCCTATAACTGAGTGTCCGGTATGAAACGTACTGTCCAAGGAGTGGTGTCTGGCTCCTAATCAGAACAGCACAAGTCACAACAAGTCCAGAATATCAAAATGGAGTCCTACTATGCATTCTATATGATTCTAAGTCAATCTAGACCAAAGTCAACTCTTGGTCAACTCTGGTCAACCCTAGAGTCAAACTAGGTCAACCTAATCAAACTTGAGTCAAACTAATCTATTCTAAGTCTACAGGGCTACACAAGTCTATTTGGCTAACACACACATTCAAGTATCCAATACCTAACACATACACAAGATATATAGATACAATATAAACTAACACTAAACATTATTGGTTAACCCCATTGCATACACACATTGATATATTCCCACACATATATATCTACACTACACATATACACATAGGCATATGATATTCACATAAAAACTTATGAGGAGAAAGCATGTGTGAGTGTGAACTGGACAATGCCAGAGTGTGTCAATGAACTGTTATAAGGTGATGTGTGTGCACTTGTGTGCTCAGGAAAATGCTAACAGTGAAGTGAAGGGCAGCAAAAGAAAGCACAGAACATGAGGTGATGTAAAACAGTGACAATTAGTGTCTTGTGTGTGTGTGTGTGACAAAGTTACAGGCCATCCAAACAGTGTGCAGGGAAACAAGTATGCAGGAAATAAATTTGGAAATCCAAAACAGTGAAGCGGTGGCTATGCTCAGGAATTTCCATAACAGTGTTTAGCATATGATCTAGATAATGTACAGGAAACAATGTATAGTACCAGAGTGGCCTGTGTTCAAGAAGTTAGTGTGAAGTGTGTCACAGGAAAATAGTGAAATGTGTCAATGTACACAGCAGGAATTTACTTGGTGAAGAAATATATAAACTAGGGTGTGTGGTGAGCTATCAAGTATAACTAAATGTCAAGAATGTGTATGCCAACATGTACAGGAAAACAGGAAAGAAGAATGTGTAAACCAATCCTCAGGTTTAAAATCAAGGACTGAAACTTAACTCATTTGAAGAACAACCCAACATTTCATATGGCACAAAATCAAGAGGAATACTGGAATGAAGGTTGACAGTAATGAATAATGAAGAACTTCACATGGCAATCATCTCAGATACTTAGTTAAGATAAAAAACAATTTGAAGAATTATCAACAGTGACTAATAGATTCAGTTCCTTAATGAACATTCCATGGATAACTCAAAACAGTTCATGATGCATACCCTATTTTCAGTTCATTAATTTAACACCAAGTGTGACCATGGCAGGACAAGAGTAGGAAGAATAAAATTTGGTCCTACCCAGTAATTAACATATCAAAGCAGGGTTAACAATCATTTGCAATATGGTTTAACTGGAAAATGACAGGGGATGTTAAGTATCAGAACATTATTCAACAATGTGAAATTAATTGCAACTAAGGAATCATGAACCAAAAGATTAGAATTAATGCAACACCCCTCGTGCACAACCCCACATGCCATTTCGTGTCACCCACAAGCCGACACGGCGTGTCCACAGCACAAAGCATAAAGAGAAACACATACAGTGCACTAACAGTGCACTGTCTCGTGCACAAGTGTACTTGTGTCGTGTGCACGACACAAGACACGAATGGTCTTCGTGGTGACACACACATGGGTAGCCCACCTATATGGCTACCCCATGGGCCCACTGCCCAGTGTCCACGAAGTGTCTAGGTTGGACACGAGATCCGTGTCAGTGAGGAAAACTCACAGTGCACAGACTGGGCATTTCCCGTGCACACGAGTTTTCATGCTCGACACGACACTAACCGACACAAGGCTTGGGGTGTGTCATGACAGACACCTCCCCTTGCTTTGTGTCAAGTTTTGTGTCAAAAAGCCACGTGTCGTGTCCGCTACAGACCCCGTGTAGCAGGGGATGCCTGTAGCAGCATGCGGTCGTGTGCACGAGCGTGTCCACAGCAGGAAAACGACACAGGACGACACTAAAACTAGGATACAAGGACACGAACCACTAGGCTAGACCTAAATACTATTTCCTATTCAAAGGGAATGGTTTAAAATGGTCGACTTGCCCTCTGTGGCATTAGATCGAACACTCTGTCCAGGACACTGATACGTGTCCAGAATGGACACGAATCATTCGATACTGGACACGAATCATTCCTGACCTTAGGAGGATCACTTAGGGTTCCTATTCATGAAGACTACAGAAGATTTAATGGAGAAAAGGGAGATATACCTCTATGGGAAGATCAATGAAAATAAACCTCTTGTGAGTTCCTCACTTGGTATCCCAAATTCTCCAAATTAACTCCAAACTGAACCAAACATTCACAACAGCAAGAAAATCATCATTAGGAACTGTTGCAACAAGTTTGAGGAATTTAGGACCTATATTGGAATTATAATGGATTTTTCTATGCAAGAACTCACCTCTATCCAACCTTGAGCTATTCTTCTAAGGAGGGAGGCTAGCCCTAAAAACTATGAGAATATTTATAATGGGGGGGGGGAATCCCTAGGTTCAGTTAGGGATGGCTGACCACTTGACTTTGGGTTAGGGTTGAGCTAGGTTTGAGTCCAATCTAGCTAAGTCACATAATGACTTGTGAAACCACAAGACATTCACCAAATCAAATAATTTCTAAATTTCTAATTCTAGTTCTATGAATCACTAACCACTAACTTGAGTCACACTAGGTTAGACTAGGGTCACTTGACCTAACCAAGCCCAACTAACCATGGTTAGTTCTTAGGTTGGTCTACATGAGTCAAAACTGGCCAAAAATCAAACTAGTCCAAATAAATTCCAAAATAATTTCTAAAAATTCCCATAATTTCTTATTAATACTAATAAATTTTTATTTACCCCAAAAATGACAAAAATACCCTCACACTAGAAATGTGGTAGTGACAAATCTACCCTCCTTAAAAGAATTTCGTCCTCGAAATTGAAAGGCGAAATGCAACTGATGAGAAGGATAGAAAGTATACCTCACGGTCCAAAAAGATAAGGGTACCGCTCGCGCATCTCATCCTCCCGCTCCCAGGTAGACTCTCCTGGAGAATGATGCCTCCATGCGACGCGTACCAAGGGTATCACCTGGTTCTGAACCTTCTTCCGTCGATCCAGAATCTCCACAGGCTGCTCTGGATAGTTGAGAGAAGGACCCACCTCAATCTCCGAATGGTCGAGCACATGGCTAGGGTCAGCCACGTACCGTCTCAACTGTGATACATGAAATACGTTGTGGACCCCCACAAGTGCAGGCGGCAAGTCTAGCCTGTAAGCCACGTCACCGACTCTTCCGCTGATAACGAAAGGGCCGATAAAGCGCGGGCTAAGCTTTCCGCCTCCACCAAAACGTATCGTACCACGAGTCGGAGATATCCTCAAGAAAACCTGATCTCCGACCTAAACACAAGCAAGGTCTCAATTAATAATAAATAACAAACATGATCAAAATCACAAACAACAACCTAAATCTAATCCTACTCTAATCTGTACCTCAAACTCCAAGGGTCTCCGGTGGCTATCGGCCCATTGCCGATGTCTGTCCTGCGCCACGCGAAGTCTGTCCCTGATGAGCTTCACCTTCTCGGCCGCATCCACAATCATCTCTGGCCCCAGCAAAGCTCGCTCACCAACATCATCCCAGGATAAGGGTGTACGGCACCTACGCCCGTACAGAGCCTCGAAAAGTGACATCTCGATGCTGGCCTGGAAACTATTGTTATAGGCAAACTTCACCAAATGAAGATGATCCTCCCAGGAACCTCCAAAGTCCAGGATGCACGTCCGCAGCATATCCTCGAGAGTCTGAATAGTCCGCTCTGACTGTCCGTCCGTCTGGGGGTGGTATGCAGTACTAAACTTGAGCTGAGTGCCCAAGCTGGTTTGCAGACTCCTCAGAAATGGGAAGTAAAACGGCTATCCCGATCTGAGACGATGCTGACCGGAACTCCGTGGATCCTGACTATCTGCCGTATATACATCTCCGCCAGTCTCTCTGTAGACGTACCCACCTTGAATGGCAAAAAGTGGGCCGATTTGGTCAACCTGTCCACGATGACCCAAATCGCGTCTTTCCCTCCTGGAGTACGCGGCAATTCTGATACGAAGTCCATCGTGATATGCTCCCATTTCCACTCGGGAATGGGCAGCGGCTGCAACAATCCACCGGGCCTCTGTCTCTCTGCCTTGACCTGCTGACAGACCAAGCACCTTGCTACGAAGTGGGACACCTTCCGCTTCATTCCTGACCACCATACATGCTCCCGCAGATCTCGGTACATCTTGTTGGCACCCGGGTGTATAGAGTACTGGGATCTGTGGGCCTCCTGCAAAATCTGCTCTCTGAGCTCCCCGCTAGGCACACATAGCCTGGCACCGTGCCTCAGGGCACCATCCTCTGCAAGTGAGAACTCAGGATCCCCCACTCCAATACTGATCTGCTCCCTGATACTCTGAAAAGCCACATCCTGAAACTGAGCCGCCTTGATCTTATCCATCAAGTCTGACTGAATCTGCATCCCCCATAGCTGTATCTGTACTCCAGGCACGATCACCTCGATCCCAAGGCTCTCCAAGTCGGCAAGTAAATGCTGATCCATGGTCAAACACATGGCTGTCGGATACCTGCTCAAGGCATCGGCAACCACGTTGGCCTTCCCTGGGTGGTACTTAAGTAGGATGTCAAAATCCTTCATCAACTCCAGCCATCTGCGCTGTCTCATGTTCAACTCCTTCTGAGTGAACACATACTTTAGGCTCTTGTGATCTGTGAAGATCTCCACCCTCTCACCATACAGATAATGCTTCCACAGCTTCAAAGCAAAAATCACTGCTGCTAGCTCCAGGTCGTGGGTAGGGTAATTCTTCTCATGGGGACGTAACTGCCTGGAAGCATAGGCAATTACCTTCCCGTGCTGCTGTAACACACAACCCAGCCCCTTCCCTGAAGCATCACTATAAATAGTGAATCCACCTGATCCTGAAGGCAACGTCAGAATCGGAGCTGTCGTCAGCCGCTTCTTCAACTCATCAAAAGCTGCCTGACACTCCTCTGACCATACATACTCAGCATCCTTCCGGGTCAACCGTGTCAACGGCTCTGCAACCCGGGAGAAATCCTGCACAAATCTCCGGTAATATCCTGCCAGCCCTAGGAAGCTCCTGATTTCTGCAACTGAAGTCGGCGCTGCCCATGCCTCGACTGCTACAATCTTCTTGGGGTCAACTGAGATACCATCTCCAGTCACCACGTGCCCCAAGAAATCTACCCGGTCCAAGAAAAACTCACACTTGGAAAGTTTTCCATAAAGCTGCTCCTTCCTGAGAATCTCCAGCACTATCCGCAGATGCTCCTCGTGCTCCTCTTCAGTTTTGGAGTAGATCAAGATATCATCAATAAACACTACTACAAACTGATCCAAATACTGATGGAACACCTTGTTCATAAGGTTCATAAACACAGCTGGTGCGTTGGT
Source organism: Iris pallida (assembly GCA_029216955.1). Taxonomy (NCBI): domain Eukaryota; kingdom Viridiplantae; phylum Streptophyta; class Magnoliopsida; order Asparagales; family Iridaceae; genus Iris; species Iris pallida. Next base: position 12,814,303 of record JANAVB010006800.1, on the reverse strand, counting down.
TAGCCCAAATGGCATAACCAAAAACTCGAACTGCCCATACCGCGTCCTGAAAGCGGTCTTGGGAATATCCTCCCCCTTCACCTTCACCTTCACCTGGTGATATCTCGACCTCAGATCAATCTTGGAAAATATCCGAGCTCCGCTCAACTGGTCAAATAGATCGTCGATCTGCGGCAGTGGGTATTTGTTCTTGATCGTGAGGTTGTTGAGTGCCCTGTAGTCAATACACATGCGTACTGACCCATCCTTCTTTGGCACAAACAACACTGGTGCACCCCATGGCGACGAACTCGAGCGGATGAAGCCCTTGTCCTGTAGCTCATCCACCTGCTTCTTCAGCTCCACCAGCTCGCTGTTGTTCACCCGATAGACATGCTGAGAAATGGGCTCCGCTCCTGGAACCAAGTCTATCGAGAACTCTATGTCCCTGTCTGGTGGCAGTCCTGGCAACTCCTCCGGGAAAACATCCATGTACTCTGCTATCAAGGGGTATGGAATCGTCTGCTCCTCGACCGAGACTCCACAGAAGACTCCGCTGCTCTGCTCTGCCTGACGTCTGGAATACTCGAACTCTGGCTCCCCCGGCGCTCTGAACAGAACTCTTCCCCCTCTGCAATCGATGCTGGCATGGTGCCTGCTTAACCAATCCATGCCTAGTACTATATCGTAGTTCGACAATGGCATTACGAGCAGGCTCACCTCCAACTCACGGCCTCCCAAAACTACTCTCCGACCCTTACAAACATCACTCACGAGGATAATACTACCCCCGGTCGTGATCTTGTAAGTCCTAGGCAACGATTCATCTATGATACCGTGTCTAATCATAAAAGATACTGAAATGAAGCTATGCGATGTACCAGAATCAAACCATGCAAATGCTGGATTGGAGTCGAGAAGAATCGAACCTGCAATCAGCTCTCCAGTCACCTCTGCATCTCCAGCTGCCATGGCGAAAGCTCGCCCCTGCTGGCCTCCCCTGGCCTGCTGCTGGTGTTGGACGAACCTCTGCTGCTGCGTCTGCAGGGCTGGTCCCCGCTGCTGACCTGCTGGAGCTCTGGCTCCACCTCCCTGAGCTGTTCGTCCCACAGACCTAGGACAATCCCTCATCTGGTGATCTGCTGCTCCGCAGAAAAGACACTTCTCGAGCCTCTTCCTGCACTCATTCCATCCATGCCCTAGCTTCTTGCAGAAGGTGCAACTGACTGTCTGCCTGGGTGCCTGATGCTGCTGCTGAGTCGGCCTCTGCTGAATCGGCTGCGGCTGAAACTGCCTGGGCTGCTGGTGCTGAAAATGAGGCCTCTTGGCCTGGCCCCCGCTGCTGCTGCTGCCCCCAGCTGGGTCTCTCCCTCTCTTGAGCCTAAGCTCAAGATCATCCTCTGCTAGCAGCGCGCCCGTCAAGATCTCCTCAAATGTAGCATCTCGGTTCCCCTTGGTCAGGGACTTTACCTCCTTGACTAGACCCTTTCGGAACCTCTGGGCCTTCGCCGTCTCGCTCAGACCCTCAACAAACCTGCCGAGACGACCAAACTCTCCCACATACTCCTCAACTGAGAGGCTCCCCTGGACCAAGCTCTCAAACTGCGTCTCCAAGGCTCTGACTGCTGAATCCGGGAAGAACTTCTTCTTGAAGAAGCCCCGGAACTGCTCCCAAGTCTGCCCTGGTACTCCCACCCTGGGGTCCGACTGATACCAGGTGCGAGCAAGATCTCGCATCCGGCTAGCTGCCGCCTCGATCTGAAGGTCTGTCGGAATCCTGGCCAAGCGGAAGATCTCCTCCATATGCTCGAGCCACTCGTCGGCATATAGGATCCCCTCTGTCCCCATGAAGTCTCTGGGGCTCATCTTCTGAAACTGCTCGATCCCTGGTATCCTCTGCTGCTGCACCACCGGTCGAGCTGCGGCTGTCGTGACAGCCAACTCCATGCCTCTATCCTGCCGAGCCTGCTGTCGGTCCATGAACTGCTGAAAATATGCGAATATCTGAGCTGCGTCCACATGTCCTGGAGGTGGTGGTGGCTGGAAAGGATCCTCTGGATAGACCGGGTCCTGCCTCCCAGTCGGTGGATGCATGTCCCCTGCTGCGGCTGCCGAAGTCTCAACACGAGCTGAGGTGACAAGAGCTGCAGTCCCCTGGCCTCGCCGTGCTGGCTGAGAGGTAGCAGTCCCCTCTATAGCATCATCATGGACGGCACGCTGCGAACGAGTCTCTACCATCCTGAAGATAGACAAACAAGAGTATCAACTTCTGAGAAAGAAACGAAATAACAAAGGCGGACAATTATAATTCAAAGGATCAGCAGACAAAAGGATTTAGATGGCAATAAAAGAAGATTTCCTAAAGTGAATGAGTATCTTAAAATTTATATCCTATATCCTATAGCAGGCTGCAGCGATACTCTAGTTCGAGTACCACTACACTTCTAGTCGACCTGCATGGGCCACCAATAAAAACGTGTCACGACCCGCACCCTAGAGTAAGGGCACGAGACGTGAATACGTCCAGCCTACGCCGCAGTGTCGGCGGTAGAATGCTGTCCTAGGTCACAACATCTAGCAATGTAAATATCTAAACAGTTTATACTCCCCGAATGGGGGTGACATAGCAATAGAAACTCAATCACAACTAAGGAAGATATAGCACGAATGAATAGAACTCAAGGAAATGAAATAGATAAAACCATAGTCTAAGATAATCCCAGCAGTACAAGTCTCAGATAAAAGAATATATACAAAACTGATCTCCAGAATAAGAGTCTAACTAAACAAGTCTCCAGACTACAAAAGATAATAAACTATCTAAACTAGTCTAAACAGTCGGGGGAAGGTCCTCAGCTACTGCTGGATCCTCCAGAGGGTCCAGCTCACAGGTGTCATCAAGGGCTGCCCCGTAATAGGTGTCCAGGCAAGCCTCATCCTCGTCCTCTGTAATATTTTCAACAGGTCCAGTCAGGACAGGAGCGAGCACAATACATCTCAACAATTCATAGCAGGTTAGAAAATATAAACATGCAGTAAAGTAAGATACAAGTACTGAAAGAAATGTTGTATGTAAACAGGGAGAGAACTGTAATATAAATATCTACTATACATAGAGACTAACAGTGACTAGTGAATCAGAGTACGAGATAGCACATGTGAACAGGACAGATTTGCACAGGATGTCGAGGTTGCACAGGAAACTACACTACAATGGAAATGTTCACGCGACTACTAGCACTCCCCCGTATCCCTAATCAATACACAAGGATCTAAACAGGTTATGTTATTGCACAGGATATCACATGGGGGCCCATATAGGGTGTACATGATAGTATACATGGGGGCTCCGTGAACATGAGAGTACAAGATTCACAGGAGTGCACATGTAATGAAAGCACAGGAGTACACGATGTAAGTGAAACGCACAAGCACAATGTACTCGATGCTCCCGAGGGGGATAACATCGCATGTAGAGATCCATATAGTACCAATCAGTGTGACCAACGTGACAGTACAAGTAAAGTAATCTACTGCAGGTAATAATTCTAAGCAGGATATAAAATGATCAGAGAATGTACTCGCCTGTAACTGAGTGTCCGGTATGAAACGTACTGTCCAAGGAGTGGTGTCTGGCTCCTAATCAGAACAGCACAAGTCACAACAAGTCCAGAATATCAAAATGGAGTCCTACTATGCATTCTATATGATTCTAAGTCAATCTAGACCAAAGTCAACTTTTGGTCAACTCTGGTCAACCCTAGAGTCAAACTAGGTCAACCTAATCAAACTTGAGTCAAACTAATCTATTCTAAGTCTACAGGGCTACACAAGTCTATTTGGCTAACACACACATTCAAGTATCCAATACCTAACACATACACAAGATATATAGATACAATATAAACTAACACTAAACATTATTTGTTAACCCCATTGCATACACACATTGATATATTCCCACACATATATATCTACACTACACATATACACATAGGCATATGATATTCACATGAAAACTTATGAGGAAAAAGCATGTGTGAGTGTGAACTAGACAATGCCAGAGTGTGTCAATGAACTGTTATAAGGTGATGTGTGTGCACTTGTGTGCTCAGGAAAATGCTAACAGTGAAGTGAAGGACAGCAAAAGAAAGCACAGAACATGAGGTGATGTAAAACAGTGACAATTAGTGTCTTGTGTGTGTGTGTGACAAAGTTGCAGGCCATCCAAACAGTGTGCAGGGAAACAAGTATGCAGGAAATAAATTTGGAAATCCAAAACAGTGAAGCGGTGGCTGTGTTCAGGAATTTCCATAACAGTGTTTAGCATATGATCGAGATAATGTACAGGAAACAATGTATAGTACCAGAGTGGCCTGTGTTCAAGAAGTTAGTGTGAAGTGTGTCACAGGAAAATAGTGAAATGTGTCAATGTACACAGCAAGAATTTACTTGGTGAAGAAACATGTAAACTAGGGTGTGTGGTGAGCTATCAAGTATAACTAAATGTCAAGAATGTGTATGCCAACATGTACAGGAAAATAGGAAAGAAGAATGTGTAAACCAATCCTCAAGTTTAAAATCAAGGACTGAAACTTAACTCATTTGAAGAACAACCCAACAGTTCATATGGCACAAAATCAAGAGGAATACTGGAATGAAGGTTGACAGTAATGAATAATGAAGAACTTCACATGGCAATCATCTCAGATACTTAGTTAAGATAAAAAACAATTTGAAGAATTATCAACAGTGACTAATAGATTCAGTTCCTTAATGAATATTCCATGGATAACTCAAAATAGTTCATGATGCATACCCTATTTTCAGTTCATTAATTTAACACCAAGTGTGACCATGGCAGGACAAGAGTAGGAAGAATGAAATTTGGTCCTACCCAGTAATTAACATATCAAAGCAGGGTTAACAATCATTTACAATGTGGTTTAACTGGAAAATGACAGGGGATGTTAAGTATCAGAACATTATTCAACAATGTGAAATTAATTGCAACTAAGGAATCATGAACCAAAAGATTGGAATTAATGCAACACCCCTCGTGCACAACCCCACATGCCATTTCGTGTCACCCACAAGCCGACACGGCGTGTCCACAGCACAAAGCATAAAGAGAAACACATACAGTACACTAACAGTGCACTGTCTCGTGCACAAGTGTACTTGTGTCGTGTGTACGACACAAGACACGAATGGTCTTCGTGGTGACACACACATGGGTAGCCCACCTATAGGGCTACCCCATGGGCCCACTGCCCAGTGTCCATGAAGTGTCTAGGTTGGACACGAGATCCGTGTCAGTGAGGAAAACTCACAGTGCACAGACTGGGCATTTCTCGTGCACACGAGTTTTCATGCTCGACACGACACTAACCGACACAAGGCTTGGGGTGTGTCATGACAGACACCGCCCCTTGCTTCGTGTCAAGTTTCGTGTCAAAAAGCCACGTGTCGTGTCCGCTACAGACCCCGTGTAGCAGGGGATGCCTGTAGCAACGTACGGCCGTGTGCACGCGCGTGTCCACAGCAGAAAAATAACACAGGACGACACTAAAACTAGGATACAAGGACACGAACCACTAGGCTAGACCTAAATACTATTTCCTATTCAAAGGGAATGGTTTAAAATGGTCGACTTGCCCTCTGTGGCATTAGATCGAACACTCTGTCCAGGACACTGATACGTGTCCAGAATGGACACGAATCATTCGATACTGGACACGAATCATTCCTGACCTTAGGAGGATCACTTAGGGTTCCTATTCATGAAGACTACAGAAGATTTAATGGAGAAAAGGGAGATATACCTCTATGGGAAGATCAATGAAAATAAACCTCTTGTGAGCTCCTCACTTGGTATCCCAAATCCTCCAAATTAACTCCAAACTGAACCAAACATTCACAACAGCAAGAAAATCATCATTAGGAACTGTTGCAACAAGTTTGAGGAATTTAGGACCTATATTGGAATTATAATGGATTTTTCTATGCAAGAACTCACCTCTTTCCAACCTTGAGCTATTCTTCTAAGGAGGGAGGCTAGCCCTAAAAACTAGGAGGATATTTATAATGGGGGGGAGAATCCCTAGGTTCAGTTAGGGATGGCTGACCACTTGACTTTGGGTTAGGGTTGAGCTAGGTTTGAGTCCAATCTAGCTAAGTCACATTATGACTTGTGAAACCACAAGCCATTCACCAAATCAAATGATTTCTAAATTTCTAATTCTAGTTCTATGAATCACTAACCACTAACTTGAGTCACACTAGGTTAGACTAGGGTCACTTGACCTGACCAAGCCCAACTAACCATGGTTAGTTCCTAGGTTGGTCTACATGAGTCAAAACTGGCCAAAAATCAAACTAGTCCAAATAAATTCCAAAATAATTTCTAAAAATTCCCATAATTTCTAATTATTACTAATAAATTGTTATTTACCCCAAAAATGACAAAAATACCCTCACACTAGAAATGTGGTAGTGACACCACCTCTAGCTGGATATTTCATGCAGGTGATAAGCTCTTGAACTAGCATAATATTATCTTGGATGTTTCTACCTCGGACAAATCCACTTTGCTCCTCCGAGATGATCTTAGGGAGAAGGCTGGACATACAGGAAGCAATGATCTTGGAGATGATCTTATTTGTGAAGTTACACAGGCTGATGGGACGAAAGTCACGAAAGGTTTTCGGGTTGTCTTTTTTGGGGATGAGGATCAGATTGGCGGCAGATATAGCCCTTGGGTTGGTCACTCCCTGAAAGAAAGCAATGACCGCTTCATGGATGTCCTCCTTGATGATGTCCCAGTATTGACGAAAGAATATCCCGGAGAATCCGTCGGGTCCAGGCGCGCAGTGGGCGTCAAGCGCCCAAACAACGTCTTTGACCTCTATTTCGGTCGGAGGGAGCTCCAGCTGGGTGTTATCGTTGTTGTCGATGAGGAGAGGAATCTCAGGAAGAAGGTTGTTGTCTCTGTGGACCCTTTGTTTGGTGAAAAGCTGGGAGTAGAAATCTGCTGCCGCCGCTTGGATATCCCGCTGGTTGTTGATGATGTTACCCAATTCATTTTTGATCGGGTGAAGAGTCAGTTTCTGTTTGCGAACATTGGCACATGCGTAGAAATAGGCCGAGTTTTTGTCTTCCTTATTGTCCCATTTCAGCCTCGCTTTTTGCTTCCAATATTTTGTTTCCACTTTCAGACAGAATTTGAGAATGGCTTTGGTGAGGTTAAGGGCGGTCCTGGCGGCCGGCGATCGATCCGTCAAAAAGAGCATCTCTGTGCGGGTGACATCATCTTCCGCCGCACGAACCTCCTGAAAGATATCCCTATACACCTGTTTGCTCCATGCTGCCAGTGCTTTCCGCGTAGCCTTAAGCTTGCTGGCCACTCTGATCAGCGGGTCAACTTCATCCACAAGGTTCCATGCTTTCGCGACGACATTCTTGAATTGGGGGTGTTCGCTTCAGAGGTCGAGAAAGCAGAAATTCTTTTTAATCTGGCTGGAGGAGTTATTTAATTCAACTAGCAGCGGGGTATGATCGGACTCGGTAGCGTTAAGATGGGAGAGTCTGGAGCTGAAGCCCATGTCGTGTTTGAGGGTATTGGTGAGGGCTCTATCAAGGCAAAAATATTGCCGACGATCGCCTTCTTGCATATTGCACCAAGTGAACGCATTTTCCGAGAACTGGATCGAGGAAAGGTTGGCATTAAAGATGAAGTTGTTGAAGTCTTGCATGGCCATGTGAGGAGGTGGCCTGCCCCCCGACTTCTTCTCTTTACAAGTGATAGTATTGAAGTCCCCAATACAAAGCCATGGGATGTTGATGTGGTTGGAGTGGATGTCGAGGAGGTCGTCCCAGAGTTGTTTTCGTTCAATAATGTCGCAGCTGCCGTTAACAGCGGAATGAATAGCGTGCTTGGGGAGGAAGGGATGCTCGATCCAGCACGAGAGAGCCTGCTCGAAATCCTGAATAACTTCGATGAGGACATCCGAGGAGACGAGGATCCAAATGTCATGGTTGCCGGCTACGGCATTATGGAAACCTAATTGGAGCTGAGTAGCTTTGATTTTCTTGGAGGGGATCTTCGGTTCGATAATGATCAAAATGTCAATCTTGTAAAGTTTTTTAGGGTAGTAATCCGCCTCTTGGTGGATTTGTTGGCCAGACCGCGAACATTCCAGGAGAGGATGTTAAGCATTAATGTTATGGTTGAGGGCATTTTTTATCCGCTTGACTGCGGATCTTGTGCGAATTGTAGTCATCTCGGTGACTTCTGCGGACTTGTCCTGGATTGGGTCCTGAGTTTCTGTGAGGAGGTAGGCCTTTGCGGGAGCGATCTTTTCTCCTACGGAGTCCAGAGTGGTCTCTCCGTCGGGTAAAATTAGAGTGTCTACCATGCATCCCGATGCTGCTCCTACTGACTGGAGGAGGAATCCTGCTGCTATGACCTGCTTACCTCTCAGGACCTGCTCTGGTCCCAGGATCACCAGTGCCTCTTCAACAGTGATAATGTTTTCGGTGGGGACAGACTTGAGGTCTTGGGAGGTTTCCGTGCTATCGTTCGAGAGGATTTCTCCGGGTGTGGCGGGCTCGACGGTCGCTTCCTTGTGCCTGGGTAGGTCCTCAAAAGGTACAAAGGCCTGCGATGTCTCGGTGCCGTTCGAATCCAGGACGTCGAACTTGTTGGATATGTTAGTCAGGTCTTCACGGATGGCCAGCACTGGCTTGGTGGCTTCTGGGACCTGATGTAGAACCCTAGGGGGGGTGAATAGGGAAATTAAAAAATAACTACAACAATTGATGCAATAAAGACAATTGAAAGTAAAGAGTAGAAAGATCAAACGCAAACACAAGGATGTATCCTGGTATCCTCTTTTGAGGCAGTCCAGTCCCGGAACTCTCTCCGGCTTTAATCCACTATTTTACCAAATAGTACACACGAGTTTGGATCCGAAGAACTCGCCAACTTCAACACGAGTTTGGATCCGAAGACTCGCCAACTTCTACACACGAGTTTTCTTACGAAGGCTCGCCAACTTCAAACAAAAGAGAATGAGAACTTGTTGATCTTCTAACACGTGAAGATCGAAATGTACAACTCTTTAATACTCTAGCACTTTGGGAGAGGATGACAATGAAAAGCTTGGAAGAGTATTAATGGTGGAGCTCTTGGTTGTTGGAAAATTTATGGAAGAGTTAGTGAAGAAGCTCAAGAGAGAGAGAGCTTCCTTTTATAAGAGAACCAAGAGTTGGTGGCATTTAATGCTCAGAATGCAGACAGACCGGCATGCCGTCGGTATGCAGCGGCATACCGTCGGTATACCAACCAAATAGTAACGGTCATATTAATGACCGTTTGAGAGCATTAAATGCGGCCATTAATGCTAGTCAGAGCAATTTCGAAAACCAAATATTTGAAACTCGGTATACCGCCGGTATGCCGGAGCATGCCGCTGGTATGACGACATTTTGACACAGCAAGTTTTGAGTTGCTAAAAACGGTATACCGCCGGTATGCCGGAGCATGCCGTCGGTATGCCGACAATTTGTCACAGCAACTTTGGGGTTGCTAAAAGCGGTATACCGTCGGTATGCCAGAGCATCCCGTCGGTATGCCGACAATTTGTCCCAGTAACTTTCTGTACAAGAAAAGCGGTATACCGCCGGTATGCCGAAGCATGCCGCCGGTATGCCGACTATTTGTCACAGTAACTTTCTGTGTGCCAAAAGCGGTATACCGTCGGTATGCCATAGCATACCGCCGGTATGTCGTAGCATACCGCCGGTATGCCGCTCTGTAGCTATTTGATTTTTGACTTGTTCTTTTTTCTGTCATCCGTCCTTAGATGTTTACAGATATACCTAGACCAGTACAGACTCGAAGACTCTAAGCAGGAAGACGCCGGTAACTGCTGCAGTCTTCAAGGAAGAAGGAGAAGGCTCTTGAATGGAAGAACTCCATGTAGTAGATCTTCTGGGAATATTTGAATCTGAAGAACAGAAGACTAAACTACGAAGATGCTGTTAATTACTCAAAATAAAATGTGCCAACAAACTCCCCCATTTTGATAATTGACAAAATAGAGAGATAGCATCTTCAGGGAGTAGCTCCCCCGTAGGTAGACAGCTCTCCCTCAATACGATTTCTCCCCCTTTGTCACTTAGTCAAAGATGGGGATAATCAAAAGAAACAGTGCATAATGAAAATGACACGAGTATATAAAGAGAGGCATGCATTAATATACGAAAAGGGATGTGAATACATGCTAGACCCATACATATAATAGAGCTGAAATAAAAGACTCTCCACAACGAGAGTCGGATACTAGAGACAACCATAGATAAAGTCCCTGAAGGACAGCAAACAACAGAAACAACCACACACCGGTCCCCGAAGGACCACAAAAGACAACAAACAGACAAACACAGAAAAAACTAGAACCACTCAAGAACCAAAACCACCATCAAAAGGAAGACCATCCCTAATCCGCAGCCGGATCATCATCATCATCACCCTGAGCCTGCTGGAAGGCGCCAAAAGGATCAATGCCGTCAGGGTACGTAGACCCATAGGCATTGGGGTCAGAGAAGCGCGGGCCCGTGTACATGGGATCCTGAAGATTAAGATCCAGAAAAGCATCACGGTCTTGAAGAGTGCGCTGAATGAAGTACCCTGATCGTGGAAACGAGTCTGGATCAGGGCGCCAAGTCCACGAGTGTGAACCCGCATCTGCTCCTCCGCCTGGGCCATCCGCATATCAAAATGCTGCTGAGTGAGCGGCATATAACGGCCCGAAGTAGGAGGGGTAGATGTGGGAGCAGGAGGCGTGGATGCCGGTTGCTCTTGGAAAGATGAGGCACGGGAAGTAGAGGCGCCAGCAAGGGTACGGAAGACAGCAAGATATGAGGGGATGCCATCCGAGGAGCAGAAAGACAGGTCAACATGCTTGGCTTCCATAAGCAGAGTGATAAAAGAGCCATAGTAGAGATTATGCTTCCCCGAAGGCAAGAGACGCCAAAATTGCAGAAGAAGAGTCTTTGGGAAGGAGAATCGTTTCCGGGCATAGAGATGGTACATGCAGATGAGGGCATCACCCGTGATTGCGTCATAGTTCCCGCCCTTCAGAAAGAGAGTGTGGCACACGATCCGATGGATCTCGTAATAAAATGGCTCCAGCTGGACAGAGAGGGCCGGGATGGCAGGAGGGTTGGGACCCTTGCAGATGATTCGGCAGAATTTGTCGAAAGGGGACGCCACCGAGGAGTTGAGAGCACCCAAAGATGGTAATGCTTCCCCTTTGTCCGGGATGCCTAAGATGTTCCCCACTTCCCGAGATATAAGACGGAAGTGGCGGTCATTGACCATAGATTGAATGGCGGATTGATCGTCGTCATCCCCTCTCATGTTGTAATAGAAAAGGCGAACAGCAGCGGGGTAGACCGGAATTTGGCACCGAAGAAGAGAGGAGAGACCGGCGTTGTCAAACAACGGGACGTGACCGGGGAAGAGGTTCCAGTTGATCGCCCGTCCCTTGAACACGTTGTGATTGATGAAGTGCTGGAACCAAAGCTCGGCCGCCAGAGAGTTGGAGAAGACGCGTTGGTCATAGCCGGTAGGTAGCACCACCGGGACGAAGGGGTTGAACAAGGAGGAGGAGGAGGATCGGGGGCGCTTAGGGTTGGCCATTTAGAGGGATTTGGTGCTTTGGTGTAGAAGAAGAAGTAGTAGAGAGGAGATGGAAGAAAGAGGGTTTTTAAAGTAGGAGAGAAAGATGAAGAGATGAGTTTGAAAAGGGGGGGTTTAGGGAGGGAACGGTTATAGAGGAGGAGTAAAGAGGGGAGGTGAAAAGGTGATGGGTTGAATTAAAGAGAGTGGAGTAAAAAGAGGAAAGAAAGGTGGAAGGTGATTTGAAGAGTAATAAATAGGAGGAGTTGAGGAGATGGGTAGTTAATAGGGAAGTGATGGATGAGAGGGAATAAAGAAGGGATAGAAAGAATAATAGAAGAGAGAGAAAAAAAAGAAAAAGTGGGCCCGGATCTCAGAGCAGTAGTCCTGTCCGCCGCTATCCGGCATACCGGCGGTATGCCGACGTGTACCGATGGTATGCCGTGTTTCGAAACAGAACATAGTTCTACCCTAAAAAATGGCATGTCGCCGGTATACTGTAGTATACCGTCGGTGTGCCGGTCGACTGGGACTAATGATCAAAGGATAAAATGCCTAGTTCACGGCAGAGGAAAGAGAAGCGATCTTCCGGAAGAGGCTTAGTGAATATATCGGCTAATTGATAGGTAGTATCAATAAAATCAAGATGGATATCTCCTTTTTGCTGATGGTCACGAAGAAAATGGTGTCGAATTTCAATGTGCTTCGTGCGTGAGTGACAAATCGGGTTTTTCGTGAGATTGATAGAGCTAGTGTTATCACATTTAATAGGGGTACAAGAATGAGGAATGCCATAATCTAAAAGTGTTTGTGACATCCAAAGAATTTGTGCACAACAACAACCAGCCGCAATATACTCTGCCTCAGTGGTTGAAAGAGCAACAGAGTTTTGCTACTTACTAAACCACGATACCAAGGACTTTCCGAGGAATTGACAAGTGCCACTAGTGCTTTTGCGGTCAATCTTGCATCCGACAAAATCCGCATCCAAAAAGCCGTGAAGCTCAAAGGATGAAGATTTCGGATACCAAAGACCCATGTTAATGGTGCCTTTGAGATAACGAAAAATGCGCTTAACGGCACTCAAATGTGATTCCTTTGGATTGGCTTGATATCGTGCACACAAGCAAACAGAAAACATGATATCCGGACGGCTAGCAGTTAAAAGAGTAAGCTACCGATCATACCTCTATACTTACGAATGTCGACCGATGTACCATCTTCATCACTGTCAAGCTTTGTCGTTGTGGCCATAGGAGTCCTCATTGATTTGGATGAGTCAAGGTCGAAACGCTTGAGGAGGTCCTTTGTATATTTTGCTTGATTGATGAAGGTTCCTTTAGGTCCTTGTTTGATTTGTAATCCCAAGAAGAAGGAGAGTTCACCCATCATACTCATTTCAAACTCTTCCTGCATAACTTTGGCAAATTCTACACAAAGTGTGTTGTTTGTAGAACCAAAAATAATATCATCAACATAAATTTGAACCAATAAGAGAGTCCCGTCATGGGATTTAATAAAAAGTGTGGTGTCAACTTTACCCTTTGAAAAATTGTGAGAAACAAGAAAAGAGCTAAGACGCTCATACCAAGCACGTGGAGCTTGTTTGAGGCCATAAAGGGCTTTATGGAGTTTGAAATCGTGATTAGGAAATTGAAAATCTTCAAAACCGGGAGGTTGTTTAACATAAACTTCCTCTTTAATAATACCATTTAGAAAAGCACTTTTAACATCCATTTGAAATAGCTTAAAGTCATTAAAACAGGCAAAGGCACAAAGCATACGAATGGATTCAAGACGTGCAACCGGAGCATAGGTTTCGTCGTAGTCAATGCCTTCCTCTTGGTTATAGCCTTGAGCAACCAATCGGGCTTTGTTACGAGTCACTAACCCATCTTCATTAAGCTTGTTGCGAAACACCCATTTAGTTCCAATAATGGGGTGATTGCTAGGTTTTGGGACAAGTTCCCAAACCTTGCTTCGCTCAAATTGATTAAGCTCCTCTTGCATAGCTATCATCCAAAATTCATCAAGAAAAGCATCATTAACATTTTTAGGCTCTATTTGAGAGATAAAAGCCACATTGGCACAAAGATCACGAGTGGCGGGCTAACACTTGAGGAAGGATCTCCAATGATAAGCTTCTTAGGATGATTGGTGACAAATCTCCATTCTCTTGGAAGATCCTATGGAGGAAGCTCGAAAGGAGGAGATTCTTTAGATGGGGTCACAACTTCATTGTTAGATGAAGAAGGACGATCCTCAATAGAGGAGTTCTCCAAACCAAACGAGATGTCATCAATATCCTCGGAAGAGGAGAATGTAGAAGAGTTGAGTTCATTAAACGAGACATTGATTGACTCTTCGACAACAAGACTTCTTTTGTTAAAAACACGAAAACCTTTACTATGAGTAGAGTATCCAAGGAATATTCCTTCATAGGCTTTTTCTTCAAACTTGCCTAGGTTATCCTTGGTATTCAAAATAAAACAATTGCAACCAAAAACTTTGAAATATTCAATAGAAGAAATTTTGTTGAACCAAAGCTCATAAGGAGTCTTCTTAGTAATAGGTCTAATCAAGACTCTATTAATAATATAACACTCCGTATTAACGGCTTCCGCCCAAAAATATTGGGGGAGCTTATATTGGTTTAACATAACCCGGGCCGTATCGCCAAGGGTTCTATTCTTTCTCTCCACAACACCATTTTATTGAGGAGTACGAGGACAAGCAAAATCATGTCCAAAACCATTCTTTTCACAAAATCTTTTGAAATCAACATTATCAAATTCTCCTCCATGATCACTCCTAATTTTGTTGATAGAAAAACCTTTCTCATTTTGAACACGTTTACAAAAAGCAACAAATTCACGAAAAGTATCACTTTTGCAAGCAAGAAAAATAACCCAAGTCAATCTCGAAAAATCATCAACTAAAACAAAAGCATAAAGTTTGCCACCAAGGCTAGCTATTCTACTAGGCCTGAAAAGATCCATATGAATAAGTTGAAGGGGTCTAGTGGTACTCACAAAGTTGATGGATTTGAAGGATGACTTGGTCAACTTACTTTTCTCGCATTCTTCACATACCATATCCTTTTTGAAAGGGATACTAGGAAGTCCTCGTACAAGCTTCTTGGAGGCGAGGCGAGAGATGGTATCCATGTTGGCGTGTCCAAGCCTCATGTGCCAAAGCCAACTCTCATCGTTCTTGGCAACTAGGCACATGTCATTGTTAGTACCTTCAACAAGATAAAGAACATAAATATTGTTTTTTCTAATGCCTTCATACACAATAGTTCCATTGGAGCTATCGGTAATGTAGCATTTGAGTTTAACAAACTTGATATCATAGCCATTATCGGTAAGATGGCTAATACTAAGGAGATTATGCTTGAGATTAGTAACACGACATACATTATTAATACAAAGATAAGGAGGAGAACCGATATTACCATTTCCAATAATATAACCTTTAAGATTGTTACCGAAGGAGACGTGTCCTTCTTTCTTCATCGATAGCGTTGTAAAAAGTGAAGCATCACCGGTCATGTGCCGTGAACAACCGCTATCGAGAATCCATTTGCTTCTAGTATGAGAAGGATTCGTCACCTACAACATAAGTTAAAGATGAACATTTTGGTACCCATGATCTTATGGGTCCAAGAGTGTTAGTCTTAGGAACCCACTTAAGAACTCTCATGTCAACTTGTTTTCTTGTATAACAAAAGTTAGAAGTGTGACCGACCAAACCACAATAATTGTACATCAAAGAAGACTTAGAAGAAGAAGTGTGAGAGTTGTGCATGTGTGAGTTTCTAGTGTAAGAAGTTCTACCATAAGTGTTATGATGATAGTAAATTGCATGATGAGAGGTGTTCTTCTTAACATAAGGTCCTTTTATTGTGTTAGAAAAGGAGTTGTGTGTAGTGTTCATGTAATGGTTATGTCTAGCATTGTGATGAGTGTGAGGGTGTCTTGGAGCATGCATGTGAGTGGTATTCTTATTACCTAAATTCGTACTACGTGTAAGAAGATCATTATACTTAATAGAAGTGGAATATTCTCTTCTATTAGCATCTTGACATTTGCGCATGGCAAATTCATAAGAGCTTCTCATGGATTGAATCTCATCATCCTTTTTCTTGATGGTGTCAAGAGATTCTTGAAATTTGAGTCGCAAAGACTCTATTTCATCCGTGTCGGAAATAGGAGATTTTCCCTTCACATCAATGATGATACTTGAGAGCCTCTCTACTTCAAGTTGAAGAGCCTCAACCTCCTTGAGAGATTTCTTGTATTTATTTCGAACACCTTTGTGTTCTTTATGTAACTCAAGAATGGCTTTCTCCAAATCATCATAGGTAAGAGTGTTTAAGGAAAAGTCATCAAGTACCTCATCGGTTGCCATGAGACAAACGTTGGCATTGTGTTTGCACTCCTTGTCGTTGTCGAAGTCGCTCGCGTCGCTTTCACACCAAATGCTAGTGTTGGCGAACTTTCTGGAGGACGAGCTTCCCTTACTAGGCTTCTCGTACTTGCTTGAGTCTTTTCGTATCATCGGATAATCCTTCTTGATGTGTCCGGGTCTTCTACATTGATAGCACGCCGGGTCTTCTTCATTGTCCCGTCTAGAGCGGTTGGCCTTGTTGAACTTTAAGAACTTCCGGAAATGCTTAGCTGTGAGAGCTATTTTTTCATCATCATCCGACTCATTGTCGTCAGAGCTATCCTTGGAGTAGGACCTTGATGCTTTGAGAGCAAGAGTCTTCTCCTTTTCTTTGGTTTTCTCCTTCTCCTTCTCTTGAATGGAGGATTCCTCTTGATCCTTCATGTCAAGCTCGTGAGTCATTAGCTTACCCATGAGGGTCTCTAGGTTCATGACGGTTAGATCGTTCCCCTCAATGATTGCGGTGGCTTTAGGACTCCAAGCTTTCGTCAATCCTCTAAAAATCTTTTTTATCTTTTTATGAGCGGGATATTCCTTTCCAAGAGAAGAGAGAGGGTTAATGATGTCACCAAAACGAGTAAACATGCTAGCAATAGATTCATCATGCTTCATTTTAAAAGACTCATATTCTTGCGTGAGTCTACTGATCTTGGATTTCTTCACTTGTGAAGTTCCCTCGTGTGTGACTTCAAGTAACTTCCAAATCTCATTGGAAGTCTTGCAAGTAAAGATACGGTTGAATTCACTACTGTCGAGAGCACAGTAAAGAGCATTCATTGCCTTGGCATCTCGACAAGCAAGCTTCTTCATGTTTTCAGCAAGTGTCTTCCGAAGGGTATCAGAAGCAATATCCTCAATAGCTCTGGAAGGAGTAGGAAGGCCATTTATCACGCAATCCCATAAATCAAAATCTATGGACTTTAGATAAATGCCCATCCTAATCTTCCAGTCGTTATAGTTGGTACCATCAAATAGGGGAGGCCTATTTGTGGAGTGTCCCTCATTATGAAACGTGTTGATGCTAGGGTTAGAGGCCATGGATCACTCAAGGGTGTAAATCCAAATCAAGAGAACCTTGCTCTGATACCAATTGTAGAACCCTAGGGGGGGTGAATAGGGAAATTAAAAAAATAACTACAACAATTGATGCAATAAAGACAATTGAAAGTAAAGAGTAGAAAGATCAAACGCAAATGCAAGGATGTATCCTGGTATCCTCTTTTGAGGCAGTCCAGTCCCGGAACTCTCTTCGGCTTTAATCCACTATTTTACGAAATAGTACACACGAGTTTGGATCCGAAGAACTCGCCAACTTCAACACGAGTTTGGATCCGAAGACTCGCCAACTTCTACACACGAGTTTTCTTACGAAGGCTCGCCAACTTCAAACAAAAGAGAATGAGAACTTATTGATCTTCTAACACGTGAAGATCGAAATGTACAACTCTTTAATACTCTAGCACTTTGGGAGAGGATGACAATGAAAAGCTTGGAAGAGTATTAATGGTGGAGCTCTTGGTTGTTGGAAAATTTATGGAAGAGTTAGTGAAGAAGCTCAAGAGAGAGAGAGCTTCCTTTTATAAGAGAACCAAGAGTTGGTGGCATTTAATGCTCAGAATGCAGACAGACCGGCATGCCGTCGGTATGCAGCGGCATACCGTCGGTATACCGGCCAAATAGTAACGGTCATATTAATGACCGTTTGAGAGCATTAAATGCGGCCATTAATGCTAGTCAGAGCAATTTCGAAAACCAAATATTTGAAACTCGGTATACCGCCGGTATGCCGGAGCATGCCGCCGGTATGCCGACATTTTGACACAGCAAGTTTTGAGTTGCTAAAAACGGTATACCGCCGGTATGCCGGAGCATGCCGTCGGTATGCCGACAATTTGTCACAGCAACTTTGGGGTTGCTAAAAGCGGTATACCGTCGGTATGCCGGAGCATGCCGTCGGTATGACGACAATTTGTTCCAGCAACTTTCTGTACAAGAAAAGCGGTATACCGTCGGTATACCGAAGCATGCCGCCGGTATGCCGACTATTTGTCACAGTAACTTTCTGTGTGCCAAAAGCGGTATACCGCCGGTTTGCCGTAGCATACCGCCGGTATGCCGCAATGTAGCTATTTGATTTTTGACTTGTTCTTTTTACTGTCATCCGTCCTTAGGTGTTTACAGATATACCTAGACCAGTACAGACTCGAAGACTCTAAGCAGGAAGACGCCGGTAACTGCTGCAGTCTTCAAGGAAGAAGAAGAAGGCTCTTGAATGGAAGAACTCCATGTAGTAGATCTTCTGGGAATATT
The DNA here is from genome assembly GCA_029216955.1 of Iris pallida. Taxonomy (NCBI): domain Eukaryota; kingdom Viridiplantae; phylum Streptophyta; class Magnoliopsida; order Asparagales; family Iridaceae; genus Iris; species Iris pallida. The sequence continues at coordinate 12,795,876 of JANAVB010006800.1, read as the reverse complement.
TGAATCTGAAGAACAGAAGACTAAACTACGAAGATGCTGTTAATTACTCAAAATAAAATGTGCCAACACCTGAAAGATGATAATAGCTTACGACGGCTCGGTGGCTTCCGAATCCAGGACGTCGAACTTGTTAGAGAGGTTTAGGGATACGGAGGTGCTATGGGTCACATCATCGACAGTGGAGGTACCCCTGTCCGGCGTTCTGCCGGGATCTTCGAACCTAATGTGGGTGTTAGGGAGCAGAAGCAGCGAGGGGGGGAGATTTCTGTTCAATATTGCTGCCCTTATTATGGACTCTTTCCTAGCGGGATTCCTCTTGAGCTCGGGGTGTAGGCAAAAATAGTGTGCCTGTAGGTGGCCCCGCTGATGGCAGTATTTGCAGTAAATGATGTGGTTAACGTAGACTATTCGCTGGGTGTGCATCTGGTGGCCCAGCTCAAGGACGATGTGATCGGGGGGCTCATTGTTCAAGTCAAGTTCCACGCGAGGGGAAGGTTAGGTAGGGTCACCCATGCGCGACCTTTGTAGAATCTTCTTTGATGTTAAAATCCAGGGACTACCTGATAATCTTCATAAGGTGGGAGTCCACGCTACATGTGCCCTTGGACCAGACGGTCTTGTGATCAATCGCTGAGGAAAGGTGCAGCAGGATATGCTTAGGGTTCAGGGGGCGACCCTGTAATCCTCGGACAGCCGCCAACAGAGGATAAGTTCCTTAACCCGGTCAAGCTTCGGGCAGCCCGAGGAGAATTTGAGGACGAAAGTGTAGGGGAAGGACAAGGTTAGAGAGATCAGTTCCGTAGCAGAAAAGGGAACCTGGGGTACCAGGGATTCCGAGGGGTACACAACTTCCGAGAGAGGAACGTCGAGGAAAAGGCTACCCCTCTTGGCTACGCGGTCCGGACGCAGCACGGCGGCGTAGGAAGGTGACGGGCCACCTGACTTGGGTGGCAAAGTCGAGGCTCCGCTGATGGGAGGGGATCCGCAGGCAGGCAAGGGTGGTTGAGCAGTGGATGGCCTGGGGGCCGCAGACGAGCCGGTGTCACGAGGGGGGCAGCAGAAGAAGGAGACGGACGGGTGGCCGGAGGAGCAACTACGGAAGGGGGCTGATGCTCCCCGAGAAGGGGTCCGACAGCCAGAGGATCTGTCGGAAGAGCCCGAACCGGGAAAGGGAGAGGTCCCAAGTTGGGGAGGGCGTCGGCACAAGAAGGAGCTTCCGCGGATCCCGGCTCCCCAGCACCCGATGGAGGACAACTCGAGACATCAGGGAGAGGGGGCCGAGAGCCCATACCAAAGGGGGACAACAAAGCTACCGCGGGGGCCATCGCGGCAGGGGGGGTGGGCCATGCGCCCACTGTGGGGAGCTGGCATACGCCCATAGGAGGTACGGTATGGGTGTAGGGCAAGCCCCGAAACGGGAGGGGGGTGAGGGCCATGAGCCATCATGGTGGGCCTCGGAGGGCCATACGCCCGCATGGGCAAGCTGGTATGCGCCTACAAGATGGTGCAGCCATGTGCCTACATCAAACTGTGGGGGCCATGCGCCCCCCCAGGGAGAGGGCCATGCGCCCGGGGAGGAGTGGTGGGGCCATGCGCCGAGAGATGTCGACGGGGGCCAAATGCCAGCAGGCAAGCATGCGCCCGATCGGAGAGGGGGCCATGCGCCCAAAGGTGCCAAGGGCCATGCGCCCAAGGCTGAGCCTCCCTCATGGAGTGCGAAGCTCGAGGCGAGGTCAGACATATCGAGACACAGTCGATGTACAACAATTTGAAAGGAACTCAAACTGCTCATATAAATAGAATAAACTCTTACCCTGATCGTAAAATGGCCCCGCTAAGAAACAGCCTTTGTAAGTTATCATTGATCATCAGTGTTTTGTTTGGTACAAGAATGCTCCCCACTCCATCGACTGTGTCCCGATATATATATATATATATATATATATATATATATATATATATATATATATATATATATATATATATATATATTCCGTTTTTCGGCTCCGCGGTGAGGCCCTCTCGGGGCCGGCTCCGCCCCCTCCTCTCCCCTTCATGGCTGCTCCCCCCCTCTGATCTCCTTATCGTCCTCCCCCGTCTCTTCGGCGATTCCGTCTTCCTCCCTCCCTCTTCGACGGTGCCTGTCTCCGGCTCCTTTCTCCCAGCCCTCCCACCCTCTCCTCACCCCTCCCTCTTCTCCGCCTTGGGCTTTCCACTCCCTCCGGGAGAAGCTCGGTCTTGGTCGCAGCCGCCCCTTCCCCCATCTCCTCGGCCCCCTCCTCCGCCTCCTTTCGCCCTGACCGTGCCCCCCGTCCACCCCTCGCCGATGCTTCGGCGTGGCCATCGTCGGCTCAGACCCTGTCATCTCCTGCCTCGGGAGGCCCGCCCTCGCTTTCTCGCCCTTCCTTCCCCCTTTCTCGCTTCTCGAGAAAGGATGCAGGAGCTGTACCGTCTGGGGGCTCCTCGGGTCCTGTACCAGGTTTGAATTGCGTCGGATGTGCCTCTTTTTTCTGTACCGGGTGGACCCCCCCTTTTCTTAGGTGGCGCAGTAGCATCCTGGCGTAACCCCCTCAGTCCAGTGGCTTCTCCTAAGCTCTATGTTGCGCCAGGCCCTTCTATGGGCACGGTAGCTGGAGTTGTCCCCTCTAGGGACCTCTCGGGTTGAGCCACTATTCCTCCGGTTGGGCGACCCGGGGGTCGACTATTGAGTTGCGCCACTATAACCCCCTCGAGTTGCGCCTCCTTTCCCCCGGTTGGAACCCTCGGGTTGCGCCTCTACGACCCCCTCTTGGGTTGTGCCCCCTGGCGCAACCTCCGTCTTGTGCGGCCCTAGAGCTACCTCCGTCTTACGCGGCCCTGGCGCTACCTGCGGATTGTGCAGGCCGGGCGCATCTTACGGTTGGCGGGCTCGGTTGCGCCCCTATGGTGCAGTCCTTGGGCTTCGTGGCCCATGGCCCTGTTGCTACCGCCGCCCCTGCGGTGGCGCATACCACTGCGCTGGCGCCCTCCTTTGGAGGTGTCGCCACTCTGTTCCCATCCTTTGGTGTTGCAGCCTCCTGTGTCCCCTCCTTGGGTGGCACAGCTCTCCTAGGGATGGCGCATCCCGCTGCTAAGCTGGACTCACCCTCCCAGATGATCTGCTTGTGCCTCAGCCCCCTTTGGAGCCATCCTCTCACCCGTTTGGCGTTTTGCCGCCTGCGGCCCCCACCCCCAGCTCATCCAAGGCCGCTCAGCCGACCTCCTCCATTTCGACGCCTTCCTTTGCTGATAAGCTGCATCCTGACAGGGCGGCCGCATCGGGGTTTCTGGTTCAGGACTGTCCCCTTCCTGAGGTTTCCTATCCTTCTCCAGCCTCCATGCCGACGGTCCCCTTCTCTGTTCAGGAAATGGCATCACTGTCCGACTCATTTCCCTACACCTTTGTGCTCAAATTCTCCTCGGGTTGTCCTAAGCTCAGCCGTGTTCAGGAGGTCATTGCTAGTTGGAAGCTCACTGCAGTTTACCGGGTGGCTCCTCTAGACCCCAGGCATATTCTGCTGCACCTATCCTCTGTTACTGACCACCAATCTGTGTGGTCCAAGGGCACATGCAATGTCGATTCTCACCCGATGAAGATTATCAAGTGGTCCCCAAACTTTAGCACTAAAGTTGACTCTGCTAAGGTCACTACCTGGATGACCCTACCTAACCTTCCCCTGATCTGCTTCGTCTCGGCAGCACTTAAACGCATAGCCAACTCCATTGGGATTTACGTAGCATCGGTAGCTGAAACAAGCAACCTCACCAAAGCCCATTATGCCAAGATATGCGTTGAGCTTGATCTCACAAAAGAACCTCCCAATCACATACTCATTGAGCTAGGCAGTCAGACACACACCCAGCAATTAGTATACGATAACCTCATTATTTTCTGTAATCACTGTCACCTCCGTGGCCACCTTACAACACATTGCTTCCAACTCCACCCGGAGCTCAAAAGAAAGCCCGGTCAGAAGGACAACCCTGCGGGAGGGAGAATGACTCACAATCATCAGTCTCACTCACCTCTGCTACCCTTACCCAACTTCCACATCAGATTTGAAGTGAGTAGGGACGAGCCATCTGCGTCTCCTGGAAGAGCGATGATTCCCTACATTCCCCCCTCCCCGATCTTACGGAATAGTTTCGATGTTCTCTCTGGATGTGAGGAGACTGCCCTGGAGACCACCCTCCCCGAAGGACCGCCCGACCGTCCCGATCCGGAGGCAGAACCGAAGGACCTCAGGGAGTCCTCTCCGGTATCGAGCCCCAGTCCCACAACCCCCTCAGCTACTCAACTTACGTGCTTCGATTCTTCCATCGATAAAGCCCTTACTATTTTGGGACCAGAGAAGATCCTTAGGGGATGACAGGTCCTAGCTGTAGGATACCCTCTATCGGCAGAAGAACCACCCGGCAACATTGAGGACATCCCCCTCAACCCCCCTGTGGAACCCAGCTTGGATACTGATGAAGAATTCCTTAACACTGTCGCAAACTCATCCATCTCCCCTGCTAAGGAACCCCACACCGAAGTCGCCCAAATGTTGGGTATCAAGATAAAACCCTCCGCCAAAAAATCAGATCAGAAAGAAGCGCCCGAGTCAACGGGCATACGCACCAGGTCTGCAGCAAAGCAGACCAAACACCACTCCTCTAAGAAACATTAATGCTGAACATCCTATCCTGGAATGTTCGGGGCCTGGCTAACAAACCAGCCATGAAGCGTCTTTCTAGCCTCAACAAAATCTACAAGATCGACATCCTGATCATCATTGAACCTAAAATCCCTTCCAAGAAAATTAAGGCCATTAAGTTGCAGTTAGGCTTTAAAATTGCCATAGCAGGCAGACATGACATCTGGATTCTCTGTTCGCCGACAGTCAGAATCGGAGTCATACAGGACTCGAGACAGGCTCTCTCTTGCTGGGTGAAACATCCTCTTATTCCCGAACGGGCCCTCCAGTTAGCGGTTCATGGCAGCTGTGACATAGGAGAATGCAAGCAGCTCTGGAGCGATCTTGTTGACCTCTAACGTAGCCACTGCAACACTCCTTGGCTATGCATTAGATATTTTTAATGCTATCACCTGCAGAGAGGAGAAAACTGGCGGTCGACCTCCGTCCCACTCAGCCATGCTGGATTTTAACAACTTTATTTTCAACGGTCATCTACAACCCCTTCAGTTCTCTGGCAGCACCTTCACATGGTGCAACATATAGGAAGGCAACCGGCGGCAATACTCCCGGCTAGACAGAGCTCTCTCTAACGCCCTTTGGCATGATACCGGCATGTCATCCAAACTCTACCATCTCAACACCACCGAATCTGATCATGCCCTTCTGCTGGTTGAAGTTAAAAGCAAAGCGGCCAGGATCAATAAAAACTTCCGCTTCCATCACCTCTGGACCACTCACCCCCAGTTCAAGAGCGTGGTTGAGGAGGCCTGGGACAGAGGAATCCATCGACCCCCTTATTCGCGTCGCCAACAAGCTCAAGACCATGCGACAGGCTCTCTCGGTTTGGAGCAAAAAGGCATTCGGGGACATTTTTCAAGCGGTCCGGATTACAGAGGATGATGTCACTCGCGTCGAAGCTCTAGTCGTGACTGACCGATCGCCGGAGGCTAGAGCGGCTCTGAACCTTACCAAAGCCATCCTCAAATTTCGAGTGAAGGTGGAGACTAACTTTTGGAAACAAAAAGCGAGGCTCAAATAGGCCAGTGAGGGGGACAAAAACTCGAGCTACTTCCACGCTTGCGTCAACGGTCGTAGACAAAAACTCATCCTTCATCAGATTGCTGATGACTCGGGCAACATTTTCACCGACCAACGGGGCATCCAAAGGGAAGCTGCCAACTTCTACTCCAAATTGTTCACCAAAGAGACGGTCCACAGAGACAACTCCCTCCTGGCCGAGATCCACCACCTCATCGACGACACCGACAACAACCAGCTGGAACTTCTTTCTTCCGAACAGGAAGTAAAAGAAGCGGTCTGGGCTCTTGATGCTCATAGCGCGCCGGGCCCAGACGGATTCATGGGCATATTCTTCAGGGTCTGCTGGGATATCATCAAGAAAGACATTCATGAGGCGGTTACAGCATTCTTCCAAGGAGCGACTTACCCTAGAACCATTTCGAGCGCCAACCTTATCTTTATCCCCAAAAAAAATAATCTGGAGACTTTTCGAGACTTTCGGCCCATCAGCCTTTGCACATTCACCAACAAGATCATTCCAAAATCATCGCGTCACGCCTGTCAGATATTCTTCTTAAGATTATTTCTGAGGAACAGAGTGGCTTCGTCAAGGGCAGAACATTCAGGATAATATCATGCTAGCTCACGAGTTAATTACTTGCATGAAACTCCCAGCGAGGGGGGGAACATCGCCATCAAACTGGATATGGAGAAAGCGTACGATAGACTTGATTGGCAATTCATGATCTAGGTTTTCAGGGCCTTCGAATTCTTGAAAATGTGGACCAATATCGTTTGGAGATCGATTAGCAACTCATGGTTCTCCACGGTGATCAACGGCCAACCGGACGGCTTCTTCAAATCCAGTCGCGGTGTCAGGCAAGGAGACCCCTTATCGTCCATCATCTTCATCATCGCTGCCGACGCTCTGAGCAGACAGCTGAACAGCATGACCAGAACCCTGAACTTCCAATATTTCTATACGGTCAGCGGGTGTCCTATCATTACTCATCTGGCCTATGCTGACGACATTCTTATCTTCTCTACTGGGGAAGTTGGGTCGGTGGAGGTGGTCCACAACTCGCTCATGAAATACTCCAGATGTTCTGGTCAAAAGGTCAACCCTGCTAAGAGCGTGATATACGCCCACCACAACATCAAGTGAGAGCATGCTATCAACCTATCCAACATCACCTCATTCTCAGTCGAACAACCACCTTTCAAATACCTGGGGTGCCCCCTAGTGTATGGGAGATCGAACGTCGCCATCTTCGATGAGCTGATAAACAAAATTAGGAAAAAGCTCGAGGGGTGGCATAACGCTACCTTATCCCCAGGTGGCAAGATGATTCACATCAAACACGTGCTCACCTCTATCCCTATCTATACCCTTGCTTCCAGCTCCCCTCCCAAGAAAGTGCTCGCTTCGCTGGAAAGCATTTTCACCAATTTCTTTTGGGGTCACAGTGACGGGCACGACAAACATCATTGGGCCAGTTGGGATTCTGTGGCTAGGCCCACGGAAGAAGGTGGTCTGGATTTCTCCAAACTATCCCACATTGTAGATGCCTTCTCTATGAAGCTGTGGTGGAAGCTTCACACGAGTCAGAATTTATGGGTAAAATTCATGAAAGCCAACTGGGTAATGGCGAATCCCAAACTTTCTTGGAACGTTACGTGGGGGATACAGTGCTCAACAATCTAATGGCAGCTCCGGGGAACAGAAGGATCAAGGACTTGTGGGACTTCACTAGTAATAATTGGAATTGGCACCTGATCAGAAAGTGGGTCGGGGCTGAGGAAGAAGAGCGCATCCGAAGCCATAACCTTAAACTGGATGATGAGCCTGACGCGCTGAGGTGGTCGGCCGAACCTTCTGGTTAATTTTTGGTAAGGTCGGCTAGAAGCGTGGAACGTGACGTGGGGACACCTGTACCTATTATTGCTGTATTTTGGCAGACCTGCATTCCTAAAAAGTGGTCTTTCCTTCTCTGGAGAGCCTTCCGCAAGAAGTTGCCTGCCGATGACACCCTCAACACCATCGGGTTTAGCCTTGCGTCCGCTTGCACTTGTTGCTCGGAGCGTAAGAGCGAATCCATCGTTCATATCTTCTGTCAGGAGGAGCTCGTGATTCTGGTTTGGAGGGCCCTCTCGCATCGGTGCGGGCAGAACCAGAGGAGTGGGTGCTTCAACAATCTCCTGGGTTGCTGGGCTTCCGCTTCCCACGGCCATCAGATCGTCGCAGCGGCGGCTACCTGGGTAGTATGGAAGAATCAGAATAAGGCCAGGTACGAAGGTCATCAGTATTCCGGAGTCCAGCTCATTCGGTAGACCCTTCGTCAGTGTCGGAAGATCAGAGCCATATGCTCGCATGATCAGGAGTCCCTCTGGGACGATATCCTCTATTAGCCCCTCATTTCTTTCTTTTGAGTGTATACTTTTGGCCCGGCCGTTTGCGGCTGGTAGCTTACTTGTAAAGGCTTCGACATTTTACGCCTTTTATGAATAAAATGGAGGAGTTCTTAAATATATATATATAAATATATATATATATATATATATATATATATATATATATATATATATATATATATATATATATATATATATATATATATATATATTATTGTTATTATTATTATTATTATTATTTTAGAATTGTTGTGGCACCGACATGGTAGTCTGTCTATTCTGAAATCATTAGAAGTGCATTTCCTTCCTTTTTGGTGACTATATATAGAGTTATTTGTACTTATTCCTCCCAATTGCTAATCATATTAACATTATCTTCCATTTTTATTTTAATTAGTGTTACCTTCCATTCCTTCATAATCTGTTAATTGTATCTATAGTTATCCCAAGAAATGTCCAATTTTTTGGAATTAGGAGTAGTACTAATTAAAATAAAAATGGGTGGAAGGTAGCGGGTATCAACTATTGGGCTTCCTTATCTTTCGTCACATTTCTTCTTCATTGTTATCTAGTTATAGAACCAAGAGACGGATTTGGAAGAAGCCCTGCAATTAGTAAGTTTGTTGGATTTCACATTTTGGTAAACATAATATATATATATATATATATATATATATATATGTATATATGTATATACTAATTAAAATAAAAATGGGTGGAAGGTAGCGGGTATCAACTATTGGGCTTCCTTATCTTTCGTCACATTTCTTCTTCATTGTTATTTTGTTATAGAACCAAGAGACGGATCGGGAAGAAGCCCTGCAATTAGTAAGTTTGTTGGATTTCACATTTTGGTAAACATAATATATATATTGTTAGATTATATTTGTAATGTAAATATGGCCCATACCCATGAGCCCAAATGTAGACACTATATATTGTAAGAAACCCTAGCAATGAGAACAAGGCATTATTATTTCCTACATGGTATCAGAGCCACACGAAAAACCCTAGCCGCCATCTCCCGAAAAATCCTAGCCCGCTCACGCGCCGACGGCGGCCGACCTAGGTTCCTGCGTCGACTGCGCCAACCGCGCCCGTGCCGACCGCGCATCCCTGTTCCGCGCAGATAGCGCCGACCACTCCTGATCCGCACCTCCCCTTGCCGACGGTATTTTATTTCATCGACATATTTCAACACACCTTGCTTTGTGCAAGTTTCCAAGGCCATCCAGAGGTGAAGGTTTCCAGAGGTGCAAGTTTCCGCACCGACTTGCTTGCACCTTGCTTTGTGCAAGTTTCCAGAGCCCAACAACTTTCCCAACAACTTTCCAACTTGCTTTGTGCAAGTTGTTTGTACCAGAGCAAAAGAATTTCTAAACGCGCCGACTTGCTGGCACCAGAGCAAGTTGTTTGATTCTTTTCTTATTTTCTTAGAAGAAGAAATATGAGTCTTCTGCTGGCTTTGTGCAAGATTGGATCTCAGGAAAGCACAAGCCGTCTGTGAAGAGATCAAAAAAAAAAACAAAAAAAACAAAAAAAAATAAAAAAAAAATCTCTTTTTCAGATTCGTCGGAGTTGTACAAATTTTTGTACACCCGACATCCACTCGCCCCTACGTGCCAGATCCGGAGCACCTGATCGTGGCCGATTCGCCGCCGATCCCGTCCATCAGCGGCCGATTCGTCGGTGTTGTACAAAAATTTTTGTACACCCGACATCCGCGATGGCAGATGATGCTGTGTCCAGCTACTCCGTCGCGACTGGCGGTGGCAGTGCACATAACCCAAATTATCCTAATCCGAAGGATCCATATTTTCTGAGTTCTGCTGATCAACCAGGAAATATCATTACTCCTATTGTTTTCCGTAGACCAAACTATGCTGAGTGGTCTCGGTCGATACGTCTCTTCCTGATCTCTAGGCGAAAGATCACTTTTCTGGAGGGTACTGAAATCAAACCTGTTAATGATGCTAGCAAATTGCTTGATTGGCGATGCGTGCAAGCGCTATTGGTTCAATGGGTTCTTAATACCATTAATCCGTCTCTGAAAAAATCTTTGCCGTACTTTGAGGAGGTTTATGCAAAAATCTCAGGTCCCTGGGTAACAACGATCCTTCCAACCCTGGTTCTTCAAACTCTGATCGTCTGATGGGTAAGAATTCTTCTGTCCCTTGGATATTCGATACTGGGGCTACTCTTTATGCGACAGGCTCTCGTGCCTGTTTAGTCGATTGCTTTGAGGGCCCTGTCTGTCCAGTGATTTTGCCTGATGGAAGCACTATTGAGGCTGTTCAGAGAGGCAAAGTATTTTTGACTGCTTCGTTGGTGTTGACGGATGTTCTCTATATTCCGACGTTGACTTATAATTTGATCTCTGTCTCCCAATTGATTGGTGCCAGAAATTGTGATATGTTAATTACTCCTGATTTGTGTTTTGTTCAGGACCGAAGTACGAGGATGGTGATTGGAGCAGGTGAACAAAGGGGTGGACTTTACTTCTTGAGGGAGGTTCCATCTTCTTTGGCTTCTGTAATCCTGGCATGCAAAGAGAGTGATTCTAAGGTGTGGCATAGTAGACTGGGGCATCCTTCAGATAAAGTAATGCAGACTTTACCTTTTCTCTCTAGTAGTAGTGTGTTTTCTCATAAGGCTTATGATATTTGTCATCAAGCTAAACAGACTCGTGATGCTTTCCTGATAGTAGTAGTCGTGCTTTGAGATACTTTGAACTTATCCACTGTGATCTGTAGGGACCATATAGTGTTCCGTCATCTAATGGGGCACGGTATTTTTTGACTTTGGTGGATGATTTTTCTAGAGCTGTTTGGGTTATTTTGTTGAAGGATAAGTGTGCTGTCTATTCTATATTTCTTAAATTCATTGCTATGGTGAAGCGTCAGTTTGGGGCCGATGTCTGTCGTGTGCGGAGTGACAATGGCACAGAATTTAATTGTTTACGAGATTATTTTTCATCTCAAGGTATATTGTTCCAAACATCCTGTGTTGGGACACCTCAACAGAATGGAATGGTGGAAAGAAAACTTCGACATATTTTAAATGTCGCCAGGGCATTAAGATTTCAGGGTTCTCTTTCTGTAGATTTTTGGGGGGAATGTGTTCTGGGTGCATGTTATCTCATAAATAGGACACCTTCTAGTATCTTGCATTTTAAGTCTCCTTATGAAGTTTTATATGGTTCGGCTCCTTCGTATGATCATCTACGTATTTTTGGTTGTCTGTGCTATGGGTATGATTTGAAATTCCGACACGATAAATTTGTTAGCAGGAGTAGAAAATGTATCTTTGTTGGGTATCCACTTGATAAAAATGGATGGAAACTGTATAATTTGGAGACTGGTGAATTTTTTGTGTCCCTTGATGTAACTTTTTATGAAAAAGAATTTCCTGGGTGTGGCTCTACTAGCGAGATGTCTTCTGCGACACACCATACATCTGTTGAGATGCCGGGTGACGATATAGAGACTTTTGGGGTGGTGCCGGCTACGGTGGTTGAGGCCGGAGTGGTTGCTGGTGGCACGGCACCGAGTAGCGAGGATGCACAGGTAGCTGCAGAAGCATTGACTGAAGAATTCGCTGGGGAAAATGCGGATACTACTAATGATACAGGGGATACAGTGTTGCCAGAGGTGCCCGACGAGGTAGTATTGGGAAGAGGAATGAGGAAGAAATCACAGCCAGTGCGATTACAGGATTTTGTAACGAATGCTATTCGAAGTAAAAGTCCCCCCCTTCACCACAGTTCATCTGTTCCCGTCACTTCCTCAGGTACTTCGTATCCTCTAACACAATTTCTACGTTATGACATATTTACGCTGGACACAGAGATTTTCTTGCAGCCATCACTGCAGGTGTTGAACCTACTTCATATCGCCAGGCCTGCGAGATTAAGGCTGGCGCTGTCACGACCCGCACCCTGATTAGGGGCACGAGAAGCGGTTACGTCCAGCCTACGCCGCAGTATCGGCGGTAGAACGCTGTAATAGGGTCTGTAAATACTCGACTAAACAGATAAATGTACCTGTACAGTATATACTCCGAACGGAGGAATAGAGCAATACTGCCTCAATCACATAATCAAAACTAAGTAGAAAGCATGGAAAAAAGATATGATAGAATAAGCAAGTCGAGTCCAGAAATATCCACAAGCCACAGCTAACACAAATCCAATCTCAGAATAAATATAAGTATAAGATGCTACAACTGAAATAAACTGCTGGCTCGCAGGCCAGGCAACCTAACTACTAGGCTACTCCGGGTGGGCGAAGTCAAGAGGCTCTAACCACTAAGCCCCTGTCGAAGTCGTCCATCAGACTCTATCCCGTAGTAATCTGGGCAATCACCCTCTAATCATCTGTAAAATTTGTCAACGGTATCCTGTCAGGAAAGATCAAGTACAAACACTAACAGCAGTTCCATGTGAATGACAAAAGCTATAAGAGACAGTATAATGAAATACAAGACAAAATCAACTGGAAATATATCATGATGTGAGTACTGCAAAGGACGATAATGTATATGTATATATAGGATGACTTGGGAACTATTCGGAAGCCGAGTTACAACCCTTAAACCAAACAGGACCGGTTGTACCCTTCTCCCGAACAGAACTTAGTCACCCTAAGATATAATATAAAGGTGCCTTGAATTATTAGTAGCGTCATGTGATCGGCTTGGAAAAGGCTTTCCATCTGACCAACTATGAACCATGAATACAATAGAAACGATAAGGCCGGTCACCATGAAAAGCTATGAACCGTAGGGTAAGGCCTTACCCGTCGTGAGGTGAGGATATAGCTATGAACCGTGAGTACCATAGAACCATGTGGGAATTGATCACACAACCACTAATAACTCCCCCATCCCCGAATAGTACCATGGATCTGGACATGACACGTTATGACACGGGATTCCATAAGAGGGTAGCAAGTCCCCTTTTGAAATCGGTGTCTATACCAATACACTGAAACAAGACAAACATGTATCAATATACCATGAAACTCTAGGAACAACATCCCATGTCATGATCCAACATATACTAGTCCGTGTACTGCCGTGACTGAAAATCGAGTATAACACTACAACTGAATCGGATATAGCAGATATCAAGACAATGAAAACTATCAGTGAATGTACTCGCCTGTAGTCCTGAGCTGATAGGTGAACAGATACTCAGAGTGATTACAGACCTAAAATAAGATACTATGAGTCAAACAGGGCTAAATACTGAAAAAGGAAGCTAATACAAGCCATGAATGCAAGTCTAAGTCAATACTAGGTCAATCTAGGTCAAACTGAGTCATACTAGGCCATACTGGTGCATACTAGGTCATACTAGGTCACTGGAAGTCATTCCAAGTCAAACTAGGTCAATCGGGATCAACGGTTGACTTACAGTTGACTTTTGGTCAAAAAGTCAACTCTGGTCAACTCTGGTCAACTATGGTCAACTATGGTCAACTCTAGGTCAAACTAGTCTAATGTTGACCAACTATTGACTTTTAGTCAACTGGTCAACTCTGGGTGGTTTCGGTCAAATCGGGTCGCTTAAAGGCTAAGTTTGACCTTCGGTTGACTTTTGTTGACTTTTGGTCAAAACGGTCAACCGACGTCAAAACTAGTCTTAGAGTACCATATTTGATTATTACCAACCACGGGGATCAAGTTCTAACACCATCTTAGGCTTCTAACACAAGTATCCTATTCCTAGGCAAAACTAGGATTTACCCTTCTAAGGTAATCCGGATACCTTGCCAAAAACCAATGAAACCTTGCAAATACCCATGGAACTAGCCTAGACTCCTTAGGGTAGTTAGATATCAACCTATCTAAGGCTTACCTACCAAGAAAATTGGGTATCCTAAGTATCTAGGTCATGTTAGGATACGGGGTATAGGTTTACCCTATTACCCTATTCTACGTCATGAATCTACCCTTCTATCTACCACACTCACCCCACCACTCATACACAACACTCACACACAACACTCACAAGACACCTCTCCCTCACATAGACCTCTCTATAAGTTTTCTAATAGGTTTAGACACTAGGCTAACCTATAGGCTACCTTACACACTCACACAACCCTCAAATATTCCTCACAACTACACACACACACACAACTAATTGTTGGACTGATTTGAATGTTAGTGGACTGAAATGGACAGCCCCTATTCCCTTCTAAATTATCACACAACCACAACCATTATATATATATACTCCCATATAAACCACATCTATATATATCAACATATATATATATCAACATATATATATCAACATATATAACTAGATACATAACTAAATGGAATGAACTCCCAACCAAAACTCGCCCCACAAATCTGTGGCCGAACCTGGGAGCACTCTCCCTCCCCCCCCCCCCCCCCCCCCCCTCAACATCACCATAAATATATATACACTCATATATAACCACATATATATACCAATTATAATATATATAATATATATATCAATATATATATATTATATTATTATATATATATATATATATATATATTATATAAAAAATATATATATTATATATATATATATAAATATATATATATATATATCTATATATTATCACTAGGTGGTATAACAAATGGCATAAACCACCACCAAACCCCTCTACCACTACCTGGCCGAAAATGACAGCCACCTCATGCCCAAGAACAACATCACAACAACACCCCACAACACATAAAAGTCACCATATATATATATATATATATAATATTTATAATATATAATATATAAATATATATATATATATATATAATATAATGATTATATAACTATATATATACCAATAACATAGAATAATATGATACATTAAGATACTCAAAATCCTCTCTACAACATGAAAAATCTGAGATATTATTATAAAACACACAAAAACAATATTTAAACATTAACCATGGGTCAAAAAGGGGTTTTTTCTATTGGGACCAAACCTACAAGTGGACACTCCTAGAAATGTCCAAAGGACCCAAAATGGTCTCAAATGATGCACCACCATGGAATCATCATGAAGGGTTCCTACATGATCTACATGAGAAAAGAAAGAGTTTTGGAGAAGAAATCACCTTGGTTGGAGAAGAAAATCAATGGAGCTTCAAAAAGTAGATGGAGCCTTTGGGGAAAGAAGAAATGGATGAGGATGAAATGGAAAGTTGTTTTCTCTCTCCACTCTATCCCCCTTGATGTGGCCGGCCACCCCCTTGTCCTATTCCCCCAGGTAATTACAAGTTTTCCCTCCTATGAATTAAATGGCTAAAAAGGAAAAGGTTAAACCGGGGGTAGTTTAGTCAAACCGAAACCACTAATCTCTAACTAATTATTAACTAAAATAGTAGTCTAGTCTCTAACCAAATATCTAACATGTGGGCCATGGCTAGCTAGTGTGTGGGCCCGCTAAGGTCAAAATAAACCCCGGATCCCCGAAACAAGTCAAAACAAGTCGGAATGAATTAAAATTCGAACCCGATTCAAATAACCCCAAAATAATACAATAAATAATAAATAATTCCAAATAATTTTAAAAGTAAAAATGACAAAATACCCCTATTTTTAGAAACTGGGGGTGATAAATCTATCCACCTTAAAAATTTCGTCCTCGAAATTAAAACCAAACATAGTAAAATCTCAATTCACAGTCATGGCAAATTTGTTCTTTAAAAAAACTCAAATCAAAGCTAATTAAATGACTAAATTTATAAAATTTTAAAATTTCTCACAAATTTAAGTCTATCCACCTTAAAAGAATCATTCAAAACTTAAAACGAAGCAACACAAATTTCATGCAATTTGATAATCATATGCGTCTGTCCAATAATCATGATACTCAGAATCTCCGTCATGCCATGAGCAAGGCTACGATAATCACAGAGTCCTCACTATGGTACATACCTCTAGAATCATGGTATTTAAAATTTTCGTATTGCCGCATGCTTGGCAGCGAAACCTTAAATTCCCACACCCAGAAATACGACCATAATCCGACTTTATGTCCTCACTATGCCTGCTAGCATGACCCTAGAGGATTCTAAAATCTCATAATCGAGGCGACCTAGCCCATACGCTTTCTCAGAAAAAAAATCACACCACAAGAACAACTTTCATCAAACGACAAGGAACAGATGGAAACGAATTTCAAACAGTTAATAAGGAAGCAAAACGGAAATGATAGAAAGATCGGAACCTGCACTCTGCTCTGCTACTGCCTGCCTGGGCTCAACTGCCATTGAAAGCATGCCCCTGCTGGCCTCTCTAGCCTGCTGAACTCTGTCCTGGCCTGTCTGGCTAGCTGCACGGACAGCACAGTCCCTCACCTGGTGGTTTGGAGCTCCACAGAATCAGACTCCCAGCTTCATCCTGCAAGCCTCCCGGGTGTGCCCCATCTTCTGCAGAAGGTACACTGGACATCCTGCCTCCGGCCCTGTCCCTGATGCTGCTGGGCAGCGCCGGTGCCTGCTGAAACTGCAACTGAGGCTGCTGCTGCTAGAACTTGCCTCTGCTGGAAATATGGGCGCTTTGCTGGCCCTGCACTCGAACTGGATCCCAAAGCGTCACTGCTCCTCTTCTCTTGAGGCCGAAGTCCTCCTCCGCAATCTGAGCCTCCATCAAGATCTGCTCAAATGTCGCGTCTCGTCGCCCAATGTGCGATGCGCACTGCATGAATGAGACCCCTCCTGAACTTCCGGGCCTTGCATCCCTCTCCTGAACCAAACTCGGTGCAAACCTGCTCAGGCGGAAAAACTCCGCTGCGTACTCGTCGACCGACGAGCTCCCCTCTCCAGCTGGCAAACTGCCCCTCTAAAGCTGACACGGCTACGTCCGGTAGAACTTCTCCTTAAAGAGTTTCCTGAAGTTCTCCCAAGACAATCCCCTCACTGACGGACGCGGATCCGTGCGTACCACGTCAGCACTATGTCGAAGAACTGGCTCGCTGCAGAAGTCACCCACAAAGCTCTCGGAACCTTTGCCAACTCTAGACTCCGCTGGACATCCTCTAGCCAGTCGTCTTCATATAGGATACCCTCGGTACCCTTGAAATCTCGCGGTTTATCTTCCGGAAGTCGAGATATGTACCGGGCCTCCCCTGGCCCTGCTGCTGTGCTGGCTCCCTCAACTGTAGCCGGTGCACCTCTCTCCACTGCTGCCATAGCTAACTGGTGCGAGTTCTCCATCGTCTGTCTCAACAACCTCTGTCTGGCGCTGCTGCGTCTGCAACATGCTGCAGGAGGGCCATCATCCCCTGGGTACTGCCGGTAGCTGAGGCGGCGGTGGAAGAATGTCTGGAATGACCATAGACGGTCTCGCTGCTGAGGTGGCAGACCTCCTGAAACCGTCGCCCGGCTTCCGCCGTAGGGCAGGAACTGATGTGGCGCTCCTGAACTGCAGCTCCCCAGCTGGAGGTGGAAGACCTCCGGGAACTGCCGCTGCTACTCCTGCCTGAAGGCAGGAACTGATGCTACTGCCTCTCGACTGTCAGTCCCGTAGCCGGAGGTGGAGGACCTCCCTGATCGACCTCTCTAGAACTGTACTAGACCCGCTGCCTGAGAACGAGTGATTGTCATCCTGAGATGAATTGAACCCAAGAGATTATGGCACATGATAGGAATATCAAAGACGGACAATTAAATTCAATGCAAAAGAATTTGTCATGGTAATCAAAAGATCAGAGATTTCCTAGCATGTGATTGAGTAACTCCTATCATACCCTAATCCTATATCCTAATCGCAGGCTCGTAATTAGCACTCTAAGTCGCGCACCATTACGAATTCGCACTATTGCGACACTGACCTGCATGGGCCACCACAAAAATGTTTCGACACCCCACCCTGATTAGGGGCACGAAGAATCGTTACGTCCAGCCTACGCCGCAGTAGCGCCGTAGAACGCTGTATATAGGGTCTGTAAATACTACAACTAAACAGATAAATGTACCTGTACAGTATATACACTCCGAACGAGGATATAGCAATACTGCCTCAATCACATAATCAAACTAAGGTAGAAAGCATGGAAAAAGATATGCTAGAATAAGCAGATCGAGTCCAGAATATCCACAAGCCACAGCTAACACAAATCCAGTCTCAGAATAAATATATATAAGATGCTACAACTGAAATAAACTGCTGGCTCGCAGGCCAGGCAAACCTAACTAACTAGGCTACTCGGGTGGCGAAGTCAAGAGTCTCTACCACTAAGCCCCTGTCTAAGTCAAGTCCATCAGACTCAATCCCGTAGTAAGTCGGACAATCACCCTCTAAATCAT